>OX451347.1:16641750-17069382 GCA_949629155.1 Myopa testacea
GTTCCAATAAAGTCTTCGTACACTCACAAACAAAGTAACTACAAATCCTTATAAACTGTGAACTTTTTTTTTAATATTCTGTGGGGTAGCCTATATTTTTAATAAGGGCTTTAAGAAGGTCCGGCATCGATTCCACAACTTTCTGTACAAAGCGAGGTTCGATTTTCACCCATTCGTCCTGAAGAACATCATTTAGTGGAGACTTTGAGCTAATATGATGCGCCCTGATCCTTTTCTCAAGCATATTCCACATATACTAAATGGGGTTGAGATCAGGACTCTGTGGTGGTGTTTTGAGCATATGTGGAATATTGTACGCCAAGTACATCCTGGTGTTGTGAGCCATGTTTTTGGGATAATTATCTTGCTGAAAATAATATCACTGATATACGCTTCATTTTCCAGCTCTTAGCTTCAAATTTCTCTTCAATATATCGATGTATGTACGGTGGTCCATAGCTTCTTCAATTATCTCCAAGTTACCAACGCCACTAGCAGCCATACACCCCCATACTAGCACCCCGCCACCGCCATATTTTACTGTTTTGATTGCATTTTTTGGATTGTAAGATTTTCCCGGTTTTTTTCACACTCTAAGTTTGCCATTAGACCCAAAAATATTATAATTCGACTCATAGGAGAATATAACATTCCGCCAAAACTCGAGAGATGCATTTTGGTATTTAGAAGCGAAGCCCATACGCTTTTTGCGATTTGTTAGATTTATCAGTAAAATATGGCGGTGGCGGGGTGCTAGTATGGGGGTGTATGGCTGCTAATTGCGTTGGAAACTTGGGGATAATTGAAGAAGCTATGGACCACCGTACATACATCGATATATTGAAGAGAAATTTGAAGCTAAGAGCTGGAAAATGAAGCGTATATCAGTGATATTATTTTCAGCAAGATAATTATCCCAAAAACATGGCTCACAACACCAGGATGTACTTGGCGTACAATATTCCACATATGCTCAAAACACCACCACAGAGTCCTGATCTCAACCCCATTGAGTATATGTGGAATATGCTTGAGAAAAGGATCAGGGCGCATCATATTAGCTCAAAGTCTCCACTAAATGATGTTCTTCAGGACGAATGGGTGAAAATCGAACCTCGCTTTGTACAAAAAGTTGTGGAATCGATGTCGGACCTTCTTAAAGCCCTTATTAAAAATATAGGCTACCCCACAAAATATTAAAAAAAAAGTTCACAGTTTATAAGGATTTTTAGTTACTTTGTTTGTGAGTGTACGAAGACTTTATTGGAACTGATTCAGTGACTTTTTTGCGATTTTAGTTAATAACTTTTGGATTAATTGATGAAATTGGTTTATTTTTTTGTTAAATTGAAGGAAATGGTTTAATAAACAAAGCTGCATTAAATTTTTATTTAAATTCTTGCCACGCATTACCTTTTTTTATCAATGAAGTTGTGACGAAGTGCTGTACGAAGACTTTAGTGTAACACTGTATATAAACTTCCTGAATACAACTTTACATAACAACTTATTTTCCAATAAAACATAACAGCCAAACTGGGCGAGGTCCACCCACTTACATTACTTATACAGTATAGATCATGAAAACAAATTTATTACTACGGAAATAAAGTTTAAATTTGAATACAATAATAAAATAACTAAGCTAGTTATTTTTATTGTCTGCTTATTAATTCTTTAACTAAATACATTTTTTCACGAGTTTTTATATATGTTTCTTTGTTTAACAATATGTAGTATTTTGTTTTTATTCTATTTTTTTAATGTCGTCTATTCTGCCGACTGCGCCAATTATCGTTTGTTCGAAATGAAACTTATTGGTTTTGCTTCAAAAGTATTCTGTACCCTATATTCTACATTTTGTTCCTTATATACTACTAGTATATAAGCCTGTCTTCTCCAAAAAGTTATTATTTTTTATTTATTTCGAAAAAAAAATTGCGAAGTCTTTTGGACTTTCTCACCTTACATTTATTTTGGAGCATCAAAAGTAAAAAATTAATCGCAATTAATATGGATTGTTTGTATTTTATTCAAATATTGTTTGAGAATTTTTCTTTAAAAACAACGTTTTTTGTTATAACCTCGTCTCCACCAGCGGTACTGGCAGTTTGAATTGGGAATGGTATGTGCGACCTCCTTTTAAAAAGTTGGCCGCGATTCCCTTGGAGGCCACAGGTAACGCTATATCGCCCTTTCCTCGCACCACCCTAAAGAGGGTTTTGTATAGGTTTTTTCACTTCCCCCAGGTCCATCCTAGAAGAAGCATTGTGATGATCTGCTAGATGTATATATTGCATCTATAACTTTATTAAAAGCAACACCCTGTTCATCGTTTTAACTTTCGACCATATCTTGACCTGTTGCTCTTTCTTTCATTATATCAAGCGCTGCTTCGGCATCATGAGGTTAGTCTTGAGGTGGAGTTTTAAGACCGACGTTTGTACAATTTTTACCATGTAAAATAAAAATTTCTTGGACATCGCGTAGGGCGATGTAGTAGTAGTTTTCACAATCTGCGTGTGTTCCGGGTCTCTTTCAGGTAGGTCTTCTGTAAAGTGGTTAAGAAACTTGTCCCACAATATCTGCGGCCCAAGTGGGCACCCAAAAACACAGATTAACGCAAACAATTCTCTGGGGGCTTTAGGCATGCTAACATCTACAGCCTCAGCCAGTGTAACTTCCCAAACAGAATCGTCTTCAAAGATATCCAACTCCTTGCATGCCTCTTTGAATGTGACCCTGTGCACAGTTCTAAGGTTCTCAAAACTGATTGCTCCTGTCACATGTAATAGAAGTAGTCTCAGATGATATCGCTCACCTTCCGATACATTCGTCCTATGACTCTATCACTGCCTCTTTTTCTCTCTAACCATCCATTCTGTTTTTGGAGAGTGAATTGCTCCGGGATTTTAAGTGAGACACAGAAACTGAATTTCTAATGTTCATTTTCTAAACAACTAAACACAACACCACATAAAATAGTCACAAACAAAACAAATTCAATGAAATTAAACTATTATGAAAAATTATTAAATTTTTAAATTACTAAATTTTTCATAATAAAATCTGACAAATTAATCAGCACAATCTAGGAAAAAAATACAAATTTCCTCCCAATCGGATTTTTTGCAAAAAAATGGCGAAGCCGTTTGAATTTTTGAAATTTCAGAAGACGCACGGCATAGTAAATGCAGAAGCAGTAATGCCAAAGACAAATGTTCTCAACAAAATCATGTCACCCATTTTATATATTGGCGATCAGGGAACGGCCTGTAATCGTCGCATCTTGTGGCTTTCCAAAAAGAAAACAAATGGAAATTCGTATGAGTGAGAAAAGGTATTATTCTAGCCAAAAGCGATGAAATGTCAAGAGTAAGAATTTATGCGACTCTGATGTTTCTTTAATATGGTAACCTCCTCCATAAATCATTTAAGGAGAATCATCATCAAAACATTAATATGAACACAACTACTAGAACCTTAATTTTCCTCCATACGAAAAAATTGTGACAAAAGTTCGGGTTGGAACAGCCAAACCTGTAAAACCGACTATTGCTTCCCTCCTTCCCCCTGAATATAACCCCGTTAAAATTTTAATATAGGATTTATGGGCGTAATTTTGTTATGGAAAATTTTAAATGGGATTGAGTTTTTCAAAAAGTGTACGTTGCATTAAAAAAATGTTTTTTTCTCTCTTATATGACAATTAAGGCACAAGTTGAAACCACTCTTTTAAAAGCCTATAATTTTTGCTTTCCAACGGTATATAATATGTTGGGTTATCTCTTACACTTTTGATCACATTTATTGAAATTTAGTGTTAAGTGCATATCAGCTTATGCATATTAGACTTGGTTACAGGAAACTGTTTGCTGAGTAGCCGGCGTTAGACATACAAAGGGTTATAATTAACAAGCGCGAACCTAGGCCGGAAGACGCACTGACACAAAAAAATTTACCTGAAAATACTGTTTTAGTTCGTACACTTTGTTGGACATACTAAGGGTTATAATCAACAAGCGGGTGTGTGGTCAAAATACTGAATGGCGCAAATGAAGACGTCAAATATACCTTTTCAACGAGACCACTAACGTTACAATAGGTAACCTACTTTATAAGTTATTGCCATTATTATTCAATGACCTTTAAACGGCTTCCGTAAGAAGGGACTCCCAAATCCATTTGGACACCATAACATTACGTTTGGTTCATCCCACAGCGCCAGTTCTGCTTACCGAAGTAACAAAGATCGATTCTTTGAAGATAATAATTTTTTCATCCTAACTGATAGTTTTCTTGGAAGATCGAAATTATTTTGCGCGTGAGCGATACATCTTATAATGATGTCCTATGTCCCTATGTCCTATGTCCTATGTCCCTGATGGCCTCCTGGAGTGCAGAAGCTTTAACATTGTTGAAGTGAGCGCTCTATGCAGGTTAGCACCTGGTGTAGGGCGGAATCCGTGGATCTCCCCTCTACATACGCGTAGGAAGTCGAGGATGCTCCTCCCTCCAGAATGCTTTCAGTAGGAAGCCCAGCATGGCCCAGCTTTAAGCTGAAGTGCCTGGTTAAGAAGGGAATTACAACACCCTCCGTTCTTTGAAGCATCACCGGCCAGATACCCTCTGGTTCAGGAGAAACGCATGGCACCTTCGAACTCCTACGAGAGTTTTTACAGTAGCTCAGCTGAATCAGTCGTCAACCACTAGACTCAAGGCTTCTGGAGATTTTGCAGTTAATTAATTGTCAAATAAGAATTTCATTTGATTATAATCATATTTTTGCAGGAAGTAAAAAATCATATTATATATTGAAATATTATTTTCAAAACAACGCTTGTAGCAAGTTTGGAAGTTTTTATCTTTATAAGTTTATTAAAAGCTTTTGAAACAAACTTATAACAAGACCTCCTTTATAAACTATAAAATATTTATAACAAACTTAATGAATACATTTGGAAAAAGCTTAGAAATTCAACCATTACAAACTTTATATTAATCTTTTTAAATACATTTGAAACAAGTTTCAAAATTAAAGGTCTTACAAGTTTATAACAAACGTTTAAAGTAAGTAAACGTTTAAACGTGTTTAAAGTAAGCTTAGAATATTGTTTACTGGGTTATGATTATTTAAGTAACACAGACACACTGAGTAATAGGAACAGGTTCAATGAAGCACTGTCATCTTAAGTTCTTTATTGTTTTTTTTTACAGAACTTTAATTTCCGCTTATAACAATCATTTAGACGATGTAGACGTCTATGTTGGTGGCATGTTAGAATCTTATGGACAGCCAGGCGAACTTTTCACAGAGGTAATTAAGGAGCAATTCGAACGCCTACGAGATTCAGATCGGTTTTGGTTCGAAAACCACCGAAACGGGATTTTCAGCCACGAAGAAATTGAAAACATACGTAAAATTAAATTGTGGGACATTATCGTAAACAGTACAGATATAGAAGATAATATACAGAAAGATGTCTTTGTGTGGCACAAAGGAGATCCCTGTCCGCAACCCATGCAGCTAAATGCCACAGAATTGGAATCATGCAACTTTCTCGAAGGATATGATTATTTTTCCGGTTCAGAGTTAATGTTCATCTATGTTTGTGTGTTTCTAGGTTTCGTTCCCATACTCTGCGGTGCTGCTGCTTATTGCGTTGTAAAACTACAGAATAGCAAGAGACGAAAATTAAAAATTCGTCAGGAAGCTCTCAAATCACCACAGTTCAAGGGCTCTGTGGACAAAATGATCGCACGCGAGTGGTTACATGCAAATCACAAACGTTTAGTAACTGTCAAGTTTGGTCCTGAAATGGCAATCTACACCGTCGACAGAAAAGGCGAAAAACTACGCACATTCAATTTAAAAAATGTCGACTTGATCACTGTTGAGGAAGCCACACATCATATCAAAAAGAAACCATATATATTACTTAGAGTTCCTAATGACCACGATTTGGTACTTGAATTAGAGTCGCACGGGGCAAGACGAAAGTTCGTTAAAAAACTTGAGGATTTTCTTGTATTGCATAAAAAAGAAATGACGTTGATTGAAGTGAATCGTGATATTATGCTTGGACGTGCTGAAACACGTGAACGGCGACAGAAACGCTTGGAATACTTCTTCCGAGAAGCCTACGCTCTAACATTCGGTCTGAGACCGGGCGAACATCGACGGCGGTCCGATGTTTCAATCGATGGGGAAGTAATGACAGTCATGCGAACGAGTTTATCAAAAGCCGAGTTTGCTGCTGCATTAGGAATGAAATCGAATGACATGTTTGTTCGCAAAATGTTTAATATAGTGGATAAGGATAAAGATGGACGCATATCTTTTCAGGAGTTTCTTGAAACAGTTGTATTGTTCTCACGGGGCAAAACCGATGATAAGCTGCGAATTATTTTTGATATGTGCGACAATGATCGCAATGGGGTTATTGACAAAGGTGAACTTAGTGAAATGATGCGCTCCCTAGTGGAAATAGCGCGCACCACAAGTCTAGGCGATGATCAGGTTACAGAATTAATAGACGGCATGTTCCAAGATGTAGGTCTAAAACATAAAAATCATCTTACATATCAAGATTTTAAACTAATGATGAAGGAATACAAAGGAGACTTTGTAGCGATTGGTCTAGACTGCAAAGGTGCTAAACAGAACTTTTTGGATACATCGACAAATGTTGCGCGCATGAAATCATTCATTATTGAACCAATGCAGGACAGACCACGTCACTGGGTGCAGGTAAAATGGGACGGCTATATAACCTTCCTTGAGGAAAATCGGCAGAACATATTCTACTTGTTTCTATTCTACGTCATCACAATTGTGCTATTCGTTGAACGATTTATTCGTAAGTATACATTTATTCCTATTTTGTAATAACAATTATGTTCAATATTCAAAAGAAATATGAATTTATAATGAATTTACTATTTCGAAACATAGAAACTTTAATAATTTAAAATGTGAATATGAATAGTAACTTCGAAAGTGAGTATTTAGTAAGAGAATATATAATAAGAGAGTATTTTTCGAATGAATGTTTTACCAAAGAAATATGTTTCATTAGGTTAGGTAAACCTGCAGCCGAGTCCGGTTTTTTTAAGATAAGCAAAGCCCATGGTGTTACCACACAAAAGCCTTCTGTGAACAGTCAAATCTTCTGTAAGTTCGTTCAATGCATTTCACCAAGGGCGGCATCAGAATTGAAGCGTACTGAGTTCTGACTACATGTCGGTATAAATCTTTATATCTGTAGTTGACAACACATTGTTCCTTAGCCTTTTAGCTACTGCTTCTATTGCTAGCAGTTTGGCTTGAAACACGCTGCAATGAACCAAACGCTGTTTGGAGTATACCTCGAAATCTGCCTTGTTATCAAGCCATCGGAGTAGAAGCCAATATGACTTACAACTGAAATCCCACCTTTCTAACATCACTAGAAGGTATACGTGTGCAGAAGATCCGCTCAAACAAGGAGTTAGGCACTATGTGTCCATCTAAGGGTTTATGTAGCGCAGCGTATTCTATACGATACTATAACCGCGCCCGTCATTTTTCCATGCTGAGAATTGCCTTAATCTCACAACCGATTAGATTGCAAGCTGCCTGCCATAAAACGTCAAGAAGTATCAGGCATAGTAACGGTATCAGAAGATACCGTTTTTAAGAATCCAAATCTGCGTTATGACTTTTGTAAGAAAGATAATACTACAGTAGTCTTTCTAGCTCTTTCATCCAAATAAGGTTGAGCTTTTAGGGCCAGGCCCAAATATTTTACACGATCTGAAAAAGCCATTTTTTACTACTTTTTATATAAGAACTGAAGGAACATTTTCCAAAACAGCATATTGGATACACAAGATATAAATCTACTATGATGACAGAACGTAATTTCCAAACAGCTGTCAAGCCTAACCACTGTTGGGTGTTATCTGCCCACTCTTATAGTGTCTGCCTTATGAAGAACACAGAATATAGTTGTACAATATTACTATATTTACTACTAATATTATACACTCATCCAAATATGAATGTGTTTCTTTCGCACTTTTACATACGAGTATAAAGACCGTGTATACACCCAACTCTCGTTTTACACGGTAGATACGTTCCATCGAGGAACCGTGCAAAAGAAATCGTGTAAAAAAATATACATAGCTTATGGAAAAACAGAGGATTCGTTCCGCAAATAAAAAAAACCGTGTTGTTTCAAAAAAATGCTAAATTTTCTTTGGAAAACCGTGTAAAAAAGAAAACGAATAGAACTTTTGGAAACAAAATTTATTCGTATTTAAATATTTTCACATGTTTAAAAATATGATAAGAAAAGAATACGATTGCGACTACAAAAAATAACACAGGCAATTACTTAAATTACATACTTAATTATTTTTTAGTTGAAATAATCTTGATTGGAATCACTAGATATATTGAAAAGTTCAATCGAAACTTGGAGAAACATTGGACGTTAACGTCGTTGTTTGGTTTTTAAAGAAATTTGTAACAGGTTACTGGGTTTTCGCCTTTTTAAGGTGCTTATACATTTCCTGATACCCGGCCATACACATCTGTAAATTACGTTGAAATTTTTGAGGCACGCTCTAGGTTGGGATCATGGGTGACAAAATGTTCTCCCATACTTGCGCCAAATTTCAAACCCGAATTAATTCAGCTGTTAATTGTGGAATTTCGTCTTCATCTACGTCTTTGCATCCATGACGCTTCTTTAGACGCAAGAATGGAAGTTGTGTAAAGAGTTTCAAAAGAAAACCTATTTTGAAAATCGTGTAGAAAAAATGAAATCGTGTAAAAAAGGTGGATCGGTTCCAGTTTTTTTACCGTGTTGTTTCGAAATCGTGTAAAAAAAATGCGTGCAAAACGAGAGTTGAGTGTATATCTTATTTATATTACTTTGGTCAAAGCGAAGATAGCACTGTGTTTGGTTTTAAATTTCACCTATTCCAGACTACTCCTTTATGGCCGAACACACAGACCTACGTCATGTTATGGGTGTTGGGATTGCAATTACAAGAGGCTCAGCTGCTTCGCTTTCATTTTGTTACTCACTACTTCTGCTTACAATGTCCAGGTGTGTAAAACTATACTTTTCTAATTTCCCCATCATTAAAGGTCTCAATTTTTCTAATAGAAACTTTCTAACAAAGCTTAAAGAATTTCCTATACAGCAGTATATTCCTTTGGACTCGCATATACAATTCCACAAAATTGCTGCTTGCACAGCTCTGTTTTTCTCAGTTCTACATTCAGTTGGCCACATCGTAAACTTTTACCACGTTTCAACGCAATCACACGAGAATCTACGCTGCCTTACACGTGAAGTGCACTTTGCTTCCGATTATAAGCCGGACATCACCTTTTGGCTATTTCAAACAATAACTGGTAAGTTTAGTTAGAAAAATTCTTGTTTTATTATTATATAACTGTTATTGTTTTATTATACAATTTTGTTAAGGCATAACTGGCGTACTTCTCTTCATCATCATGTGCGTAATTTTTGTATTTGCACATTCCATCATTCGTAAAAAGGCTTATAATTTCTTCTGGAACATGCACACACTTTATATTGGTCTGTATACCCTAAGTTTAGTTCATGGCTTAGCACGTCTTACTGGCCCACCACGTTTCTGGATATTTTTTTTGGGACCAGGCTTAATTTACACCCTTGATAAGGTATAAACTAATGTTTATACGATTCTTAGCAATGAGTAAGAAACGTTCAAAAATTATGTTTTGTCACAGAAGGATCCCCTAACAAGGATTTAGAGTGAATACTCGTACAACGAACTCTACATGAATGCAATTATATGTTGAAGATTTACGAGTAATGTATTTCTTATCAGAGCTTATTAGCTAAATTTGTCTACATTTTTTCAATAAGTTATAAGTTTTCAATAAGTCAGGTGTCCCTCAAGGATCGATTCTGGGTCCTCTCCTCTTTCTGCTATACGTTAATGATATATCGGAAATCATCAAGCATTGTTTCATGCATATGTATGCTGATGACGTTCAGTTGATTTTTAGCTGCCCCTTAAATGAGATAAGCACCGCATCCAGATTGCTTAATGAAGACCTCGCCTCAGTGAGCAAATGGGCTTATAATAACTGCTTGAGCCTCAACTCGGTTAAGTCCAAAGTTCTGCCGATATACAAAAGACATATGGATCCATCTAATTTGCCAAAAATTTGTATTGGCAATGATGCTATTGAATATGTGGACTCAGCCAAAAACCTTGGAGTGATTTTTAATTCCACACTTACGTGGACAACACATATTCATGCCAATATTGGCAAAGTATATGGTGGACTCCGCACTCTTTGGCATACACAAAGCTTTCTGCCGACCAAAATAAAGATGTTATTAGCGAAGTCGATACTGTTTCCAACGCTTCTCTACGGCTGTGAAATTTACGCTGAACTTGACTCTGACTCATTGAGAAAATACACGGTAGTCTACAACAGTATAGCACGGTACATATTCAACAGGAAGCGCGGTGATCACATATCCCATTTGTCACTAACAATTTTTAATTGCTCTTCAGCAAACCTGCTAAAGCTACGATCACTTCTGCTGCTCCATAAAATTATCTACACAGGACAACCAGAATATCTGTTTACCATCCTGAATTTCTCTACCTCCCCAAGGTCCTATAAGTTGGTTCCTCCGAGATTCTCAAATCTTACAACAAAGCGACAGTTTTTTGTTAACGCAATTCGTCTTTGGAACGCCCTCCCACCTTACATGCAAAGGATTAGCAACAGGTGCAAATTTGAGTCTAACATACGGAATCACTTTAATAACATTTAGCAAAGCAGTTTCCACAATCTACTCTCAACTATTGCTCATTTCTTACAGTCTTTCGTGCTACTTCTCTAATCCCAGCAATTCTACTTTCTCTCTATTTCTCTCTCTCATTTCCCACTCACTTAACTAAACATATTCTTTTGTAAAGAAATGATTAAATTTAGGCTACCATTACTTTATAAGATTTGTAATCTTACTATGGTTAGTTGCATACGATAACAATAAATGAAATGAAAATGAAATGAAGTTAGCTGTATATGAATATGAATACCTGTGGGACCCCAGTAGATTGTGAAGTTATTGGAGCAGCCCAGAGTGTCATAACATTCTGTCTGTTGTTATTAGTAGTCATAACATGATAAAACTGATTCACAGTTTCTAAACAGAAACTGGGGGCAGAAACTCTAAGGTCGTTTTTATTATCTTTCAAATTCGGACTAGTATGTTGTCACATCGATGCTAAGAAACATCGACGCAAGTTTAATCTGTAGAAGCTTTCATAATTCGAAAATATTACTGCGGCCTACGAAATAAACTAAAGAAATATGAATATATTATTGAAATTATTTTTATTACACAACACAGAATTTTTGATAATCGTGTTCTTATCGTATATAAACCTTAGTTTAAATACTTATAAGAAATAAGGGCGCTATGAATTAGCTCCCAATGTACTAACTCCTTGAAACAATGCAATTCTCTTTGGTCCTTTTAATGACCTATATCGCGATTTCAATATTAGGTTTTTTAAACCATATCCATAGCCGGTGTGGCTCAGGCCTGTCCAGGTTCGTGTCAAGAAATTTTTAATAATAATTTTTAATAATAATTTAATAATAATAATAATAATTTTTAATAATAATAATAAAACTGTTGAGTTTATTATCAAGTTTATTGTTAAACTCTGCGATAAAGAAAAACTGAGGCGTGTTACAGCGAGGGGAGTTACGAACTGCTTAAAGTTCGTTTCATCTATTGCCTTACTCGCTGTAACTACGTGTGTCTTGCTCTAGCACATACCAAACACTATCTCAGTGTAAATGTGTACATGTATGCGTGAGCAACCTACATGTCTCTGATCCCTCAGATATACAAGGTGACCAATGTTTTCCTAACAGAGATGCATTAAAAATAGGCATTGAAATACAATAGTGCTTAATGGTAATCAATTTCTCCTTTTGAGATTTATTTCAAGGTACTAAAATGAAATTATTTCGTATTCAATTTTATTAAATAATCTTAGTCATTAGGTAATGAGTTAACTTAGTAATTAATTAATTAAACTTATAATGCTGTGACAATGAAATTTGTATATGAGAGGGTGGTTCGCAAAACACTGCGTATCCGATGTTATACATACTAAGGATTCTAATTATTTATTTATTTATTTATTTATTTATTACCATCCAATTGAATACAAAATATTCTTACGGACTACTTAAAACTAACACAAAAATCTTAATTTATTTACAAAGTTTTCTCTACTAAGAGTACAACTAAAATCTAAATCTCTACACACCATGTTCGACAATCTCAGACAACGCGTTATGGGCTCATTTATACCATAGTTCACCCTATGGAAAGGAACATTAAAGGACTCATGCAATCTCAGGTGTCTAGAGGGCAATCGAAATCCTCCATGTTCTAGCAACTCTGAACATTTAATGTCAAAGCAAATAATGTCCCTAATAAATGAGACACAATAAGCTTTGCGACTTGATTGTAGAGATTTCAGAGCCAACAACAAACACCTAGCGCCGTATGATGGTAAATCCCCATCCCAAAGCAACATCGATATGGCATATCTAGTAAATCTACCCTGAATCCTTTCTATCCTAGAGACAGAAGATGTATACATAGGATACCATATGATACAACAATATTCTAGATTAGCTCTAATCAACGACACATAAATTTTTTAATGTAAATGGATCTTTAAACTGTTTTGAATTCCTAATAATGAAGCCAAGAAGTGAATTAGCTTTTGCTATAATACTGTCTAAGTGCATAGCAAAACCTAGCTATCGATCAAAAGTTACGCCAAGATCTTTCTTTTCATATATTATATCAATATTTTCGCAACCGATTCTGTATTGAAAACTCAACTGGACTGAACTACGCGAAAAAGATAATACAACACACTTGGATATATTGAGAAACAATCGATTGCTCTTACACCAAGAATGTAATCTCTTAATATCTAATGTAATCTTAAGTCCTCTTGGATCATTCTGGAATCACCATAATTAGAAACAGAGTGAAATAGTTTCACATCATCCGCAAACATGAGACAGCGAGAAAATTTAATAGATTGAGGTAGATCGTTGACATATAATATAAAAAGCAGTGGACCAAGATTTCCTTGAGGTACACCTGAACTAACCGACATGACTTAGGATAATCCCTGACCAATTTTAACTATTTGCGTACGACCCACTAGATAGGATTCAAGCCAGTTTAACATACTAGAGTGAATCGCTAACATTTCAAGTTTAGACAATAACTCTATCAAAGGACTTTTTGAAGTCAGTGTAAATAACATCACATTGGTTCCCTTTTTCGAAACACGTATTTACATAGTTGGAAAAAATTGAAAGATTAGTCGTTGTGGATCTACCAGATATGAACCCATGCTGAACTGGGACAATTAACTCCTTAACTAAAAAAGTCAATCTATCACACACTCATTTTTCAAATAGCTTGGGTATCGTCGAAATTTTAGATATCGGTCTATAATTTGAGATATCATTCTTGGAGCCTGACTTGTAAATAGGATTTATATGTGAACATTTCCAACAGGATAAGAAATTACCTGACGCCAGAGATTGATTAAAAAAAATTAAGAGCCGTAAAGTTAGTGCGTCTGCACATTGCCTAAAAATGATAGGTGGAAATCCATCAACCCCCGAATTTTTATGATTATTTAAAAGCTTTAACGCATTATTAACCTCGAAAAATGTTAGTTGCATACTTCCCACTGATAAGGAGCTGGTAGTATTTCGATCTACACTAATATTATCAAAGTCATGTTCTGAAACATAGACAGATTGAAAAAATTCTACAAACATGTTACATATAACCGTCAGATCAGATGAGTGATTTCCCTGAAATTGCATATTGTTTGAAATTCCTATAGATTTCCTTTTGCTATTCACGTAGCTCCAAAAGAATTTGCTGTTTGATTAGGACTTTGTATAGGACTTTATTTAGCCTCGCAAATTTCTTCTGAAGATACCGATAGCTATTTAGTAAATTAACATCTACACCTCCATTACAATTACGAAGTCTCTTAAATGCCTTATTCTTTTTGTTTCTCAAATTTATTAATTCCTTATTGAACTTAATTCCTTATTTAATTAATTCCTTATTTTGGCTTCGTGGAATTTCGAGCACGAGTTTTGGGTGTATATAAATTATAAGGGGAGCAGTAATAGTATGACTAACACCGGCTATGCAGTAAACAGTACTTTTAGACACCAATATTTACCCATTTTTCCCAACTCAAAATATGAACCAACTGCCGCCCAGTTTGGTCAAATGTGAATTAACTCCAAAAAAAAAATTAAATAATTCCCAAATTCATAGGAGCTAATTCGTAGTGCCGAAATATTATATGTATGTACAAATGAATGAAATATACATACATATATCTTGAATAAGCAAAATATACCTTACCTCTACCTTACTGAATAGTAAAACCAATATTCTTCATAGATTGTTTCGTTAAGAACAAAATACATGGCATTGGACGTCATCGAAACTGATCTTCTTCCTTCAGATGTCATCAAAATAAAATTCTACCGTCCACCAAATCTCAAGTACCTTTCAGGTCAATGGGTACGCCTTTCTTGTACTGCGTTTCGGCAACATGAGATGCACAGTTTTACCTTAACTTCAGCTCCCCACGAAAACTTTCTTAGCTGTCATATTAAAGCGCAAGGTCCTTGGACTTGGAAACTACGCAACTATTTCGATCCGTGTAATTACAATACTGAAGATCAGCCGAAAATACGCATTGAAGGACCTTTCGGTGGTGGTAATCAAGATTGGTATAAGTTTGAAGTAGCTGTTATGGTTGGTGGTGGCATTGGTGTTACGCCGTACGCTTCAATTCTCAATGATTTGGTGTTTGGGACCAGCACGAATCGTTACTCTGGGGTTGCTTGTAAGAAGGTGTACTTCCTCTGGATTTGTCCATCTCATAAGCACTTCGAGTGGTTTATTGATGTTCTACGGGACGTTGAAAAGAAAGACGTAACTAATGTTTTAGAGATTCATATATTTATTACGCAGTTCTTTCACAAATTTGATTTGCGCACAACAATGTTGGTGAGTACTAAATCTATCTGCCACAGATTCGCTTTTACTTTTTTTCATTTTCAGTATATTTGTGAAAACCACTTTCAAAGACTATCCAAGACCTCAATTTTTACGGGTTTGAAAGCAGTCAACCACTTTGGGCGTCCCGACATGTCTAGCTTTTTAAAGTTTGTTCAGAAGAAACACTCCTATGTATGTACTCAGCGTAAGAATGCATCTGCACACTTTAATATCTATTCCATATGGCCAGGTTTCGAAGATTGGCGTTTTTTCGTGTGGCCCTCGACCTCTCACAAAGAGCATTATGTCCGCTTGTGACGATGTGAATAAAACGCGAAAACTTCCATATTTTATTCATCACTTTGAAAATTTCGGCTAAAACGTTTGTTCCAGATTTTATTAACTAAATTAACTAGTTTATATCTATCATATACTTTATAATGTTAATTTTTGATATATTATAACTTATACTATGGTCGGCCCTGGTCGAAATTCCGACTAATAACAAATTCCATTTTAATTAATTTTTTTTATTATAAAATTTTGTAATATAAAATAATATCAAATTTAAATTGACTACTTATCTATAAATAGCAGCATGAATAACGCCTTTTCCTCTCACTCAATCAACCAGATCATCTTTGAATTAATATATGGAGATTGTATTAACAATTCGTTCATTATAGTACAAAGGAAGGAAGGAAGGAAGGAAGGTTTATTTATTTTATTTATTTATTTCTTTACCATTATGCTACAAGATTTATGTCTTACAAAAAGCATAATTCATTACAATTCAACTTAAAAATATATATGTTTAAAGTTTAAACTGAATAGGGGTTACTAAAAATTAACTAGAATTAAGAAAAGAGATAAATAAAAGATAGAAAAGGTGAAGTTGGAGCAACCCAGAGCAGAGCGCTAGAAAGAAAAACAAATATCTGGGGCAATGTGCAGGATCACAGCATAGATACTGCAAAATAAACCTCTTGAACTGTGGCGACTCTTTGTAAATAAACAGGTTAAGTGTTCCAGAGCCGAACAGAGTAAATAAAAATTGACGCTGAGAAGCCAAGCATGAATACCGAAGTACAATATTTACAATATTTAAATTGTGAGCAAAAAATTCCTGCTCCAAAATACGACGAAATTTAACCAAATTTGGAACATTTCTGCAATTCTTGTTACATAATAACTATCCAATAGTTTTACTTAATTGTAACAACATTTGACAACGAATATATCCAAGAATTTAAAAAAAAGACCGGAACTTAATATCTGAAATATTGACAGAAATATGGATATCTATATCTGGGAAAAGTTAAAAAAATGTGTTTATTTTAGTTGAAAATAAAAAGTGCTGTTTTTTATTGCATAGTTACTAATGAAATAATCAAGATAAAGCTTTTATTTTTTGGCTCCCTAGGTTCTTAAGTTTCTACTTTCATATCACCTAACCCATTTTGAAATCGGTGACATTGAAAAAAATAACTTTTGGCCGCTAAGTTGAAAAACCGGCCACTGTGCGTCGTGGCGTTGTCAAATTGACTCAATCGACAATCTGGTTATACAGGCAAGAGGGTCTTTAATGGTTATATTGTTAAATATACAAAATTCCTGAATAAAACTGTACATAACCATTTATTTTCCAATAAAGCATTGTTACGGCAAACTGGGCTAGGTTCGCTCACTTTTACACTACTTATACAGTTAGCTCATGAAAACAAGTTTATTAATATACCATGTAAATAAAGTTTAAATTTGAACACAATAATAAAACAACTAAGCTAATTATTTTGTTTTCAAAACAGGTAACGACCACGCCTGCTATTTATATAGTGGCGTAGCTAGAGCTCATGGAGCCGGGGAGGTTAATCAACTTGCCCACCCACAAATTCATAGAATTCAATAAGTCAATAATTAATTTCCAAAAATGCCGCCCGGGGCGGACCTCCGCATACGCCACTGTATTTATACCCGTCTGTGATTAAATGTTAATATAAGGTAGCTCCTTATAACCACATATTTCCTCTAGTTTCAGTCAATCAAACTCTAATTAGTTTCAATGAAAAATCTAAATAAATAAAACTATTTCGTTCAATTAAATGTTTTCATATTTATCTTATATTCGGCCAGGCCGACAATAGCACTCTTACTGGTTTATCTTTTATTTCTTTTGTGTACAGAATTAAAAAGTATGATAGATAAATATACTCGTAAATTATAATTAATAATTGAGCTGTTATATTTGAAAGTGGAATAAGTCCAGTTTTTTAAAAAAATGAGTTAATGGTAATTTTAGTAAGATATAGACACATTCTATCCTTATTTATAATCATACATTCAATTGAGTAGGTTTTTTTAACAAAGTCAACAAAAGAATTTCGACTATAAAATGTTATCACAAAAATATTTTTTTTGAAAGTGGAATAAGTCCACTCCGAATAATAATAATTATATTAAGAAAATGTTTAAAAGGGACAAACCGCATAAAATTTATTACAAAACTATTATGAAAGAAAGTTATCCATTTAAAATAATTTTTTTATTTGGAAAACAACAAAAACCTTAGCATATTTACAATGTTGCCACTGTATAAAGCTTCAAGATCGTTAACAAGAGAGAAATACAACGATATGATGAGTTTATTGTCTTACATACCAACTATAACTATTGTTTTAATGTGGTATAAATCCATTCGGAGATGAAATATCATATATTTATTAGATAATTTTAATTATTATTACTTCATAACAAAATTAAAACGAATTGAAAACATCACTCAAATTGATTAGCTTTTGACACTATTTTTTAAAATATTTATTTAAATGCAAACCCTTAAATATCTCAATACATGAAAAAATGGACTTATTCCACTTTCAAATATAACAACACAAATTTTATCGCAAAAATATTATTTTTGAAAGTGGTATAACTCCATTTGGAGCTAAAAAAATCCTTTATTTACTTAAATATTTTCAATAATTATTATTACATAATGAAATTTAATAGGTGTGTAGTGTTAAAAACATCACTCGGATCGATTAACGTTTGCCAATATTTTTAAATTGATTGAAACGCAAACCTTTAAATATCTCGATACATGAAAAAATTGACTTTTTCCACTTTCAAATATAACAGCTCAATTATAAGTTCAAAGTTAAATATATCTGTCTTATAGTGAAAATATGCATATACATACATATGTATGTCGAGCGGCTTATGCGCCTGTTGTGACTGCTGGTCGCGGGAGTGCAACTTCACAAGCGGCGGCGACTGATGTGACTGCTGTGACTACTGGTCTGATGAGGTTTTGGCTCTGGTGGCAAAGAGTATTAACAAAGAATATACAATATATAGAAGGCGCATCTCATACGAATTTTTGAACAGCAAAATTTGCTCCGTGGACGTAGCCGCAAAGAGTATTAATACATAAAGAGATTTCACGAGACCAATGAGGCTATAAACATTTAGTTTGAATGAGTCGAGTTAAGCTCAGGTCGAAAAACTGGTCGATATCGCGGTCGACCACTTTGGCTGCGAACTGAACACTCCTGCGCTCGTAGCAAAGCAAAATTGAATGATCGACTAAGGAATGAGAGGTTCGGAAGATATTTTTTAATGAGTATGAAGGGATCGGAAGATCAACTTTGCTTCTGTTATTTTGCACTAACAATGCAAGCGAATATGCGTAAGAAGAGATCATTTCCAACACTCGTATGCCAAGTAAAGTGTTAAAGAAAGAATCGATAAATTTGTGGAGTACAGCGGGCGATGAGAATAACGGAGCGATTCGTCTTCTTTTGCTTCTCTTACAATAACAAACCATGTGCAGCCGTCCGTTCGTCTGGAATCGTTTTAAATTTTGCATTTTATAGTTTTTGAAAGAAATTTTGTTTTTCGTAGCTTTGTTCTGCTTCTTTTTCAATGCCCAAGCTTTGTAAAGCGCTGGCATGATTTACGTTGCGAGCATAGCGTGCTGTTTAAGAATTTGTATAGGCTTTGATCTACTTTAGTCGGCATATCAACACATTGGATACGTTATACGAGTGACACTAAAAAGTTAATGGAAGCAAAATTATGGAAATATTAATATTATAATTAATTTATATTATAATTTGAAATAAATCTACTACAGCCTATTATCGTTCATCTGTGCTTTGGTGCGTATTCTTTATTTATTTATTTATTTATTTATTTATTTATTTATTACATTATACCTTAAGACTATGAAGTCTTATGAGTTGTATAATACAGTATGCAAAAACTTTATTATTGTACCTAAAATAAATTAAGTTAATTTGAAATTGATTTCATAGTACTAGTCGAGAAAGTAGGAAACAGGAAGTCAGAAAAGAACCTAGCAGTAAGAATCATGGATAGAATAGAAGTTAGACAAAAGGATAGAAAAGAGATCCAGGATAGAGTGATTTATAGGGAGAAGGGGATCATCGCTGACTACTTGTGTGGCTACTAAGTAATGTCTGCAAAATATTGAAGTAATCTCTTCTTAAATTGCAATATACCGATAGTTCTCTGTAGTACGGCTGGTAAAGAGTTCCACTGCCTGATTGCATATACAAAAAACTGACGTTCAGAGACCAAATACCTGTGCCTAAATGGAACTACCGCATTATTGCGGTATTGTTAGATTGGGAAAACGTTAACCGTTGAGCTAGATACAAAGGCTCCCTGAGGGTGATTATCTTATGTAAGCAAATTAAAACTCGATAAGTTAGTAAGTGATCAAAAGACATTCCATAAACCAAACTTCGGTACCTTGATATGTGATCGAATCGCTTCAATCCAAAAATGTAGCGTACAATGTTATTGTATGCCGAGGTTAATTTGCCCTTACTTACACAATCGCAGTTGCAGTAAAGCTCGCACCCATACAAAAGGGACGGCATAAGATACGTCTTAGCTAACAGAAGTCTGATTTTGAGAGGAGTGAAAGATTGGGATCCCCAGAGAGATCGAAGCTTGCCATACGTAGTCCCTAATACATGATTAATATGATCATTCCAAGATAAGGAACTATTAAGGACGACCCCTAAGTTTTTCACCTTATCGACATATGCAATTGAGCTTGTATTCAAGTTAAGGCTGGGCAGACTAGTTGTACATATTTTTCCTCTGCTGATAACCAAGCACTTCGACTTTAACGGGTTAAGACATAGGCCATTTCTAAGCGCCCACTGGTAAATTCTTGCAAGATCGCTGTTTAAATCACTAATACATGAGGAAATGTCGTTGTACTTGCAAGTAGAATAGACCTGCACATCATCAGCGTACATATGGATTTTACTGTGGGATAAAACACCGGGCAGGTCATTTATGTACAGAGAAAATAATAGGGGTCCCAGTACGGAGCCCTGAGGTACACCTCGCCTTAAGCAAAGGGGCTGGGAGACTGATCCATTATGACAAACTACCTGTGTTCTGTTGACCAAATATGACTTAATTAAGTTAACCGCTGACGAAGAAAATCCAAACATACATGAAAGCTTTGTGAGTAAGGTGTCATGGTCAACTGAGTCGAATGCTTTAGAATGATCCAGAAGAACAAGAAAGGTGACTTTATCCTGCTCAATATTCATTCGTACCTCCTCAATAACTTCAGTTAGGGCAGTGATGCAACTATGTCCAGGTCTGAAACCTGATTGTCTATCTGTGATCAAGCTATGTGCCGCACAAAATTTAGATACTTGATTAAATGCTATTTTTTCAAATACCTTGGATAGAAAGGGAAGAATAGAGATAGGACGGAAATCATTGTCAGATTTCGGGATGGGAATAACCTTAGCAATTTTCCAAACATCCGGAAATATTGACGCAGTAAAGATGCTATTAAGAATATACGTTATAAAGGGTAGTATTTCCATGGTTAGCAGTCTAATGAAGGACGGATATATGCCATCCAGTCCAACTGCATTAGATTTAACATCTTTTATGGTTGTAAGTACTTCACCTCTATCTACGCATCGGAAACAAAACTCAGGAACTAAAGTAGACGGTCCAAGTGAAAAAGCGATGTAGTGATTAACCCCGAGTAATGGTACATTAATGTTCAGAAATCTAGAATTGAGTTGATCACAATTTACCTCATCATTATAAGAAGATCTAGCATCTTTAATTAGACCAGCATCACGAATTCGGTTCCATGTTTGCTTGGAACCAACGGCAGATGAGAATTTAGTACTAAAGTAAGCTCGCTTGGCCCTCTTGATAGCTTTGACTACTAACCTTTTAGCATATGTAAATACCAGATACAAAACTTATCAAAAGCTTTCATGATTTTCCGGTTAAAAAAGTTAACTTGATCATTGACGGACGTCATTGTATGAATAGCGTTCCAATTAACTATTCTAATGTCGGAGTATAGACCTGACATATCAATGTTTCTAAAGCTTCGACAAAGTGATAAACTAGACCGAGAATTAAGTGAGAAATCATATACATGGAATAGCATATCATGCTTTGAAAATAGAGGTGCAGATATTTGATCATAGAATCGTATTTTATTACTATCAGATACGAAGATGACGTCAATAAGGGTCTCGCTAGTGTGTGTATAGTGTGTGGGTACGTCCACATTAACTGGATATAAAGCGATACTGCCAAAGAGGCCGATTAGAGCATGATCTGCAATTAAGTTATCATTTAGGTCCCCAGCGATAATAATGTTCCGATAACTGGGCACTAAGTTTTGCATAATATCAATAAACTCATCCATGCTTACACGGGAATTGGGCCGATACACAGATCCCAATAATAACTTATCAGCATCAGAAAGAATCTCTACAAAAATAAATTCAATTTTAGAGTTTGGCGGGGATTTGAGTTTAAGTTTACAGGATATACCGTTTCTGATGAAGATTGCAACGCCCCCCGCATGCGACAGTCTATCGTTTCGAAACAATCTATAACCATAAACAGAAAATAAGCCGTCATGCTGTGCGGTGTTAAACCATGTCTCAGAAATACAAACTGCGTCTACATCGGATTTCTCAAAAATATATCTGAATTCGTCAATTTTCTTACTCAGACTCTGGGCATTGATGTGGCAAATTTTGAAACCTTCCCTTTGCCTACAAAATACTCTCACCATATTATGTACACAGGCACCGGAACACTCATCATTAAGGCTATCTATCCTGACAGCCATGACACAGAGAAGGCAACCACCGGTATACCACACATCCCTTACAAATGTAGTACTTCCTTAGAATTGTAGTAAATTTTTCCAGAAGGAAAGCCTCACAGATCCCATAAATGTAGAAAACTGGACAAAGAAAAGGAAAAGGCACAAGATAGATAAGGAAAGAGGGAGAAATAGTATAGTAAAAAATTATTCTAAGATTCATAGGCAGTAAATTAATATTATAGAATATACGTATAATTAATAAATTTGTTACGAAAATAAAAGTTGAAATTAGCAAGTGATAAGCAATGTAATAGATAGCGTTTGAAGTTCTCATTGTTCGTTATCTGCATTTTGGCTGCTATCCACCATTGCCTGCAGGGTTCCAGTATGTAAAATGGTAGTCCAGCTGCTAGTGTTCCTCAATTTAATGGTAACAACGCCGCGCCTCGTTGAAACTGCATAAATCTGTTTGTGCCTTTTCAACCTGACAGCAAGTTGAAGTATTAACCGTGTTGACCGCGTCAGGCTCTCGTTCAGGAAAATGTGTTTGTTGGATTCCATACCAACATCTGAAAGCCGAAGCTGACGAGCTTCCATTTTCCGAAAACTAGCAGCAGCATGAAAAATTGCATTCTTCTCTGATAATGACTTGAATTTTATGATAATGTTCGGATCCACACCTCTGTTTAGCTGGGGTAGCCGAAAAATTGAAACAGGAGCAAGCAGTGTATACCCAACAGCCGAGCATAATTTATTAAAGATTTCATTTAAGTTCTCGCCATCAAGTTTGGGAACTCCTGCAAGTATTGCATCGCCCGCAATTTCGCGTCTTTCTATAGCTTCGCATTTAAGTTCTAAATTTGTTAGTATTTCTTTGGTTGCGGCATATTCTGCTTTCATTTCCTCAATTTCACTCTTGGACTCCTCTACGCTTAACACACGTTGTTGCAAATCTTGCAGTGACTTGTCGAATGCGCCCAGCCTGTGCGAAATGTTTCTCTCAACCTGTTTAATTTGATCAGCAAGCTCCGTACGCATGTGAATTAATTCCGTTGAGAAACGACTGAACAGCAGATCTGCTTGCTTATTAAGCTGCTCTTCAAGTTGGAGAGCAGTTAAAGACATCACCTTATTTGTTTCGTCAAGCTTAACCATACTCTTGTTAGAGTGAGCCGCTGCTACAGCGCTTAAGACTGCAGGCTGCACTTTCTTAGAGCGCGTGTTTATATATTCGTGAGAGGAAGAACCGTTACTCATATTACACAGAAATTTATGTGCTTAATAATGTATACATATACATATGTTAACTGCGAGCAAATTCGGTAATTGTTTGATTCGAAAAACTTTCAGAACTATGCCAAGTTAATGGTTAATTTATGGTTAATGGTTAGTTAACTAAATGTTTGATTAGTGTTATAATTCAGCCGGTATGGAAATCACTTCAAAAGAACGCAGTCAAAAAACTATAGAACCGCACGCAACAGCAGAAACCAGAAACAAACACGTCTGCTCACTCTCGCATCAAAAACTCAACTCCAGCCCCGAAAAACTCAACTCCAGCCTATTAGCCCCGAGGTCATTAGTAACACTTATTAAACATTATTTTACAACACTTGAGCAATTCCTGCTCATATTAAAAACACAAATTGCAAAGCATTGACGCCGATCTAATGTTAGAATGGAATTTTCAGCCGACGGGCAAATCAAGCAACGAAAGTGAAACATTTAAAGAAGGTTCGATTGAAGAAGAAGTGCCTTGTACGGATTTAAATTCCTTAAATCCTATTGAATACTCTGTTGGTCGATATTTCGTTGGTTATGGTCTACACGCAATATTTAGCCAGAAAATTCAATGCCAGACTTGTGAGCAGGAATTGCTCAAGTTGGAAACGTATGCCGTAGATCCTGATACAGAAGCATTTCGATTTGCAAAAAACTACAGTGAAACGCGACTTTATTTGCAAAATCCCTCGGATAAATTTTTTAATATATGCTTACAGCAGTTTGCCATTTGTAAGCTTCTTTTTGAAAAAAGATGCCATGATCCTAATTTGAAAGAAAGAATTATGCAAGAATGCCTTAAACAGACAGACATTTCTTTCCCGGGATGGTTTCAAATGAGAATTGTTTTCACCACAGGAAACAAATTTTGGAATATTTAATTTCCATTCTAATTCGAAAAAACTCAAGATGGCTAAAACAGAAATTACTTAGCGAGATAATTTCCAAAAAAAAGGACAAAAACTGGATCAATGGCAGATGTAAAAATGCGAAGAATTTTGGAGCCATTGATGAATTATGAATATTGAATTATGTAGTTTACATAATTTTACTTAATAAATGTTGTAAAACAAAGTTGTTTAATAAATGTTACACATAATATAAATATTTCCATAATTTTGTCTTACTCGTATAAGGTATTCCATTTGTTGATATGCCGACTAAAGTAATCTTCTTTAGTATACAAATTCGTAAACAGCACGCTATACTCGCAACGTAAATCTTGCCAGTGCTTTACAAAGCTTGGGCATCGAAAAAGAAGCAGAACAAAGTTACGAAAAGCAAAATTTCTTTCAAAACCCATAAAATGCAAAATTTAAAACGATTCCAGACGAACGGACGGCTGCACATGGTTTGTTATTGTAAGAGAAGCAAAAAAGACGAATCGCCCGTTCTTCTTATCACCCGCTGTACTCCACAAATTTATCGATTCTTTCTTTAACACTTTACTTGGCATACGAGTGTTGGAAATGATCTCTTCTTACGCATATTCGCTTGCATTGTTAGTGCAAAATAACAGTAGCAAAGTCGATCTTCCGATCCCTTCATACTCATTAACACTGAACCCGTGATTTATAGATTCTTGATAAAGTCCTAGTAGCACGTGGTTTCAACTCGTGATTTAGAGATTCTGGACAGGGTCCTAGTAGCACGTGGTTTTAACTCTCGATTCACAGATTTTCGCCAACGTCCTAGTAGCATGTGGTTGTTTAGTCATGACCACAGATTATGATAATTGCGCCAAAGTTCATAGGTTATCGAGATAGCAATTAGGTTCTTAATTAGGCAGTCCTCAAATTCACACACCCCTGATACCGACGACATCGGCGGTCAAGAATGTCCAAGAAGCAGAAACCGGGGGGAAAACCTCTTTCGCCCTCTCAAGCTAACGACTTAAATAGTCGTATTTATATTGGGTCATTAAGTATGAAAAGTCCGATTTTGAAACAAACGTTTAGTTTATTTGAATCAAAATATGCGCCTAAGCTATCGATGGTGTTTTGCCATTTTACCGCTAACTTTTTTATGCCTGCGGCTTTTTTTCCTTGTATTTTCCTTGTAAGAACTGGTCCAATGCCTGGAATAAGTTGCAGACACCATAAGATTTTTCTGATGTATGTTTTGTTTAGTGCTCTGTTTCAGAACCTCGTTTTTATCCAACCATTGTGCCGAACGATTTTGATTGTCGAATAAGATCCATTTTTCATTAACCGTTACAATGCGGTATAGAAACGTTTGGATTTTATACCGTGACAGTAAAGAAAGTAAAGCTTCAAAACGATTTATTTTTTTATGCTCGTTTAACTCATACGAAACCCATCGATCCAGCTTTTTTAACTTAGCAATTTGTTTTAAGTGATCCAAAATTGTTGGAATAGAAACGTTAAACCCTGCTGGTAGTTCAGGCGTAGTTTAAGACGTATCTTCTTCCACTACAGCTTTCAGGTTATCATTATCCAACTTACTAACCGGTCTTCCACGTTGTTCATTTGCAAGGCTAAAATCACCAGAACGAAACTTATCGGGAACTTAAGGTCCGATGGTTAGCTGGTCCGATGGTTCCCTTCACTTCATTGATGTTTGTATATGGTACCAACATGCATATAGTTATGGTACAAATTGAACACTACAAGAGCATAGAGTTGTGTAGTTTCGGACATGTATAGTTCCCGGATATGTCTCCGCACTCGGAGATGTTTCCAATCGTTCCGATTGAAATATTTTAACATGTCCAAGTAGTTCCTATTTTACAATATGCAATTGAAAGAAACAACTCTAGTACTTAATGCAGTATGTGTAGTCATCTCTTTTCTTCTTATTTTGATAAAACACACGTTGATAATTCCGTTTTATTGGAATGAGAGAACGAAAAAGAAAGAGTTCTTGAATCTAAATAAAATATTTACATAGTTCCAAGTAACGAAAGAGCTAAATAGTTCCGCGAAACGAAATAATTCCTCGGAACGATATACTTCCGGAGATGTTTGCAAATGCAAACATGTTCGGATTGATATCATATCTGAAATGTTATCATGTTCACTGAGTGAGCGGTAGTACAGAACAAATGCATACGAATTAATTGCTTTCACATACAACTAGTTCACATACGTAACACAACCTTAAATTTGAATAAAAATTTTTAAAAAATAATTAAATTTCTGTAAACATTAATAAATCATTTCCTGAAGAATATTTTATTTATTTTCTAAAGAAACTTAAGACTTAAACAAATGTCCTCTTATTAAAGAAAATCTGTATAAAAGTAAGTAGCCCATAAATTTAATACATATTTTTGGTTTCCTTTTGCTTTATTAATGCAATTAAATTATTATGATTTCTTTTAATAAAGATTTCATCAGGAATTGAGAAAAGTAAAGTCTCAGTGATAAATAAATTTTTTTTATGAATAATCCGAGGTAAGTTTCGAGGGTAGTAAATAGTTCCGGAGAAGTTTCCGGTAACTCGTTCCGGACAGCAAAAGAATCGTTCCATGTTCGTTGCCTCTCCGGACCTGTTAAGCCCAGCTCCACAAGAGCAGTTATTACGTTAAATTCTATTTTATTGGTGCAAATAGAAATAAAGGCTAAAGCAAAGTGTAATAGAAAATTTCTCAACACGGATATAACTGAACACAGACCATTCTGTTTACTCTTTTTTTAATCAGGCAACAACGTCAAGAATCTTTCGACAGCTAAAGACAGCTGTTCTATTTGAATTAGTTTATATAATCGTATTCCAATAATACCAACTGCTGACACTGCCGTTTGCTGTCATCAAAAATTAATACGCTTTTACCATGGACAGGTATTAAATTATGAGACGATTATTCCAATCAAATTAAAACACGTTGTTCCTCTAGTAGCTCTTTATTAATTAGTAAACGGAAAAAAAAGAACAGAAAGGCTTAAGAAAAGCTGCATGTATTCATGGAATCTCAGTGAGATGCGCACCTTGCTTGACTGGTTTGTTTTTGCTCTCTCTGCTGATTTCACTTCTTCGTAATAAGCGTGTCTAACGTGTCTGTTGGTGCTGATAGTAATCATAAAACAGTGATTGATATACTATGTAAACAACATGATGGTCTTAATGTTATTAATTTTAATGCTCGCAGTTTGAACGGAGACAAATTAGATTATATTAGACACTTATTTGAAATTTCGTGCGCGGATGTTATCTGTATTACGGAAACTTGGTTTGCTGATGACCTTAGTGACTATATTCTTAGTATTAAAAACTATAACCTCTACCGCTGTGATAGAGTTGGACGGAGGGGTGGTGGAGTAGCTATCTATGTAAAGTCTGTTTACTCTTCTCGAGTCGAATTTAAGTCTGTCTGTTCTGACGCTGAATATTTGGGTGTCTCGATTGCTGACTCCATGTCCCGTTTACTTGTATCTTGTGTATATAATCCTACCAAAAAAATGCTCTTGATCCTTTTTTAATACCCTAAACAACCATATGCTAAGTTTCAATTACAAAATCGTCTGTGGTGATTTCAATATAAACCTATTGGTAACTGACTCTATTTCTACAAAGATTCGGGATTCCTTTTCCATGGCTGGCCTATCCATTGTCAATGACTCATTTCCGACTCGTTTTGGGAATAACGTGCAACCTAGCTTACTTGACTACTTCGTTGTTTCCGACTCTACTTTAGTATTATTATTTACACAAATAAGTTTTATATCTGACCATGACTTAATCTTTTTAGCACTTGACATTAATCTGAGTCCTTTGTCTTCCTCGCTAACGTTTTCTTACTTTGACTATAATTCCTTAAATGTTGATGAACTGTTTCGTGTTGGTGAAATTATTGATTGGGCCTCCTTGTGGAGCGCTCCTTTTATTGATGAGAAGGTGTCTATCTTTGTTAGTGCTGTCCAATACCTGTTTGACTCTTTTGTACCTATACGTACTGTCACTGCTTGCAATGGCTCTTGTCCGTGGTACTCTGAGCGTGTTAAAATGGCGATCAAACATAAAAATTTACTGCATTCAAAATTTAAAAGACATCCATCTGAACAAAATTGGGTTGCTTTCAAAAGAGCACGCAACTTTGATACCGACTTGATAAGCAAATCTAAGAAGAGATTTTTTGCTTCTAGATTTAAGCCTAATTTATCTTCCAACCAACTCTGGAGGAGATTAATGGATCTTGGAATTGGACGGCAAAAGTCTACAACAGTCAAACTTAGTCCGTGTGATCTCAATGAACACTTTATGTCAAAGCGGAAGAATGTTACCTATCTCGATGCATTTAGTTGTGATTCGACTAGGGCAGAAATGTTTTATTTTTCTAGCGTTTCCGAGGTTGATGTTGTCAAGAAAATTATGTCAATCAAATCTTCTGCTGTGGGGTTTGACAGAATTCCGATAAAATTTAAAATTATATTACCTCTGATAATTTCACCACTTACGGAGATCATTAATCATGTACTAACAATTTCTTGTTTTCCATCCTTATGGAAATTAGCAACAGTTTTACCGATACCTAAGAAGTCCACTGCCTCTGAACTTGCTGACTATCGGCCAATAAGTATATTGTCGGTCATATCGAAAGTGATTGAAGCTCTTATAGCTACACAAATCCACAGTCATATTGCAGATAACAGTTTGCTCAACCCTCTACAGTCAGGTTTCCGACCTGGGCATAGTTGCACTACGGCGATGCTGAAGATTACTGATGACATTAGAATAGTCTTAGATCAACGAAAAATTACGCTTCTCTGCCTCTTAGACTTTTCTAAGGCTTTCGATAGTGTTGACCATTTACTTCTGTGTAATAAGCTGAATAAACATTTTCTCTTCTCACCTAGTGCAACTAACCTTATCAGGTCTTTTCTATCTGATCGGTTTCAAAGAGTAAAAGTTGGAAATACGTTTTCCGACTTTAGGAAAGTTGAGGTAGGAGTACCCCAAGGTTCAGTTTTGGGTCCTTTGCTGTTTACAATGTTCTTAAATGATTTCTTCAGCGTTGTACAGAAAGTTAACATACATGCCTATGCTGATGATGTGCAAGTGTATTTGTCGAGCCCGGTTGAGTCCATAGATGAGTTGTGAAGGAAGATTAATGATGACCTTAAAAACATTGCTTTGTGGTCAAATATGAATTATTTAAAATTAAATGTCACTAACTGTCGTTTGTTATGCCGATACTTAATAATGTTCCAAATTTTTCCACATTGCCACCTTTATTTATTGGTGATTCGGCACTCAAATTTGTTCCCAAAGCAACTAATCTTGGTTTTTTGGTTAACTCTACGTTAACTTGCACTGATCACATTAATACAGTGGTGGGCAAAGCCTACTGTGTCATGCGTAACTTGCGTTATGCTGCGGAATATCTTCCAACTGAAACTCGGAGGAAACTGGTCTTGACACTATTCTCCCTGTTATTACATATGCTGAACTTATTTACTGCAAACTGGACTCCATATCTTCTTATAAAATCATGGTGTTAATTAACAATATGACTAGATTTGTTTATGGTTTGAAGCGATATGATTTTATCGGAGAGCGGCGACACTCACTTCTTGGTGGCGACTTTTCTGATTTCTTGAATTACAGAAATTGTTTATTTATGTATAAGTTGATAACTACAGGCATACCATGTTATCTGTACTCTAAATTATCATTTGGTACTTCGACTCGAACACGAAATCTTATAATTCCATCGTATTCATTTCTCAATACTGGGCCAAGGCAGATGAGAGTGCATTCAGGCGTCTGGTAAAGGGGCATTTCCTTGATTCGAATACGTGAGCTAGGTGTTATACTTCTCCATTTCCTATTTTTCCCTTAATCTTTACTCTTTCTTCTCTCACTTCTCAGATTAAATTAATCGTATATATTAGTTAATCTAATTATTTACTTATTATATGCTAGCTTGTATTGCTTCAATTTCATTGCTATAAAAGACTTTGTCTTAGTGCATAAGTTGTATTAATAAATAAAAATAAATAAATAAATAAAATAAATAAATTAGAACCAAAAAAAAAGAACTTAACAGGGTTGCAACTAAAAAAGTATGTTCATAAAATGACTGTGTTGCCATCTATTTCCAACACGCCTCTTCAGCATAGGCATTTTTCTTTTAATATATAAAAATTCAATAAAAATAATGAATAACATATTTTTCTGTAAACCCATATAAATAGAAAATTTTTCGTGTTTTGGTTTACATAAATTCTTAGTTAAAATGTCAGCAACTAGCTCATTTGAATTTACATACTTTAATTCAATTTTCTTCGTATATACATTATATCTAATAAAGTGATATCGAATGTCGATATGTTTGCTACGTGAATGAAAAATAGGATTATTGGCAAGTTGTTGTGAGCTTAACTTATCTCCGTTGACTGCCATCGGTGATTCATTCGAGTAACATCCTATTTCATGTAAAAGTCGTTGTAAGTATACAGTTTCTTTGCAAGCTTCTGCAAGCGCCATATACTCTGCTTCCATGCTGCTGAACGCCACTGTAGTCTGCTTTCTGGATTGCCACGACAACGCACACCCAGCCAAAAGACAGACATATCCTGTGTAGGATTTTCTATTTAAATTATCGCTTCCCCAATCAGCATCTACTAAGCCTTCGAGCTGCTTTCCAGTATGTGTGTAGTGTAGCTTCCAGTTGACGCTTTGAGCTAAATATCGCAAAATATGTTTAGCCGCTGTTTCATGTTCGATGTGAGAATCAGAATTACGTTGTGCTAACTTCGATACTGAATGAATGATGTCTGGTCTGCTCGATATTGATAAACACATCAGTTTACCAATAAGGGATTGATATAGCACCCGTTTCCCCATTTCGCTCTATTTCGAAACCCAACAAATATTTAGCCGGCCCTTCATCCACAGCTTCGAACTGCTTTTAAAATACTGGCCTTGATTTTCATAAGATCATCGTTGGCCGTACTTGCTAAAAGTATATCGTCGACATAAACAGCGATTAAATTGAGCTTACCTTTATTGTTACGTGAGTACAGACATGTTTCATTTTGACATGGTGTAAAACCTAATTTTTTCAACACTTGGTCTAGCTTCGCATTCCACTCGCGACCTGACTGTTTTAAACCATAAATTGCTTTTTTGAATCTGAGCACTTTTTCTGGATGGCCATTGTCCACAAAATTTTCAGGCTGTGTCATGAAAATCTCATCATTCAATTCACTGTTTAAGTACGCAGTACAAACATCCATTTGATGCAAATAAAGTTGATATTCTGCAGCCAGAGCAAACATCAACCTAATTGTGTCATAGCGAGCAACAGGAGAAAAAGTCTCAGTATAATTGATACCGAATTGTTGGTTACAGCCTTTGGCAACCAATCTAGATTTGAATCGTTCGATGGATCCATTCTTATTTTTCTTCACTAAAAAAACCCATTTACAGCCAATCGTTCTTTTTCCTGGTGGCAAGTCAACCAGTGTCCACGTTTCGTTACTTAAAAGCGACCCATATTCTTTTTCCATCGATTTTTTCCACCCAGCTGAATCATCACTATTCAGCGCCTTTGTGACTGATTCAGGTACGATGATGTCATTTGGCTCAACCAGATTTACGTGGTTGTATTGCTTAGATGGTCGTCCAGGTTTACCAGTATGCACCAATCTAGGTCTACCGGGGGTCCAATTTTCAGGTTATCTTTCGGATGTTCGGTTTTGCTGCATTCTTCAGCTTTGTCTTTCTCATGTTACACCAGCTCACTATCACCTGCATCTAAAAACTCATCATCTGACGGTTCACTGTTAGTTGCATTCTCATTTTCACATTAGCTGCATTCTACGCGCACTAAATGCGTTTCTGGTTATGACTATGGTGTTAATGCAACCTTAAATTCATTATTTTCATTACATTTTTCCATAAAAACTACATCCCGACTGATAATAATTTGATTTGTATTGTTGTCTAACAACCGATATGCTTTTGAAGTACTTGAATACCCAACCATTGTATACTCTTTTCCTTTTGCTCCAAATTTCTTCTTATTCTGAGCTTTATTTAGCGCTATCGCGATGCTGCCAAATATTCTGAGATGTGATATACACGGCTTATGCCCAGTCCAAACTTCATACGGTGTTGTTGCTTCCAAAATTTTTGTTGGTGATCTGTTCCTTAAATATGTTGCAGTCCCCACTGTTTCTGCCCAGAATTTTTCATCCATTTTTGAGTGAATCAGCATTGCGCGCTCCATTTCTACAAGTGTCCGATTCATGCGCTCAGCGACACCATTTTGCCGAGGAGTGTAAGCCACTGTTAGCTGTCCGCATGAATACCGCATTCGTTTAAATATTTATCAAAAGCTCTGTTTACGTATTAAGTGCCGTTGAAATGCTGCTCAGCGTACGCCGACAGTTCTTATCTATTTTGAAGCGGCAATCGCCGTTCCTTCCAATTTACAACAACACTTTCCACGCTGTTTGTGTGTTTGCCCTGGAAAATGGAATTCAGTATCTTTTAAGAATGGAAACGCGGCCGTGTTTCTTTGTCAAATCTAACGTACAGAAAGAATCAAACGTTTGCCTGCGATCGGAGCAGAAGGTGTGCTGTTTTTTGTTATATTTGTTCGAAAATTCTTCAAAGTTCATTATGCCTTTATCAATTTTTATTTTCAATTATTATCAATTCTTATTTTCAATAGATCACTATTTATAACTATTTAAGCGCACTATAATTTATAACATTCACGATGCTTGTATAATGACGCGAGAAAGATCACAACACAAAATTATTGAACGCATACAATTACTTATAAGATGAAAAGAGCAAACTGTCTGTATAACATACACGAGTGTAGAATATGTATACACAGCCAACCGTTCGGTTGTTGAAGTAACCTGGAAAGTTGTTCAACTTTCCGAAAACGAGTTCGCTCAACGAAATCCATTGGAAAAGATAGTGAATAAAAATTTAAGAACACGGCGTTCGGTTGGGAACGTGCACCGACGTTTTCGTTGAAAGATACAGAATGACCCCATTAATGTTTTAAAAGTTTCGAAAGTTTCATCTTTTGCCTTCAAAAAGTAAACAAATACGAAACGAGATTTATAAATAAATCGTAAATCGTTTACCACCACTTGAATATGTATTCATAAGTCCGCACTAATCTGTATGTACTATTTCTAGAATGTTTTTTGAACGTGATGCAGATTTACCAAACGGTTGCACATTGATTTTGCTTTCTATACAGGTTTTGCACTTTATACTTTTGGGCACACAATTTACATTCATACCTTTCATACCTTCATACCTTTCACTATGTTTTTCTTAGATAAATCGTTTCATGACTGAAAATTAAGGTGGCACCTATTATGCCATTTAATTTGTTCCTCACTGGCATTTTCAGTGTAAAAACACTAGTTTTTGTGCTCATAGCTACCGGTTTTGTTCGCATGAAATACAATTTCTTTTTTGCGGTTTAGTATTCTTGCACTTTTTTTCAAAAAACAGACACTAAGGCCGCACAGTGGACTGATTTTTGAAAAAGGTGGCCAATAATCTATAACTTTTGAACGCGTGGAAATATTTCAACGAGGTTTGTTTTTGTTAAATAGATCTAACTTTTAGCATTCAGCTGACACTTTGATGATAAAAATCGAGTGATAATGACAAGAATAAATAAGGTTTGAGCACGAGTACCTCCAGTTTTTATCGAATTCTGCATAATTGAAGTACCGTAAATGCTTTTAATCTAACGAAATCTTTGCAAATAAAATAATTATGGATATATTTAATTTGAAGAACAATTTATTTAAAAACTTTCATTAAATTAAATTAATTATCTCAACATTTTTTTTTTGGTTTTAACCCCGGCTGAATTCGGGGTTGTTTTAATTGCTTCCTTTGATGGCAAACACGTTTTTAATGGAAACTATCTCATCATATTTTGGAAAAACGTTGCACTTTTTCTCATTAGTGCGCTTGCGTGGTTGTATATATTGATTTTTTGTGAGCATCAAATCCATAAATAGAGCTAATGCTTGCTCCGGTGTAAATTTTTTTTCTTCTGTTGATGTCGGGAAACTTTTCAAAACCCTTTTTGTGCATTTGGGGCTCGCTGTTAAAATTTTTTCAATTAATTCAACTTTATCCCTCTTATTTGGTCTGAGAAATCGTTCCATCTTGAGAAATCGTTTCATTGACAATGCCAAGTTTGCGCCTTCGGGATTGTTCAGAGAATTCCTCAAGGGGCTTAACAGGACGTCCCTTTTGGCTGAGTCAAGCTTTAATCTGGGAACCCAACAAAAATAGAATTTTAAGGCCAAAGGAAGTAGTAACCGTATGTCCAACATCGGAAGAGATCGTGGATACGTTACCGACTTCAGAAATATTAGAAGCTAACAAAGCTAAAAATATTGGGTACAAATTTACTAATAAAATAAAAATTATCAAACAGAATGATAAAGTAAATGCTTTAAATGAAACAGTCAATAAAATAACAAATAAAGCAAAGAAAATAATAGAAATGAGAGCAGAGTTTTTAATAATCATCTTGCTAATTATACAGTTAGCATGTACATCGATTGTAAAAACAATGTTTCTCAATTTTCAACAATATAAAGCAAGGAGCTATAGTCTTAATATAGCAGAATATATTACAGATATAACAGCACTTGCAAGTAAAATAAAATCAAAAGTATCAGAAAAATTTTAATTTTTCATTTCAAGTCTACGGAGACAAAACATGAAAACAATATGTTCCTGGCTAACATATAATTTAAATAATAATTATAAAAATACTATAAAGGAAGTATCTAACTGGAATTCAGCCACGTTAAGTGATGTGTTCATTGATTTGCCTTGTGTAGAGGCGAGAAATGGAAAACTCATTTTACTGGTGGATACAGGAGCAGATACAAGCCTAGTAAAAGAATGCGCATTAAAGGAAAATGCCATTATAAATAAAAAGATTAAAAAGGAATTAAGTGGAGCATTTGGAGGCTGTATAACCACAATAGGGTCCACTAGCATATACCATGATGAGGTACAGCCCTTACGTTTAACGCTACACGTTGTGTCACTTAAACAAGGGGTACCGGCGGACGGCATACTGGGCAGAAACAACATGTGGAACAAATCCATTATAAACACGCTCAATAAAAATTTAACACTATTTAATAAAAATAAAGAATTCATAATAAAATTGCTACTACTAGGCATCCAAAATATAGAAGAATAAAGGAAAAAAAAATAATATAACAATTGAAGCAAGAACGGTTAGAGTAACGCCGTTAAAAATTAAAACTTAAGTTATGACTGTGGTAGTTCATAAACAAGAGATTGCACCAGGAGTGTACCTGGGGGAAACACTAGCAACTGTGGAAAATAAAGAGGTCAAGGTACCAATCCTAAATTCAACGATAAAAGATTTCATTCTTAGTGACAACTTTGTACCGAAATTTAGTGATTTCCACAAATACGAGCTAAGTGATGCTTCGTGCAATCAATGGACTACCATCAACAGTATAAGTAATGCAGACATAGCGCAACGCATTAATACTTTAATGAACGATTTGGATTTGGATCCTTCCTTAAATAGAGAGGAAAGAGAAACGAAATGGTAACGAGATAACGAAACTATGTGTGAAATACCATGATATTTTTCTTTTAGAGGGTGACCCATTGACATACACCCCAGTACTAACACATAAAATCCCAATAAAGGTGGGTCAGCCACCAATAAACCAAAAACACTACCGAATTCCTCAAACACATAGGGAAGAAATGAATAAACAAATTCATAAATTACTAGAAGAGGATTTAATATCCCCAAGTGTATCTCCATGGAACTCTCCACTACTTCTAGTTCCAAAGAAGAGTGGAAAAGATGGACAAAAGAAATGGCGCTTAGTTATAGATTATAGAAAAGTAAACGAAGCGACAATTAAACAAGTTTTTCCACTGCCTAGAATAGATGAGATATTGGATCAGTTAGGCAGTAGTAGATATTTTTCGACGTTAGACTTGGCAAGTGGCTACCACCAAGTCCTAATGGACAAGGCGGACAAGGAAAAGACCGCATTTAGTTCAGCTTTAGGACATTTTGAGTTCAACCGAATGCCTTTCAGGTTAACCGGCGCCCCAGCGAAGTCTTATGAATCATATTCTGACAGGACTTCAGGGTATAGATTGTTTTGTTTATTTGGACGACATAGTCGTATATGCAACAAACCTGGGACAGCATGAAGAAAGGTTAACTAAAGCTTTCGAGGTCATTAGGGAAAATAACTTAAAGTTAAACATTAGCAACTGCCAATTTCTACGACGAGAAGTAGTATATATAGGTTACAAGTGTTCAGAACATGGAGCACTTCCAGACCCTAGCAAAGTGGAGTGCGTCAGAAACATTCCGCCTCCTAAACATAAAAAGGAAGTACAAGCCTTTCTAGGTCTTGTGAATTATTACAGAAAATTTATACCGGGGACCGCAAAAATAGCACTTCCCATTAATAAATTGGTAAGAAAAGACGCTAAGTTCGTCTGGATAGAAGGCTGCCAGAGCGCGTTTGAACAGCTAAAAGAATCAGTCATGTCGCCACCAGTGTTAGCATATCCAGACTTTTCAAAAGAATTTCTTTTAACTACCGACGCAAGTAACGAAGCGTTAGGCTCGGTTCTTTCTCAAGGAGAAGTAGGCGAAGATAGACCAAAAGCTTTCGCTAGCCGAGCGCTGAGCGACACAGAAAACAGATATTCAACAATAGAGAAGGAATTCTTAGCGATAGTTTGGGCAACAAAAAACTTTAGAGCATATCTCCTAGGCAGACATTTTAAAGTCTTTACTGATCACCAGCCATTGAAGGGAATAGCCAATTTAAAGGATCAAACTTCAAGACTGGCAAGATTCCGACACAAGTTGTCAGAGTATGATTTCGAAATCATATAATAAGCCAGGCAAGAAAAGTTTAAACGCAGACGCGTTGAGTAGAATTCCTCAAAATCGGAATACAGTGACAGCAGTCCAGACCCGATCTAGAACCAAGGAAATGAAGAACCAGGGAGGTAGTGATAAAAGGAGTACAAGTCCGACGTCAGTAGAACCAGACGGTCCGGGCATAACGCAAAACGAAAACAATTTTATTAGAGAACTCAAAACAAATAGAGACTGTTATCAAAGATTTTCATAATACACCATTAGGAGGTCACCAGGGAGCAGTGAAAACTTACCTAAGAATCAGGCAACAATATAGGTGGCCAGGAATGCAAAGGCAAATAAAAGATTATGTAAAAAACTGTCCTAAATGTCAATCGAACAAAAGTTCGAGATTAACAAAAATGCCCATGGTGCTAACAGATACACCAATGAGGCCATTTGATAAAGTCTACATGGACATAGTCGGTATTCTACCAGAAACTGTGTCCGGAAATAAGTACATTCTGACTTTTCAGGATGATTTTTCGAAATTTATGGCATGTACAGCTATCCCAGACGCGGAAGCAAGTACTGTCGCCAGAGCTTTTTATGATGAAGTAATTACGCGTTACGGAATTCCTCGAATTCTAATTACTGATAATGGAACTAATTTCATATCGAAATTGTTCTCAGATACTTGTAAGTTGTTAGGTATTAAGAAATTGCATATAACACCTTACCACCCGCAAGCTAATGGCTCATTAGAGAGAGCGTAGTTTTGCTAAAGAAGATGGTTCAAATTGGGATCAATGGTTAACTGCAGCCATGCACGTTCACAACCACACACTTCACATTACGACCAAGCAAACTCCGTTTCGTACTTTATTTGGATTCGATACGGAAATGCCGACTAACTTGATAATGCCGAAGATCCGAATAAAGTCCTGAAATTTCAAATACAAAGAGCTCACGAAATCGTGAGAAAGAATCAAGATTTAGCGAAGCAAGTAGCTAAGAGGCAGTACGATAATAAATTAAATTTAGTAGAAACTAGGAAAAATAAGTTTTCACCAATATGGGTAGGACCATATAAAGTAGTAAGGATTAAGAGTACAATTACTACCATTCTAAATATTAAGGGAAAGGAAAAACCTTTCCACAATAACTTACTTAAGTTATATAGTAGCAATTAAATAGGAAAATAGGATTAACTAGACAATTAGGTAGGAATACATTAGAATCACTTAAAACCAGGGAATAGGATAGAATCACCTAAAATAAGGGAATAGGTTTAGAAGAACATTAAGTTAATTTAACCATAATAGGCACCTTATTAGGATTAGGATAGAATTAACATAATATTGATTGATTGAATAGGATGGATAGTAGATAGAACAGGAAGGAAGCAGGGGAAACACTGCATAAAAACTAAATCCAGAGAGTAGAAAGTAGAAAACTTTTTTCTAATCTCCACTCTTTTATAGATACATAAAAGTTACGCTAACCGCGGCTCAAAGCAAAACAAACAGAATGATAGCAAAAATTATATGGGTACTACTGGCGGTAACGCAGATGGAGGCACGTCTACCCATAGAAGTGGAAAAATTGAAAGACACACCAATGGTGTTCGAAAGAACCAATCAGGCATTGTTTTACAAGGATACGTGGACAATACTAACAAGAATACAACGCACAGACTTTCAGGAGATAATTAATGAACTGGGGAGATATATAGATAACATGCACAATATATGTGAAAACTTGAATAGACAAATAGAAATAGAAAATTTCAAAGAAGCTTGTCTAAATTTGAATCGGCCGTTAAAAGCCATCGTTAATCAGTTGGAAAATAACAAGGATATGATAAATCACCAGGGTATAGCTCAAAAAGGGAATAAGAGATCCCTAGAGTTGGGAACTCTAGGATCCCAGTTGAACTGGGCTTTTGGAACTATGAGTCAGAAGGACGCAACAGGCGGAAACGTACAAAATAATGGAGTAACAAGTCACGATAATGCAGACTACATATAACAAGACAGCGTCAGCGCTAAAACAGTCAACAAACGAAATAGAGAAACTACAAGGGGATCTAGCCAACACCGTAAATAACCAGATAGCAATAAACAACCGCAACGAACACAAAATAGCGCAAGTAGACTACTTACTGCGCACAATAGAAATTCAAGCCGCAATACAAGCTAGCTTAATAGATATACAAGGAAAACAGGAGTTGGAACTCCAAATTCTGGATGACTTGTACAAAGGAACACTGGCACCCTTCCATACTACAAGCGGGTGATCTGAAGGAGCAAATAGGAAAATTGGACCTAACGAACAAGGCCAAATGGCTAGTAAGTGATATGTTCAGTTACATCAACTAGCTAAAGTAGACCCTCTAACCACTGAAGGGGGTACACTGGTAAAAGTAACAATACCATTACCGGAGGAAGAACTCTATACGATATACAAAATATACCAGATGGTGATGTTTACTAATACGACATACGACTTAACGGTTAAACCAACATTTGAGTACATGGTGGAATCAAAAGAAGAATGGCAGTTCATGGCCTTGTCTAAAAATGATATAGACAGCTATAACCGCATAATAGATACAATAGGGAAGAGGGGAATTACCACCCAGGACACGCTGATATGTAAAAGTCGGGGGGGAAAAACGAAGCGGCAGGCACCCAACGGGCGAAATAGCATTGCAGCAGCATAATAACGAAGGGATAAAAAACATATGCAAGGCCACAGCAACCCCAGCAAGCGAGGGAATAATAGTAAAAATGGAAACACCTAACACATGGTTATACAAATTCAGACGAAACAATATATTTGAGACAACGTGCAAGACGGGATCAAACACAATATCATTGAAGGGAGTGGGTATATTAACTATAATAGAGAATTGCAAGATACATAACCGTGACAGTATAATAGAGTTCGAAGAAAATCAAACACATGATATAAACAAGATACATGACAAGATAGACCATTCCGAGTTAATACGGTTCCTAAAGGACAACTTAACAAACGCAACACTAAACACAAAAATCGAAGCCAACATACGACCAATAATAATTACAGATCACACCAGGCTAAAGCAAGCATTGGAGTCTGGGGAGAAGGATTTAGCAGAGTTGAATGCAGAAATCAAACAGGCAGAGATGACGCAGACAATTCAATTCAAACAAAAGGTTTTCGAGATAGCGGGCGCATCTGCAACACTGGGGACAATACTTCTAATAATAGTAGTATTCATATACACAAGATGCAACGACCGATTAATACATCAGTGCAACACGTGGTTCGAAGACCGACCATTGAAGTGATGCACGAGTCAACACTCAGGGATGTGCGCAAACACCGAGCAGAAACCAGTGCTGAAGCGCGCAAACCCCGAGCAGAAACCATTGCTGAGGTACACAACAAACGAGCGGAAGCCAATGCTGAGCGGCAATTCAACGCAAATGTTTGAAACCGGAGACAAACTGAGCAGCTAAAGCATCCAATAGATGAATTTCAGATTTTTTTTTATAACATAGACACTAAATAAATAAATAAATACGTTTAAACACCAAACACAAGTCTCCGTCTAATCAAATAGTTCAACAACCATATATTATAAATAAAAATACACGACAAAATTTTTATTTTTGGGGTTTGTTTAATTTTTGAATAAAAACTGAATTGAACTTGAATTCATTATTGACATTTCAAATAATTAATTTCAAAGAATAATTTCAAATACAGCTATAATAAATCCTTAAAACAAGGATACAAGGCGGGTAGCTCCGGCCAAGATCGATGAAGGGTTTCGAGCTCGCCGACCACGAATAGGAGATACTCCCGACTTGGATTGGCGACGAAAGAATCCTCCAGTAGCTCCAGCAGGGGAATAAGGGGCTCCAGGTCCCAAGCGTCCTCCCGGATGACTTTCAGCAACTGCTTCAAGTAAAGGCCCAGGGGGAAAGCGTAATGCTGGCTCGGATACTGCTGGTATCGTGACATCGTGGTTGAAATGTATATTAAAACTTTTAAACGGCTTGTAAACAGTTAAAACTTTACTGAATAAAATTACGATAGGACAGAGCGTATTTATAAGCGAGAGTAAACAAACACGAACCCGGAAACCCCATATGAAAAAAAAGGGGAGAAGAAAAAATTTAAGCATAGCTTGCACTAAAATTGAAAATAAATTATATTACGTTGCAATTATAATATTAATAATTGCACGCGTAATAAAATGCATGGAGATTTAGGTCACGCGTGCAACATATACCCTAAACGAAATAAGAACATACACAATGGTACTAGATAACGATTGGGGATAATATACGGTATATGAAAAGTAGCTGTTCCGTTTTAAATTAACAGCCAAATTACTATTGCATTTGCAATTATTTTAAAATATATGCACATGAAATCTATGCATAAAGACTTAGTTTATGCATAACAACAATTTAAATATCAAATCTGCACCACGATGCAGGCATAGATATAAAAGTCAAATAAATCTAAGACAAAAATAATTGCCTTAAAGATTGTCAAATATTCTTCTTAAACCTATAAAATAAAATTATTACAAAATATGTAATGTAATGTACGGTCCTATAAAATGTAGTTTATTAAGGTTCCATGTAAAATAGTAACGACACCAGGTTAATAACAAACAAAGCAAAAGCTAAGAATTGATCGATTAACGCAAGCACTGCAACAAAATAGAGCAACTGAACACAGAACAGAAAAAAAGAGAAAAGAAAAGTAAAACACCAAAGGTGAATAACTTTAAAATAACAAAGAAAAAAAGGAAAAATAAATTACACAAATAATAAAAACATTGTTATATACAGATATACCACATTTAAAGTACATATAAAAAAAAATAATAATGTACACATGTACATATATAAAACTAATTCAAAACTTAATAAAATTGTAATTTATAATAAAATAGGTACATTCAATAAGAAATTAAGAAAATTAAAAAGAAATAGGAAAATACATAAGTATTAGAGGAAAAAAGGGGTTAACTTAAGAAAATCATACATTAAAATAGGATAGAAATTAAATAAAAATTATTAGTGGATCAAAATAACATTGTCTTATTAGCACTAAAATAAACTAATTAAATTTTAATTGAAATTCAATTTATTTTTAAATTTGTAATGAACAAATTATATTCAATTCAATTACAACGCAACCACAATTATATTCAAATAAAATATACACGTATATATTGTAGAAACAGAAATAAGGATCTGAAATATGTTAAAATTGAATGTGTAAGCATCTGTATAAAATGTAAGAAAAATGTAAGAAGAAGCGAGCATGCAGAGAACTCGACAGCCATCCCGATGTACACCCATCACGACAGCAGGTGTGTAACAATACACCACAACAACAGGGCAACGAATAGCGCCCAGCCAACTCGAAGGGGGAAGGGTAGCTGGAACAGCTGATCAGCGTAGCGACCACAACTATTACAAACACACGAACAAATCAATGCAATAACATTCGACAACAAAACACGAAGTTACCTTCAAAAAGGTCAGCAGCAGCAGCAATTTGAACTTGAAAATTACCAACTGATAGTGGTGACAGATACACCTGTACCTTGAGGTCACGTGGAGACCAAAAAAACTGCAAGGGGACACACCATAAGATAGAAACCTAACCCATCGGCAGCAGCTAGTTACAGCTCTACATTAATGATGGTGAATCATGATGGCAGCCTACCAGCATAACTTCGCACGACAGCTAAGTTCTGCGATTGGATGAAGTATGCGGCAGTATGCAGCGGTTAAGAATATATGTTTTCTTAACCAAGCGGAAGTTACGTCAAGTGTATGAGACAGTATAATCACGTCGCGGCGATGAAGCAGCAAGTAGACAAGCAGTCACAGGTTCTCCAGTTAAATATACGGCGATATATGCTTTCGTGGACCAAAGTACGTCTTTAAAACATATCAATACTATCTACGAGCAAGCGAGAACTGCAGCGGTCAGCCGATGTTACAAAACATCTCAACCATCCACCACAGTTCAAGCGAACAACAATTAATCCCAATTGCGGGACAACGATACTACCGACAACGAAGAACTGCATCTGATCATCAAGTATAGCACGTACCACGTCAGCTACCCCGCAGGAACATTCCCACAACACATCGAGACAACGGGGTGTACATCATCACCAAACCCATCATCAACAACAACAAGAACATCAACGTCAAAATCATGCTCAACCTACATACAGATGACACCGAAGAAATGCAGTTACTGGTTGTATAACTCAATTATTATTGTAATAAATTTTATTGTAATCATTGATAATTAATTGCATTGTAATTAGTGTAACTATTACTAATAATTCATTGTATTATTATGTTAACTACTCTTACCTCATTACATTATTCATAAAAGTAAAAACACAAACCTACATAAGTAGACGCTAAGTAAAACCATAATAAACATAGGACCATCCACAATTCAACACACCATAAATGTACAAGAAAAATTTAATATCGTTTCGTACGATACTAAATTTTTCTTCCCCGAGGGTGGAGGGATGTTGTAAGTCGCGATCGCAATTTCCAGTTCCGGGAGATAAGAACTTTCAAGGCCAGTATTATTTTTTTTATAATACTACTCCGCGAGTGAGTCAAGGCCAAGTTCACATTAATGCAACCACAGCACTTTGCTTGGTAAGCCCGAAGCTTTAGATTAATTTGGTTTAGTCAAGCTTTGGTTTAATTAACTTCCAAAGCCACGTCAACAACCAGAACACTTCGCATGGAATGGATTGTGGAAGCTAGCGATCAATAGCGAACTAGCGTTCTGTAGCAAGCTTCCAAACCATAAAATCGCTTGGTTTAAAAAACCAACGATCAGAATCCACACACGGAAGAATTAAATTCGGAACGATTTTCTTCCGCGTATTGATTCTGCGAATATTACAATTTTAATATTGCGAAATTATGGAAATTGCGAAACACGGCATACTGACGCAATTTGGTCCGGTCGACGGGTGTGTCAACCGAGCCAAGGTGGAAAATAGAAAAGATTCCAAAGGGAGTCTTGTGTAAATATCCAAACGAAGAAGTCGTTTCTTGTTGTGGAAGCTAGCGTTCTGTAGCAAGCTTCCAAACCATAAAATCGCTTGGTTTAAAAAACCAAAGATCAGAATCCACACACGTAAGAATTAAATTCGGAACGATTTTCTTCCGCGTATTGATTCTGAGAATATTACAATTTTAATATTGCGAAATTATGGAAATTGCGAAACACGGCATACTGACGCACTTTGGTCCGGTCGACGGGTGTGTCAACCGAGCCAAGGTGGAAAATAGAAAAGATTCCAACGGGAGTCTTGTGTAAATATCCAAACGAAGAAGTCGTTTCTTGTTTTTTGTTAGCGCGTATAACCCTTCCCTGGTGGTGACCTTGTCGTGGTGGAGGGGCTTAAGTCTCCTGCCTTATTGGCTGGACCGACAAGGCGGTGCATAGCGAGCTGTATACAGCTTGGGCACGCACATGCATGTATACAGCAAATGTATGCAGGTATGTGTGGGCACGAGGTGTATGCCGAGCGCTGACTATCCTGTGGGAAAGGTCACAAGGTTGGAGATGAACCAACAATCACCAACTGGGCTGGATCAAGGTGTCATACGACCCGTGCCGATGATCAGCCAGGCTGGGGGCCCAGTTCAAAAATAGCCCAGTCTTGAACGGAGTATCCGGATACCTGGCGCCCTCCGGATTATTTAGCCTTACCTGTGTACTGCGGATCTCTGCACAGGCGGACCACCCCTTCTCCGCAACTCGTCGGAACACTTATGAAAAAACAACAAAAACAAACAACAAAAAGAGAGCCCGAAACTCTTAAAAATCAGGCTAAAACCAACCCTGCTGCAGCTGTAACCACTGAAGTAAGTGGTCAAGGCAATGCATGTGGGGAAGGAAAATCTCCGGCGGTGACAGTGGTGGCGAAAGCTAAGATCAGCGAATCTAGCCAGAGCGGATCCAGGGACCGTCTGGAGAAGGGTATGTCTGAGACCAAGACTGACCAAGACTGCTCCGATTCCCTGAGAAAGGGGCAGGATGGCGGACAGGACTGGAAGGTAAACTCCCGCACCCGACGGAATGCCTTCAGGCTGAGGGAAAAAATACGGGCCATTCCTGAAAAGGAATTTACTGACAAGGACAGAAAGTCCCTTTCATGGGCAGACCAGATACTGGGTCCGTCTGATTCTAAAACTCCGGCAACGAAGAGGCAAAGGTCGACCGACGAACTAATTCCGCCGACCGGAAAAAGGGCTAAAGTCCTAAGTACTGCTGAAAAGAAGCAGACATACAGCGACATCCTGAAGGGTCGATTGGTACTGGCGGTGGTCGATAAAAGCGACCCCGACTGTGCCATATCGGTCGATCATTGGAAGAAGGTTGAAGTCAAGCTGGCTGTAAGCTTTCTTCCAATGATGAAGGAATTTCCAGGCCCAGTACCCATCGAGGGGATGCTGGGTGGCACCAGGGTCGTGTCAAGCTGATCGCCTGCGGAGATCAGAGGTCGAACGACCTGTACAAGCTCGCGATCAGCAGATTAGGGTAGATATGGCCGGGTGCGAAACTTGAAGCCATCCCCCGAGAGGAGATCCTGTCCCGACCTAGAGCACGGGCGTGGATCCCAGTGGAGCCATCCGATCCTGCTGTTGTACTTGAGATGTTCAAGTACAGCAACCCAGACCTGCCTACTGGAAACTGGAAAGTTTCTAAACTGGAGGAGCCGAAGGGGGACTACAGATCAGCAATGATGGTCCTGAACAAGGAGTCCCTGGAACCTCTAGAGAAGGCAGGGTGGGTGGTCGGCTATGGCTTTACGTGGGTAACGCTGAAGGTCTATAAAAAAGACCAGAGCGAAGCCAAAGCCAAGGATGCGGAAGAAGTAGCTGCAGATACTGCAGCACCTTCGTCAAGCGTCCCCAACAATCCAGCTCCCAGTACCAGGGAGGGCTCTCGAAGGGTGGAACCTGACGATACCGAGACGGGATCGGAGGGGAAATCACTAAGAAGCTCTCCCTGGCATCACTAAATGAGGAGGACTTCCTTCTTTCTTCCGGTTCGGAAGTGGACGATACAGTGGTGGAGGTAATCGAGAATTATCCTGGAACTCCGGATAATACAGATTAACCTCCACCACTGTATCGTCCAGTTCCGAACCGGAAGAAAGAATCCTGTATTCTGCTGAAGAATAAACATAATGGTTTTCTTCTCAATAATTTCAGTGAAGGTGACATCACTACAGTAGCGCTGGAAACCAGAGATGACATTTACTGGCTGTCCTCCATCTACATGCCATCCGAGGAATTAGACCCTCCATCAGCCATCACCAGAAGTATGGTGACGGCGGCACAACGCTGCAAGGCGGTACTGGTGAACGCATGCGATGCAAATGCGCACCATACCATTTGGGGCAGCTCGGACAACAATGTAAGAGGTGAGTCGCTTTTTGACTCTATACTTTGCGAAAATCTATATATATGTAATAGGGGTAAGGAACCGACCTTTATCACTAGTAATAGGGAGGAAGTTTTAGACCTTTCCATTGTATCCCAGAGCATAGGCACATTATTAAAACTATCTGGACTAGATATAGGACCGAGGTAGAAGCTTCATTGCTCAACACTCCGGAGGTCATCACAAGCAAGAGGGAACTCGATAGCAACGTTGATCGGTTCTCAAATGCTCTAAATAGAGCGCTTGGAGTAGCATGCCCCACCAGAAATCCTAAAGGAAAAAGGAAGCCACCCTGGTGGAACCCTAGCCTGACGGAGACACGGAAGGGATGTAGGCGTCTTTTCAACAAGGCCAAGGCCTCAAAAGAAGCCCATCTCTGGAATAAGTACAAGGCCGCTTTAAGCGGCTATAAGAAGGAACTACGGATGGCAAAGAGAAACTCATGGAAAACCTTCTGTGAAAGCATCATGAGTACCTCGGAAGCCTGTCGACTGAGAAGGATTTTATCCTCCAGCCCGGTGAGCATCAGCTCTCTAAGGAAGGAGGATGGCTCCAGGACTATGTCAAAGATGGAATCCCTCGAGGTCTTGGTTGACACACACTTTCCGGGAAATAGTCATACCAGCGGTATTGATATCCCCTGCTCTTCCTTACGGGATCTGGAATATCTGATAACAGATAGCATAGTGGCCTGGGCTATAAGCAGCTTCAAACCCTTTAAATCTCCTGGACCAGACGGGATATACCCGGCTGAGCTGCAAAATGCCCAGGACATAGTTGTCCCCTGGCTGGCAGTCATCTATAAGGGATGCCTACGAACGGGCTACATACCTCTGAGATGGAGAAGTAGTGCGGTGGTATTTATACCGAAGGTGGGCAAACGCTCGCATGAGGTTGCCAAGGATCTTCGACCGATCACACTATCATCCTTTCTGCTAAAGATCTTGGAGAGGATCCTTGAACTGCACATAAGAGGAAAATACTTGGTAAACATATCCTCTGCTCAACACGCGTATCTTAAAGGGAGATCTGTAGAGACAGCTCTACTCTCCCTGGTGGGTGCTATCGAAAAATCCCTAGCCTGGAAGGAATTTTCCCTTGTGGCTTTTGTGGATATTGAGGGTGCCTTCAACAACGTGGAGGCAAGCGCAATCTTAGATGCCCTGAGGACCCTAAATGTAGAAGAACGCCTGATATCCTTTATCAGCCAGCTGTTAAAAGGAAGGATCATCGAGGCGAGGCTGGAGGACTCACGGCTTAAAAGAATGGTATGGAAGGGCACTCCACAAGGTGGGGTCCTTTCTCCCATACTGTGGAATATAGTAGTCGATGGGCTACTAAAGATCCTAGAAGGAGAAGGCCTAAAGATCATTGCGTATGCAGATGATCTTGCTATAGTCGCTATGGGTAAACACCCATATGTCATCAGGAATCTAATTCAGAACGCTCTGAACATTGTAACAAGATGGGCGGCGCCGAGGGGCTTAGGGGTCAATCCCCAGAAAGCGGAGCTCGTCGTATTTACACGGAAACATAGGATTCCTCAAATCGATCCTCCAAGGCTGGCTGGAATTAGGCTTAACTTTAAAGAGGAGGCAAAATTCCTAGGTCTAGTCCTGGACAGGAAACTCAGCTGGAAAACGAACGTCACTGAGAGGGCGAACAAAGCTATGGTAGCTCTCTATACCTGCAGAAAGGCCATTGGAACCAGATAGGGTCTTAATTCAGGAATAACCCACTGGTTATACGTGGCCGTAGTCAGGCCTATACTACTGCATGGGGTGGCCATTTGGTGGCCAGCCCTCAGGAAGGCAACAAACCTTAAGCTGCTGGACAAAGTACAAAGATCAGCATGCTTATGCATCGGAGGAGCTCTGAGGTCAACACCGTCTGCGGCTCTGGAAGTATTATTACAACTTCCCCCAATAGACATCATGGGAAGACGAATGGCCAGATGTACGGCCGTACGGCTGAATGCCGTAAAGAGATGGACCAACAGAAATGTTAGGCATCAGAAAATTAAGGAAGGCTTACCTTCCTCTTTCGAAAACCTCGACTACACCATACCAACCCCTCTTCCACTAAAAAAATTCAAGACGGAAATACCGGCAAGAGAGGAGTGGGAGAGTGGGACACTGCCAGGCACCGAGGGTATACACTGGTATACCGATGGATCAAAAATGCTTGACAGGGTTGGTGGGGGGTTTTTCTGTGAACGTCTTGGTATTGAAGAAAACTTTCGGCTACCGGACTATTGCAGCGTCTTCCAAGCGGAAGTGCTTGCTTTGCTTGTCTGAGCAGGTATATAAATAGCTCGGGGTGGCTGAGCTGAAGTCTTGGGGGTGATATCCGTATGGCATCACAATGGACCCTAGCGGTCTAAGTGTGTCCTTGGGGACAGCCAAAACTACCTACCTACCTACCTAGCGCGTATAAACTCGCGTAGTGTTAGTTTTAATCATAAATGTAAATATTAATAAGTGTAATTAATAACCACTGTAGTTACAACAGTAGTGTGTAAAGCTAATAAGAAATAAAAAGATAAAAATAGTAATTCAACAACAAGTTGTTTGATTCGCTGTCTAGAGGACAACGACCTTCAGAAGACGTCCCTATTAACTACTTGTAACTACAACAGTAAATTAACTAATCAATTAACTGGTTGGAAAATAATAAAAATATAATATGATTAATATAATTATACCCTACTACTTAAAGTTAAGGGTATATGCCAAATATGAGAGTCATTCGCCCACTTTTAGGTTACACACACAAAAGAGGTTCTTAAATGGTTTTATTGTTAAATATATAAACTTCCTGAATAAAACTTTATATAACAACTTCTTTTCCAATAAAGCATTATAACACCAAAACTGAGCGCGGTCCGCCCACTTTTACACTACTTATACAGTATAGCTACTGAAAACAAATTTATTATCACGTAAATAAAGTTTGATTTGAACACAATAATAAAACAACTAAGCTCGATATTTTGTTTTGAAAGCATGTAACGACCACGCCTGCTATTTATACAGTGGCGTAGCTAGGACTCATGCAGCCCGGGACGGCTAATCAACTTCAGGCCTTAAAAATTCCTAGAATTCAATTAGTCAATACTTGATTTCCAAAACTGCCGCCCCCGAAATTGTACTGCCCCGGGCGGACTGCCACCCCCTAGCTACGCCACTGTATTTATACCTGTCTGTTATTATAAGGTAGCTTTGCATATAACCACATATTTCCTCTAGTTTGAGTTTGTATTTCACTGTATAATGCTACTGTTCTGCAATGAGAAATCTAAATAAATTAAAAATTTAAATAAATAAATTTTAATAATTAATTAATATAATTAATAATAAGATAATTTTTGAAAACTTTTAGGTGTAGGGTATCTAAGATTCGGCCAGGCCGAATACAGCACTTTGACTGGTTTTTCGTTCAGTTATTCATATACCTCTAATTCTGTTTTTACACGGCCTTTTTTCACTCGGTTTTGATTTAACACGGTTTGAAAATAAATAAATTTTAAATTTTTTACACGATTTTATTCCATTTAGCACGATTCAAAGTCTTTTGGGCTTAAATTTTTTTGGTTAAATTTAATTTTTGCGGAATTTTAAGGTGCTTGCGTTCTTCTGCGAGTTACACTCCTCTTGAAACTAGACTAAGGCTTGTTAAGCAATTGATTGTACCCCACTTTACGTTTTCTTGCACTGTTTTTAGTCGTCTTGATTCTCAGTCGCAGCACAAGATCCTGGTGGCATTTAACAATTCTGATAAGTAATTCTTGATAAGTAACGGTATACTTGGGTTTGGTTTGGTTGAGTATTTAAATGTACAGAATATTATGTTTTTGTATAAGCTTGTGCATACTAAAAGCCCTCGATACCTTTATGAAAAACTCCAGCACTTTCATTCGACCAGGTCCCTTAATTTTATTGTTCCCAGGTGCACTTTTCTCAACAGCAGTAGATTCTTTTTCGTTAGCACCATTAGGCTTTCTCTGCCGCTACACATAAGACAGATGTCGTTGGGGGGCCGCTTCAAGCAAGCTATAGTGCAGTATTTTTCTACGTCCTAATTGCATGGTGTTCGAACATTCTTTTCTTTTATCCTTCACTGTCATTCGTTGCTCTCTATCTTCTCTTACTTTCTTATTAACTCTTGTTTCTAATTGCTGTTCTAAGTTAAGTTGAGTTATAGTTATAATTGTATAATTTTAAGTTATATTTAAGTTTGCATAGGTTTTTTTGTTACGTGTAATATATGTATGTTGTTAGTACTAAAAAAGACGTAGGTCTTAGCGTACACTGAATATTGTGAATAAATAAATAAAAATAAATAAACAAATAAAAAAAATATATATGTTCATATCACAAATTTAGGGGAATTCCCTTTTAGTGCATACAATCAAATTTATTTGTGACAGCAACATTTTTTTTACATTACTTTTAAGCTCTGAGTGCATATCTTTTTTTCTTTAATAACTATGCTTGTGTAAAAACACATTATATATGTGATTTAATAAAATAAACCTGAATAGTTGTTCTTAAAAAATTCTTGTTTTTCACTAATTTCAATAGGTTTTAGAGATAAGGAACCAATCACCTATTTTGCATACGATCAATGTCTTTTTTTACACGGGTTTTCCTGGAACCAATTTCCGTGTAAAAACAGATTAGATGCAATACTTTGTATGGTTATATCTATTTTAAATTATTTATATTATTATTTTTAAAAAATTCATTATAAAGCGACGAGATAAGCAGAGATATAAGGCGAAGAGATCTGTTGCGTGCACGTGTGTGTGTGTGTGTGTGTTCGCTGACGAGCGATCATACATACCACACACGTCCGATCATTAAACTTTAATTAGGTGGAATCGTTCGGATATCGGATCCTTAACCACGCGACACTTTGTTGCACTCCACTTCGAAGTTAGTTTACGCTACTTTGCTGGTCGAACGATCGACGAGCCAAAGCAAACAAACACCCGCTTCATTGCTGTATACGATACACGATACGATACCCACACAGGTCAAGTAAGACAAGCGATCGGTGTTTTAATTGAATTAGGGAAACGATACCTAAAGTGGTGACCCCTAACGACGCGAACGCCGGAGTAAAGAGTGATTTTTGTCTTTTTAAAAAAACATTAAAAGCTCTCGAGGAGCAAAAGTGAATGTGCGAAACGTGCGCGAGCTTGGTGTTGTGCGCGAGCGTAATAATAATAACCCTCGCGCTACAAGCGATTCGCGAATTAGTGCGTCACAAGACGCAGGGTAATTAAAACATAGTTAACTAGATAATTGTGAAATTTAAACACTTAACATGGAGAACGACTCTCCGCAAAACCCAAAGTCAACCGCGAGTGAAGACGTCGTGCAGTGGACGTGAGCCGCGGGGCCATCTCCAAGCGCACGGCTCCCACATCCGACAGTGTTCGTACGCCCGGGCTCGAGTCCGAGGCCGACGAAAGCACTAGCCCGCAACAGGACGAGCAATGCGAGGTCATGCGAGTGAGCATCAAGGTGCCGCCTTTTTGGTACGCCAACCCAGAGGTGTGGTTCGCGTCTCAGCTAGAGGCGCAGTTCGCGACAGCGCGAAAAACCTCGGAGAGTGCGCGTTTCAACACGGCGGTCGGAGCCATTGAGTCGCGAGTGCTAGAACAAGTTTACGACGCGGTCACGAGACCGCCCGTGGGTCGTAAGTACACCAACTTAAAGAGCCGCATACTTGAGCAATTCGGCGTGACGGAGCAACAAAAGCTCCGACAGTTACTCTCGGAGATGGACCTCGGCGACAAAAGGCCATCGCAGCTTCTAAACGAGATGCGGCGGCTCGGTGGCCCGAACGTCACCGACCAACTTCTAGAAAGTTTGTGGGCAAACCGGTTGCCAGAACAAGTGCAGGCAATCTTGCAGGCGTCGCCCGGCGCCCTGGCACAACGCGCCGCCTTAGCAGACAAGATCATAGAGGTGACGGGCACTCGCAGCGCGTGTGTAGTGAAGCAGCAGCCAGCCAACCCACGTCCACGAGAGGACGACGTATTGCTGCAACGGCTGCATCGACTAGAGGATGCGCTGTACGAGCAGCGCAATCCTCGCCGCGCGCCCTCTCGCCGCCAAGGCCGACGGTGGTACCAAGCACCGGCAGCAGTCCAAGTGTACGACGACGACGAGCACTTCACCTACGTGGGTGTTAGTGGCCGAGGGCGTCCGGTGTCACCGCGACCAACCTGGGTGGCACAGCAACCCCCACGGCAGCAGAGGCCAGCGCAGGTACCAGCGAGTATACCGCCCCGTCTGCAACAACGGCAGCAGCAACCAATCCGGCAGGAGCCTTATCCCGCCAGCAGAAGGACGCTTAAAGCGGACAGCGCCAGAGATGGCCTGTGCTGGTTTCATCAGTTGCACGGCGCAGACGCTACGAAATGTCGAGAGCCCTGTTCGTGGCCAAAAAACTAAAGCCACTAAACCCCAGCCAAACCAGGTAAGGTGTTTAGATTATTTATGGCGGACACGGCAATGAGCCGTAAATATTTATTTGACACCGGCGCGGACGTCTCGGTTGTACCGCCGACATTCAACAAGAAATTCGGTCAACCAGACGCAGTAAGGCTATACGCAGCCAAATGCTCCAACATTACGACATACGGCCGTAAACGGCTGAAACTTGACCTCGGCCTGAAGCGCGACCTGGCCTGGGAGTTCATAATTGCGAAGGTCAGCAGCTCCATAATAGGCGCTGACTTTCTCAAACACTACGGCCTTCTCGTTGACATGAAGAACGAGAGGCTTATCGACTCGGCGACCAACCAATCACGCGGAGGGCGCCGCCCGTCCAGCAAAGGGTCAGATTTTACCTACAACAGACGCGACCCGTTCGCCAAACTGCTGGCCGACTTCACGGATATAACGACTATGAACACCGCGAAGACCACAACGGCTACGACTGTCACGCATCATATCCTGACGAAGGGTCTACCAGTGCGTGCCCGACCACGACGATTGGCGCCCGACAAGTTGAAGGCCGCCATGGACGACTTCCGTTGCCTGACCGAACAGGGAATCTGCGAGGTTAAGAAGTCCGACGGTTCTTGGCGCCCTTGCGGCGACTACCGCGCCTTGAACGCGATTACGGTACCGGATCGTTATCCCACCGTTCATCCAGGACTTCACACATATCCTGCACGGCAAGACCATTTTCTCGACAATCGACTTGCAACGAGCATACCACCAAATACCGATCGGACCGATAGACATACCCAAGTCGGCGATCGCCACGCCCTTCGGTCTGTTTCAGTTTAAGTTTATGACGTTCCAACGTCACATAAACTCTGTCCTGGTGAACGAAACAGACTACGAATTCGTCTACATTGACGACATCTGCGTAGCATCGAGAGACGCTGAAGAGCATGAGCGGCATCTTCGCCGTACTTTCTAGCTCCTCAGAGTTTCATCCCGCATGCAGTCGCCAATCAGATGGCGTTGCAGAACCTAATGTGCGGCAACAAAAAGAAGGATACGACGTCACTGAACTGGTCGACGGACGCAGCGAACGCGTTGGATAAGTGCAAGGCAGATCTGGCCAAAGCAACGCTGCTTTATCATCCGGCTCCAGATGCCGAGTTCGCACTTAACGTCGACGCTTCGGACTACGCAGTGGGAGCGGTCCTTCACCAAGTGGTCAACGGCGAACCCCAACCGCTACGGTTTTATTCTAAGAAACTGACCGACGCACAAAAAAAGTACAGCACGTACGATCGTGAGCTGGTAGCGATGTACCAGGCGGTGCAATTTCTTAAGCACATGGTGGAAGGTCGCGACAAACGCGACACCTCGACTACGTGGGCCAGTTTGCCACGGACATACGCCATGTCCCTGGTAGATTAAAGGAAGTACCTGAGACGCTGTCACGCGTCCAACGACTGGATACACCGAACAACTTCATTGAATTCAGCGAGATGGTCGACGAGCAGGCTCGAGATCCCGAGATCCAATAGCTGAAGGAGCAGATAGCGGACCAAACTGCCTTGGTCATCAAGCCGCTCGCGCTGGCAGACAGCAAGAAGACGATCCTGTGCGACACCGCGCACAACAGGATACGACCACTGGTAGCAGCCGTATTACGAAGGCGTGTTATAGCCAAGCTACATGGCATAGCGCACGCCGGCGCCAACGCGACACTCAAACTAGTACGAGAAAGATTCGTTTGGCCGATGATGGCCAAAGACGTGAAACAATTCGTCCGCTCATGCATCCAGTGCCAACGCAGCAAAGTGGGTCGACACAACCGAGCCCCAATCGAATTCTACGACAAACCGAGCGAGAGATTTGAGCACATCAATATCGATCTCATCGGCCCCCTGCCCACGTCACGCGACAACAAGTACTGCTTGACCATCATCGATCGATAGACGAGATGGCCGGAAGCCTTTCCGCTGCCCAACATGACCGCAGACAGTCGCGACGAGCCTGATCTCCGGCTGGATGGCACGCTTCGGGATACCAGTGCGCATCACAACCGATCTCGGTCAGCAGTTCGAGTCCGACGTATTCAGACAACTGAATAAACTGTTAGGAATCCAGCATTTTCGTACTACGCCATACCACCCGCAAGCGATCGAGATCATCGAGCGATGGAACCGAACCTTGAAGGCAACAATTACCTGCTACGAAGACGACGACTGGTGAGGAGTACTACCATTAGTGCTCCTCGGTCTACGAACGACGATAAAAGAAGACATCGCCGGCAGCCCAGCAGAGATGGTCTACGGCACAACTCTAAAGCTCCCCGGAGAACTATTGGTACTTGGACCAGCGATGTCCATGCCAACGAGAGCGAGTTCGTCAAAGACCTGAGACTACTGATGAGCAAGGTATCGCCAACGCAAACCAGTCACGACAACACACGAGTGTTCCTGCAGCGCGACCTCGCTACATGCACGCACGTTTTTGTGCGTATCGACAAGGTCCAGCGCCCGCTACAACCACGCTACGACGGGCCTTACAAGGTCCTGCGACGAACGGAGAAGGTGTACGAACTTCAAGTGGGCGACAAGACGGCTAAAGTGTCGGTCGACCGCCTCAAAGCAGCCTTCTTGGCAAGCGACGACATCCAACCAGCGAGTCGGTTGGAACAACCACGGGGTCAACCACCGAATGTGACAACACCAGTTCCACAGCCAGCGACACAACGTCGTCCAATGGGCAGACCACGAGGTCGGCCACCAAAGACGACGACACCAGCGCCCAGACACAACCAGCAACAAACCACCAACCGTCGCGCCAGACGGTGACGAAGACGAAAAGCGGCAGACGAGTCCATTTTCCCGTCAGATTCCGCAGCAGCGCGGATGTTTGACAAACGTATTATAGGGAATAGTTTAACGTATTTTTTTAAGTGTATTGTAAACAGTATAGTAAGTAATTTTAAGCGAATCGACGATATGCATATCTGGACGACTATATTTTAAGCAATGCAATGCAAAGTGCACTACGATGTGCACTTCCCTTGTATCGCGACACCGTCGCTAGGGGGGGAGTACTGTGGCGTGCACGTGTTTTTTTTTTTTTTTTTTTTTAACGAGGAGTAAAAGCATCGAAAACCTTAGTCAGTGCGGGACTTTAACCCGCTAAACATCTCCCCAAGTCGGTACGGTTGCTCCTCCCGGAACTACCGCTAAGTATTACGTCGGGAGGCCGTAAAAGCATTTCTGCTCAAGCGTCAGTGGTTATGTCAGTCAGTTCGTTCCTTTGCTCGCCTTGATTGCTCTCTTTTTCGCTGCTCAACCATTACCAGCGCCGCCATTCGGCTAACTGCGTTCCAGCTTTCGCTATCTTTTAGCATAAGGCTCACTAGGTTCTCTGGTGTAACCGGTGTGTCTAGCAGTCTTTGCATTTCTCTTCTAAGAGGAAAGTACCGAGTGCACTCGAAAAATACATGCAGCGCATCTTCTACCGCTCCGCAATGATCACATAGTGGGTCCCGTTCGAAGCCAAACCTGTGAAGATAGGACTTGAAGCAGCCGTGTCCGCTCAAAAGCTGTGTTGTGAAGAAGTCTATTTCTCCGTGCTCTCTAGATACCCAGGGCTCCAAGCTCGGGATAAGCCTGTGTGTCCACCTCCCATTTTCTGCTGTCTGCCATCTCGTCTGCCACTCTTCGATGACGGCCCGTCGCGCTTCGATATCTGCATTAGCGCTACGTGTCGCGCGTGTGTTACTTGTCCCACTATTGAGCCTGAGCTCAGCTTCTTTTGCCAAGAGATCCAGTGGCATCAATCCTCCTAGCACTAGAGCAGCATCAAGCGAGACTGTGCGGAATGCGCAAGCGACTCTTAGTGCGCATCGTCTGTACGTAGAATTCAAACCGCGTACATAGCTGTTCCGCAGGTCGGAACAACTGAGGGGAGATCAAACAACGAGAGAGCAAACGTGAACAAAGAGAAGCAACGAGAGAGCAAGCATAAAACGTTTATGTGTGCGTACATCTGTTTTGCTAGACTGCGTCGTGAATTAACGTGTGTTGACAAAATTTTGTTTCAAGCTTTTGATTTCTGTATTTTGGTTTTCTTTCCTTGAGAGTTTCATATTTTACATTGCATAGCTATGTGCAGCATCAACAAGAGTTACTGGTTAATTTTAGTGCTCTAGTAAAAAATTACTGGAGAAAAATTAAATATTGCCGGCACTTTGAATCAACAGTGGCGGTATTTCATTTTGAAAGAAAATTTTACTGTCATTATACACAAAATAAGGTATTTCGAAAGTATTAATTATGATGCCAAAACTGTTCAAAAATGTTAAATTTCGTAAAATTAAAATTGTTAAAATGTAAAATTTCGATCTTTTTAAGTATATTGGCAGAAAGTCTATTTTTGAAAACAAAATAATTAAATGCAATCGCCCAGTTGGAAAACATTGATTGGTTTGTCCTTTCAACCCCATTTTCCTCACACGCATCTACTAAATCTAGTTTCGAATTGTATCGCAATTCCTTTCTAATCACCATTTCATCCATGAGCAAAATAATATTATTTTTTTCGTACTGGTTCAAATCCCAAGCACTTCTTTTTTATTAACTCCAACTTAAGGGTAGAACAGCTGAGGGGAAGACCAAACAACGTGTGAAGCTCCGAGAGAGCTTGTTTTGCGAAAGAAATCTCTTTCTGAGGTACACTGAAAAGATGGAAGCACTGGCGGCGCACCAATAAAAAAAAGGAAAAATAACCATAAACATTAATGGGAATGATATTGTAGTCAATATTGATCAACAAATCAGACATTGTGTTTCCCCTAAATTATTTTCAAAAAACAAAAAGTGATTCTCCCATTCCTTATTAAACATTTTTCACAGTGCATTTATAAAATAGCGTGGTACGATGTTGCTTGCTTCATGTCTGCACGTCGACTGCCTGCTCGAGTGCTGTCGTGTATATGTGAATAGCCGTAAGAAAAACGATGATAGGGTGCCAATATTGGAACCCTAGAACAAAATTTGCTTTGTACGAGATGCAACTTCTGTATACTATTTATTCTGTGATACCACACACGTCCGATCATTAAACTTTAATTAGGTGGAATCGTTCGGATATCGGATCCTCAACGACGCGACACTTTGTTGCACTCCACTTCGAAGTTAGTTTACGCTACTTGGCTGGTCGAACGATCGGCGAACCAAAGCAAACAAACACCCGCTTCAACGTTAGCGCTAAAATTTTGGCTGCCTCACGACCGGCAAACACTAACACATGTATACAAACTCGAAGCACGGTCTGAAAATTTGTCTTATCTGTTGTCTTCTCATGTTTGTTTTGTTATGCGTAGCAGCCACATCAAATAAATAAAAAATGTATGGAATGGAAAAACATTTAGTATGTAAATTTTATTTTTATTATTATTACTAGCAATTTATATACATATTTCTGAAATATGAAAATATTCCGCATTCTTATTTAAGAAAAATTACTCAAAATATTTATCAATTCCTAAAAGATACTGGCAAGGAAGGATACATTTCTTAGAATTATAAATAGATTTAAATAAAAAAAAATATTGTAAGGAAAGTAAAACTTTCCTCACAAATACGGGTGTAGAACTTGGCCTGCACCCCACCTGAGCTGCTCCCTTGAAAACCGCTTTCAAGGGATGCAGTAACCTTGAGTTGCGCGGTCCCAACTTAAGGTGGAATTAATTCTGCAAAGCAATTTGCAAACGCAGCAAAGCAATTTGCAAACGCAGCAAAGCAATTTGCAAACGCAGCAAAGCAAATTGCAAACGCAGCAAAACAATTGCAAAACATCAAACCTTTAAAAACAAACGAAACAACGTCGAACCGCAAAACAATTGCAAAACATCAAACTTTAAAAACGAACGAAACAACGTCGAGCCGCAAGCAAACAAAACGACGTCGAACCGCAAACAAACGGCAAAGCATCAAACCTGGAAACAACATCGAACCGCACGCAACGAATCAACGTCGAACATCGAACATCAAACAAATCAAGCAACGTCGAACATCACGCTTAAATAGCTGGGAGTTAAGCAAAGCGAATAACAAGAACTAAAATACATAGCCACAAGATCGACAACAAAAACAATAGCCGAATAACAAAACCGGAATTCCAAGAAAAAAAAACACAAACATAAGTACATAGCCACTGTTTTAACAACAAAAAAACATGCACGAAAGCGGGAAGACAGAAAACGACACACATCAGGAAAAATTACACCAATTACCACAGGCAAGTTTACATGGAACAAATATATATTAATAAACTCGTTTTAGAAAAAAAAAAACAACAAGTGCATAGAACCCTGACAACAAATACACTAAGGGGATTAGAAGAATATTGCATTAAGACAACAACAACAACATCATAGCAGAGAAGCGATTTACAACAAATATACAAAGGAGAAAAGGAATATTGCATTAAGACAACAACAACAACAACACAGCAGAGAAGAAATTTACAACAAATACACAAAGGACCAGGAGAACACCATTCAAAGCACATAGAAATGCAGCGACGACAATTATACATAAAAAGTGCAGCGACGAATACTGCGAGCCGGGAACCAAAAGGTGATCAGCGATCAAAATGTTCGCCACACAACAACAAACATAAGTTTGGCAAACCAAACAACAACGTACACTTCAAAAAAACGGCAGCCGCTACTACAACAAAGGCACCGACAAGCAGAGTAAGTCAAGGCCACGCAAGGCCAAGGTCGAAGGTGCACTGACCCTGAGAACAACAAAAGGGTAGCCAAGTACCGCTACCCTTGGGATATAAAAGGAGCCGCCGACCAGGGCAAATTCACTTTCTTGGAGAACAGCGAACAGAGCGGTAAGTGAACTTTAAGCATTCAATCCCACCTAATCCTTGGCGTTAAACTTCCACGTGAACGGCCATATCCTCCTTAGAATCCTTGGCGCTAAACTTCCACGTGAGCGCCAAAATCAAACGTAGAATCCTTGATCATTGGCGCTAAACTCTCACGTGAGCGTCAATATCAAACGTAGAATCCTTGATCCTGACGTTAAACTCCCACGTGAACGTCAGTATCAAACGTAGAAATCCTTGTTTCCGACGTTAAGCTACCACGCGTACGTCACACTTGATCGGTGATTTACATCACACGCAAAGACACGAATACACTACCACACATAATATAACATCAAAACATTGAATTTAATTTAATTACATTTATTTATTCACGCTAAGCCAATAACCGCGATAGTTAATCAAATTGAAGGAGTTAATAAAATTAATTTAAAACAGCACTAATCACAAGATAACGTTTTCCCACAGAGTAGCTTAAGTAGATTTTCATATGTAAGATAGGATAAGAAATATTCGGTGTAATAGTAGTTAAACATAAAGAAATAAATAAACAAACCATTAAACGAAAATATACTGTATTATTATTTTCGGAGAACCCCTGGACATCCGCGGGTATATCCAGGCTAGAGAGGGGAAAACCTCGTTACAAAATGGCGCCCGAGCAGGGACTCTAGAAAGCGATAGTAGGAAAAAAAAAAACACACAAAAATTTGCAGGTACCTCCAAAACCAAAAAAAAAAAAAAACACATCAAAGAAAAGCGAACACGCGATAAATAACAACGAAACAGTGAAACTAGATAAAACAAGCAGGGAAAACTAAGAACAAATAAACAGGGTCATTCGATAAACACGATTAAAATTTCGAACGTAACAAAAGAAAAAACCAAAGTGCGCGGAGAAAATTTTGGGAAAAAAAAAACATACAAAGACATTCGATAACCAATATTCGAAATCTCGAACGCAACAAAGAGAAAAGTGCGCGGAAAAAAAAGCCAATATACAGGGGCATTCGATAAACACAGAATTGAAATTTCGAACGTAACCAAGTGTAAAAAGAAAAAAAGTTATTATAACAGTGAAACCTCGAACACAGTCAGAAAAAATAACCAAAGGTGATTTTATCGGCGAAACTAACAAAAAAAAAAAAACAAACGATAAACTAAACGAAACTAAATTTACAGCGGGATAACAGTAAGACCTCGTTACGGAGTAACAAAAAAAAAAAGAAATAAAAGTGAAACCTCGAATAGAAAACACAGAGACAAAAAAAAAAAAAAAAAAAAAAAAAAACAGTGGGAAAAAAAAAGAAACGGGAAAAACGTAAGTGAAAACGAACAGCGGAAAAGTGAAACGGGAAAAATTTACAACGAAACTGTGCGGGAAAAAGATCCAACGGTGAAACTGGACACTACGGAGTAACATCGGAGAATCACAGCGAAACCGCGGATATAAAGCTATTCAAATTAAAGAAACGGGAAAAAAAAAAAACGAACCGAAACAGTGAAAACGTGAGTGAGTGAATAAAAGATCCAGTGTACCCAAAGAAAAAACGACAAAGGTAGAAAAAAAAATCAAAATGGGTAAAAGTTGGATCTATAATGTGCCGAAAGAAAGTCTACAGGAAATTTTACGGGAGTTCGGGATCGAATCGAACGGTACGGTGGATGAGCTTCGCAAGTTACTCGGCGGGTTAACCACGTCGTTAGAATTAACGGACAAAATGATAGAACGGTTCAACGAATTAGAGGAGAAGTGGAGCCGGAGTGTTTCGCCGGGGTTAAGACCGCCTCCAACCGGGTTGCAAGGAGCGGTGGCAAAAGTGAATAAAGAAGGCGAAACAGAAGTTTTCGGCGGGAAAAATATAAATCAAAGACACACGCGAGATTATGCGGGCGCGAGTGGTACCAGATCAACGACCCGTGAGCAGGACCACAGTAGCCGCAATACGATGAGGTATCCCGACGTAATGGATGCCGTACGTAAGTGGTCGTGTAGGTACGATGGAGGCAAAGACCCCATTAACTTCATCGAAAGGGTTGAAGAGCTCACCGAGGCATACGAGCTACCGAAGGATTTGTTGCCACGAACCATGCCAGAGCTACTAAAAGACAAGGCTTTGTGTTGGTTCCGGAACAACAATAAAGGTTGGACCACCTGGGAGTCGTTCAAGGGAGACTTCCTGAAATTTTTTCTGCCAACGAGGTACTTCGAAGAGCTCGAAGACAACATTCGGAAGCGAGTTCAAGGATGCCGAGAGAAATTCAAAGACTACGTGCTGGCGATGCAGACGTTAATGCGACACGCTAACTACACCGAGGAACAGAGGCTGCAAAGAATATATAGGAATTGCCAACGGGAGTATCTACTATACATAAAAAGAACCGACTTTTCGACGTTGGAAGGCCTAGTGTCGATGGCAGAAGACTTCGAGGGTATTCGCCAAGAACACGAACCCGCACGGACACCCCGAGAACCATGGAGGCAGAAGCCAGAACCACAAAGGATGATGTCGACGGTACAACCCGGAATCCCAAGGGACCCACGAACCGCTTGCAGGAGATGTGGCGAGAACGGCCATTTCCAACGAGATTGCCGCAAGCCAAGAAAGCTTTTCTGTTGGGAGTGTGGCAAAGAAGGTGTCCGAACCATCGAATGCTGCAAGAAACCACCGGGAAACGCACAGGGTGTCCAGCAGAGACGAGGACCGCTGGAACCGGAGAACCCAAACGCTCCTCGTATCCCACAAAATGCCTAGAGTCCAACAAAGAAAGAATCTCCGCCAAAGTAGTGCTTGGTAGGGAGCTCGTCACAGCTACCCTTGACACAGGAGCCTCCAGAAGTTTTGTCAGCGAGCTGGTCGCTAGAGAAATTACGGCGGAGGGCAAACGGTTGGAAGTCGATGTCAGCGTCAAAATGGCGGATGGCACGGTACGCGCAATCAAAGAAGCCGTTGAAGTGAGTATCCGGTTAGGAACAGCGGAATGCAGGATACCACTCCTGATACTCAGAGATGTCACCGACCATGTGATTCTGGGCTTGGATTTCCTGACAAACATTGGAGCCTCGATGAGCTGTGGAGGCGAAACAATAACGCTCGGTATGGAGGAGCCACCAAAGGAAGAACAAGCAACATGTTCCACCCTCCGAACAACCAACAACACTACCCCAGAACTGGCATCGGAAGAAGATACTATAGAGACGAGCAGAGAAACAGCAGAAAGCACATCGGAAAGGAAAATGGTCGAGCAAAACCCTGAACAGGGTATAGAAAAGTTCTTACAAGAAGAACTGGGGAAATTCGAGTCATTGGAAGGACCCTCAAGAATCGCAACACACAAAATCGTGATGAAGGACGACCGACCAATAAAACAGAGGTATTACCCTAAAAATCCCGCAATGCAAGAGGTAATCAACACTGAAGTAAACGAACTATTGGAAAAGGGCTGCATCGAACCCTCACATAGTCCTTACAGCGCCCCAATCGTCCTGGTCAGAAAGAAGAATGGTAAATGGCGGCTGTGCATCGACTATCGGCAGCTCAACGCGCGATCAATTCCCGACGCGTATCCACTCCCGAGAATACAACACATTTTGGATCGACTACGTGACGCGCAGTACATCAGCAGTCTGGATCTAAAGAACGGATACTGGCAGATTCCTATGAGCCCAGAAAGCAAACAATACACTGCTTTTACAGTCCCAGGAAGGGGGCTCTTCCAGTGGAAAGTCATGCCGTTTGGGTTGCATTCGGCACCAGCGACGTTCCAAAGGGCACTCGACCAAGTCATCGGGCCAGAGATGGAACCACACGCGTTTGCGTATCTGGACGATATAATCGTGATTGGAAAAACACTGGAAGAACACATGGAAAATCTACGGGAGGTGTTTCGGCGCCTACGGGCGGCAAACCTGAAGATCAACAAGGAAAAATGCGAGTTTTTCAAAGAGGATCTGAAGTATCTAGGTCACGTGGTGAGTCGCCAAGGGATTCACACTGACCCCGACAAAGTGGCGGCCATTAAGGAGATGTCACCACCCACGAATGTAAAAGGAATTCGCCGATTTCTTGGAGTTGCATCGTGGTATCGACGGTTCGTACCGGACTTCGCCGATTTGGTAGTCCCACTCACCAGTCTCCTGAAAAAGGGTAAACGCTGGAATTGGACCGAAGAGCAACAACGAGCGTTCGAGGTGATGAAGCAGAAACTGACCGAGGCACCAGTACTGGCGTGTCCCGACTTTTCCAGAAGCTTCACACTACAGACAGACGCAAGCAACTATGGATTAGGCGCAGTACTGACGCAAGAAGGTGAAAGCGGAGAGAGAGTAATTGCCTACGCAAGCCGACATTTGAACAAGGCCGAGCAGAATTACTCAGCAACCGAGAAAGAGTGCCTCGCCATCGTATGGGGCATCAGGAAAATGCGGCCGTACCTGGAGGGCTACAGATTCTGCGTTGTTACCGATCATCTCTCGCTGAAGTGGCTAAATTCGTTAGAAAATCCTTCAGGCCGAATAGCAAGATGGGCGCTCGAGTTGCAGCAGTACACTTTCGACGTAAAGTACCGGAAAGGTAAGTGGAACGTGGTCGCGGATGCACTCTCGAGGCAACCCATAGAAAAACTCAACAAGGTGGCGACAAACGAGGAAAAATGCAACTGGACCGAAACAAAGATAGAGGAGATCAAACAAAATCCGGAGAAATTCGCAGACTACACCATCGAGAATGGACAGTTGTACCGACATATCCCAGGGCAATCGAATGACGAGGATTGTGCCGCATGGAAACTCTGCGTACCAACATACCTGCGAACTCGAGTACTCAAGGAGAATCACGACGAGCCGAGCGCCGGTCATCCAGGGATCAGGAAAACGGTGGCCAGAGTAAGCAACAAGTACTACTGGCCCGGCATGTTTCGGGACATCAGGAAACACGTGCGCTGTTGTGAATCGTGTCAAAAGTATAAGCCAGTGCAAGACAAGGTCGCTGGGAAGATGCTTACGCAGTTGCCCGACGAGCCCTGGACTATGGTCTGCGCGGACTTCATTGGACCTCTGCCCCGATCGAAACACGGAAACACGATGATCCTGGTATTCTTCGACAAGTTCTCAAAATGGACGGAGATAGTGCCATTACGACAAGCCACGACAGATAGCCTCAAGAAAGCGTTCCGAGAGAGAATCCTAGCGAGATACGGAGTTCCCAAGGTTCTCATCACGGACAACGGCGTCCAGTTCAATAGCAGGCAATTCCAACGATTCCTTCAGGACTTAGGAATCCGCCAACAATTTACCGCACCATATACCCCCCAGGAGAACCCAACGGAAAGAGCCAACCGGAACGTGAAGAGAATACTAGCGCAGGTAATAGACAACAAACAAACACAGTGGGACGAGGTCATCCCAGAGATATCGTTAGCGATCAACACCATGACATCGGAGACAACAGGATTCAGCCCAGCTTTCCTCACCCAGGGTCGGGAACCCCGGCTCCCAAGGACAGTCTTCGACGAGGTCACCATAGGAACAGGATCAGCGCCACAGAGCCCGGAGTACAAGGGGAACCGACTACAAGAGGTCTTCAAAATCGTGAGAAGGAATCTAGAAAGAGCATCGAAGGACCAAGCCAGACATTATAATCTGCGGCGGAGAAGCTGGAATCCTCAAGTTGGAACACTGGTTCTGGCCAAGACTCACCACTTGTCAAAAGCAATAGATAAATTCACAGCGAAGTTAGCGCCGAAATACGAAGGACCATACCGAATTACTAGATACATCTCACCAGTCATCGTCGAGCTGATTACTCCAGAGAATACAAAAGGCCGCACGGCACACATCCGGGACTTAAAGGAGTACCATCACGGGAACGACCAACCACACACGACAACGACCGACGAACCCAATCAAAAAAGCAACGTACGACGAACAACAAGTGAGCACACAACCAAACAACAACCAAAACCCAACAACATCAAAAACAACCAACGAAATGGCAGCTAACACGAACAACAAACAATGGTTCGAGCAGCTAGACGACCTGCTGATGACAGACGGAGCAGCAGAGACAAGGGTGGCCGTCTTTGGTCCCCTCCGACGTGCGAGCGAGAGTCTAGAGGTAGACGCCGACCAAAACCCCAAAGACCAAGATGCACCCCCGAAGGACGCAATAGCAGACGACATCGACAACAACGAGGCCTTTCTCACGTACCCACCAGGTCGTGGCGGAATAACGGTCCATGTGGAGGACTATAGGCGCCTAGAAACCGGACAGTTCCTGAATGATGTGTTGGTAGAGTTTTACCTCCACGTCATAAAAGAAGAATTGGCAGCCGAGCGCATAAAGCCACGGATCCACCTCTTCAGCACGCATTTCTTTGACCGGGTAAGACAGCCTGGTACTTCACAAGAACGTCACGACAGGGTCCGGCGGTGGACCAAAGCAGTGGACCTATTTGAGAAGGACTTCCTCATAGTGCCCATAAATGAAAACCAACACTGGTTCCTCGCCATCGTCTGCTTCCCAAGCATCAATGGACCCAGGATGATGGAGTGCCCCAAGGAAGACGGTACCTGGGGTGTGAAGATAGCATGTATCCTCCAGTTGGATTCCATCGACCCCGGACCACGGACTGAGATCGCCCAGGTGCTTCGCGAGTACCTACAGGAGGAATACAGGGCGCGTAGGCCCAATGACAGGCACCGAGCCTTCGATGAAGTGGAACTACCACTACGAGTGTTGAAGGTCCCGCAACAGCAAAATGGAACGGACTGCGGCATATTCCTGCTGAAGTATGTCGAGAAGTTTCTGGCCGAGCCCTTTCTGGACTTCCGAAGCGGACACATACACCAACCAAACTGGTTTTCCCAAACAGAGGTGGGAGAAGAGAGGAAGGAGATGGCGAAGGCCATACGGAGACTGACAGCAACCCAGGGAGGCGGGAAGCGCAAATTTCCCGTACTGACGTTCGACGAAGAACTAGTGACCCCGAACAAGCGGGTAAAAACCCCGGAACCAGAGTCAACAGAGACCGTCACCAGTCCTCAGCAACCCAGGTATTTCGACCCCATCACAGCGAGCTATTACGACGACCTCTGCGAAGACGTCCATAGGCACGGAATACCGGAGACAACGCGAGAACCCGCCCCGCCCACTATGGCGGACGAGGAAGGCGCCATGTGCCCAGTACTGAAGTTTCAGAACATGGAGGAAATCGATGGGCAGACCGGGGCCCTCATGAGCCAAGGACTCATCGACGAAATCCGAAAACGAGTCTCACGGTTCAAAAACCCAGAATTCCGGAGCAAGCGGTCCCAGTTCCGGTACAAGGACCACCGGGTAACCCTCACCAGAACCCTTATCACCATCATCACCGCCCCGGGAAGAAAGGGGGGGGTGTAAGGAAAGTAAAACTTTCCTCACAAATACGGGTGTAGAACTTGGCCTGCACCCCACCTGAGCTGCTCCCTTGAAAACCGCTTTCAAGGGATGCAGTAACCTTGAGTTGCGCGGTCCCAACTTAAGGTGGAATTAATTCTGCAAAGCAATTTGCAAACGCAGCAAAGCAATTTGCAAACGCAGCAAAGCAATTTGCAAACGCAGCAAAGCAAATTGCAAACGCAGCAAAACAATTGCAAAACATCAAACCTTTAAAAACAAACGAAACAACGTCGAACCGCAAAACAATTGCAAAACATCAAACTTTAAAAACGAACGAAACAACGTCGAGCCGCAAGCAAACAAAACGACGTCGAACCGCAAACAAACGGCAAAGCATCAAACCTGGAAACAACATCGAACCGCACGCAACGAATCAACGTCGAACATCGAACATCAAACAAATCAAGCAACGTCGAACATCACGCTTAAATAGCTGGGAGTTAAGCAAAGCGAATAACAAGAACTAAAATACATAGCCACAAGATCGACAACAAAAACAATAGCCGAATAACAAAACCGGAATTCCAAGAAAAAAAAAACACAAACATAAGTACATAGCCACTGTTTTAACAACAAAAAAACATGCACGAAAGCGGGAAGACAGAAAACGACACACATCAGGAAAAATTACACCAATTACCACAGGCAAGTTTACATGGAACAAATATATATTAATAAACTCGTTTTAGAAAAAAAAAAACAACAAGTGCATAGAACCCTGACAACAAATACACTAAGGGGATTAGAAGAATATTGCATTAAGACAACAACAACAACATCATAGCAGAGAAGCGATTTACAACAAATATACAAAGGAGAAAAGGAATATTGCATTAAGACAACAACAACAACAACACAGCAGAGAAGAAATTTACAACAAATACACAAAGGACCAGGAGAACACCATTCAAAGCACATAGAAATGCAGCGACGACAATTATACATAAAAAGTGCAGCGACGAATACTGCGAGCCGGGAACCAAAAGGTGATCAGCGATCAAAATGTTCGCCACACAACAACAAACATAAGTTTGGCAAACCAAACAACAACGTACACTTCAAAAAAACGGCAGCCGCTACTACAACAAAGGCACCGACAAGCAGAGTAAGTCAAGGCCACGCAAGGCCAAGGTCGAAGGTGCACTGACCCTGAGAACAACAAAAGGGTAGCCAAGTACCGCTACCCTTGGGATATAAAAGGAGCCGCCGACCAGGGCAAATTCACTTTCTTGGAGAACAGCGAACAGAGCGGTAAGTGAACTTTAAGCATTCAATCCCACCTAATCCTTGGCGTTAAACTTCCACGTGAACGGCCATATCCTCCTTAGAATCCTTGGCGCTAAACTTCCACGTGAGCGCCAAAATCAAACGTAGAATCCTTGATCATTGGCGCTAAACTCTCACGTGAGCGTCAATATCAAACGTAGAATCCTTGATCCTGACGTTAAACTCCCACGTGAACGTCAGTATCAAACGTAGAAATCCTTGTTTCCGACGTTAAGCTACCACGCGTACGTCACACTTGATCGGTGATTTACATCACACGCAAAGACACGAATACACTACCACACATAATATAACATCAAAACATTGAATTTAATTTAATTACATTTATTTATTCACGCTAAGCCAATAACCGCGATAGTTAATCAAATTGAAGGAGTTAATAAAATTAATTTAAAACAGCACTAATCACAAGATAACGTTTTCCCACAGAGTAGCTTAAGTAGATTTTCATATGTAAGATAGGATAAGAAATATTCGGTGTAATAGTAGTTAAACATAAAGAAATAAATAAACAAACCATTAAACGAAAATATACTGTATTATTATTTTCGGAGAACCCCTGGACATCCGCGGGTATATCCAGGCTAGAGAGGGGAAAACCTCGTTACAATATAAATTCCTCTTCCTCTCTTTCTTTCAACCCTTTCAACATGTTAATTTTCACAACTTGATTCCTGAAAAAAAGTAGGCTGGCAAAAGGTTAAAAAACAGGTGAAGATCATTACATGAAATAATGGAAAATACAATTAAAAAATTTCGAATAATGCGAACTATTTATGCAGCTAGATTCCAATATACGGTAGATATAGACCAGTGTTGTCCAAAACTTATGCAATCATACTTTGTGCATGTGTGAAGCTTTGAAAAATTCTCTTTGCGCGGTACACTGAAAAGATTGTTGTTTGGGGGTTGTTAAACTTTAAATCATGCAAATAATTTTTGAAACATCTTTTTTAATCATAAAATCAAAGAATATACAATATATAGAAGGCGCATCTCATACGAATGTTTGAACAGCAAAATTTGTGCTGTGGACGTAGCCGTACGTCCATGTTGCGCAACATTGAGTAGTTTTTTGTGTTGCTACGCATTCTCTCTATTCTCCTCTCATTGTTTGATAACTTCGTGGCGATTTCGTGTTATTTGCTTCTCATTGCCATTGCTTTGTTTTTGTATAAATACAAATCGGGTTCGCTTGTATTCTTTCATAAATGATTATGCGTAAGAAGAGTTGAGCGATGGAATCTTGTATGTCAAAGGAGGTGAGAATGAAACAATGAAATTGTGGATAAAAGCAGGGGTTGAGGAAAGAAGGGAATTTGACTTCTTTTTGGTTCCTTTGCAATAACAATTCAGGTTCTTACGTCTGTCGGTCTTTTGATTTGGATTTTTTTTCGCTTAAGTAAGGGAAGTTAAGTTATGAAGTAAAGGAATTTTGTTTTTTGGAACATTTTGCCGACGTAATAAACTGTTTAGTATTTTAAATTAGGTTTATTATTAAATTAGGTTATTGTTTATTGTTATTTTATATGTATAAAATTATAATATAATTGTTGTACCAATATTTCGTTTTATTGACAATGCTTCCTTAATAGAACTAAAATCATAAATATTAAAAATTTTAGTCTTTAATTTAATTTTAATAATGGTTTTGGACACTACAATAACAAGGTAAATTCATAGACGGTCAGACAGAAGCACTTTGTTAAACAAATTTTTCAACAGCACGTTATGGTCACAACGTAGATCGTGCCAGGGCTTCACAAAGGTTGGACATCGAAGAAGAAGCAGAATAAAGCTACGAAAAGCAAAATTTCTTTTAAAAACCTTAAAATGCAAAATTTAAAACAAATCCAGACGAATCGCACCGTTCTTCTCATCGCGCGCTGTACTCCACAAATTTATCGTTTCTTTCTTTCACACTTTACTTGGCATGCGAGTGCTGGATCGATCTCTTCTTACGCATATTCGCTTAAATTGTTAGTGCAAAATAACAGAAGCAAAGTCGATCTTCCGCTCCCTTCATACTCGTTAAAAAGATCTTCCGAACCCCTCACTCATTAGGACAGTGGTTTCCAAACTTTCTGATACTGCGACCCACATAAGAAAAAAATAAAGCATTGGCGGCCCCCTTATTCGACAAAACAAGAAAATAATATAAGCACATTTTCAAGTTGTAAAAAGTAATGTATTCATAGAATAAAACTAAACAAAAATTATTATTAAAAATTTAGTATGTATATTTATAGAAAAAAATTTAATGTGATGGATGAGCATTAAATTTTGCTCATTTGCATTTTTGAAATTTGCATTAAATAGATTTTTGTAAGTATTTTTTTTAAATATGTAAAACAGAAATTAAAAACTCCACGACCCCCTTGAGGTTATCACGCGATCCCTTTTGGGTCGCGACCCACAGTTTGGAAACCGCTGCATTAGGAGATCATTCAATTTTGCTTTGTTATCAGCGCTGAGAAAACCGAAGCAGAGCAAAGAGAGTAACTTCGCGAGTAGTGAAGCTGTTTTCACTCATTTTGCTACACCCGCTGCCTGCGACCGACCGCATCTGTTTTGAAAAATCTGAAATTTTGAGTCATGCGTTTTCTATATTATTACATATTCTTTGATAAAATAGTCTGGTGCGATCTTGTTTGCTTGAAGTCTACACGTCGACTGACTGCACTTGATACCAAGGTTTATAGAAAGAGGTTTATATAAAAAGGTTTATTCTATAAACCTTGACTTGATACGAACGATCGCTAGTGTCGGTGTGAAAACCCGACGACTTTTGTCGTGTACACTCAATTTTGTTTTTACACGGAAATTGGTTCTAGGAAAACCCGTGTAAAAAAAACTGTGTAAAAAAAGACATTGTTCGTATGCAAAATAGGTGATTGGTTCCTTATCTCTAAAACCTATTGAAATTAGTGAAAAACAAGGATTTTTTAAGAACAACTATTCAGGTTTGTTTTATTAAATCATATACTATATAATGTGTTTTTACACAAGCATAGTTATTAAAGAAAAAAAGATATGAACTCTAAGCTTAAAAGTAATGTAAAAAAAATGTTGCTGTCACAAATAAATTTTATTGTATGCACTAAAAGGGAATTCCCCTAAATTTGTGATATGAACATATTTTGCAAAAATTAAATTTAACCAAAAAAAATTTAAGCCCAAAAGATTTTGAATCCTGCTAAATGGAATAAAAAAATTTAAAATTTGTTTATTTTCAAACCGTGTTAAATCAAAACCGTGTAAAAACAGATTTGAGTGTACATGTAAATAGCCGAGAGAACAAATTAGCACGTGTGCCTATGGCGTGGCCAACACTGATATAGACAGGGAGTACGTAAACGACACCATTGCTGCTGCTACTGACTGACACGTAAAATCAATCACTCCGGACAGTGCTTTCCTTGAAATGAAAGCGCTTACAAACATATCTTAACCGTTTGCACGTACACGAGTTTAAGGACGCGCACATTTTTTTGTAGTGTGACAGCGTGCAACGTAAACACGTTTTTCTGAGGTGGGCTCAAGATGTCAAGTGTGACACCCACCATCATCCTACACTGGAAGTTGCAGTGGCACAATGCACCGGAGCATCGGACTGGTAGATAGATATATACCTAATATTATAATGGAATTTGTTTTAAAAACATAAACTATGTAAACCTGAACGAGAAATTCCGTGATACATAGTCTTAAATAGGCTTAAATAAATAAATTTACATCTTCATTCTCATTGGACTTTACGTAGGCCTCGTTTAATAACATTTTACTAGATTGTTTTAACTCTAGTGCCACAACGTAGTATTGGCAAGAATTGCGCGGTGGTTTAACAAAAATGTTAGAGCATTAAGAAATCTTCGAACAAAGTGGTTTTAATTACAATGTAAAATGCATATTGCTTCCGTTATATTCTGTATCACCAAAAGTATCTTCTTCTATGTAGAGAGTCCTATAGAAATTATATTCTACTTGTCAAATCCAACTTAAGAGCCAACCTGCAATCATTTTGCAATTTCGTGAACACTAAACGGAAGTGTTATTTTTTTCCATCTTGTATGAAATTTAATGATGAAGAATCGGAAAATATCTCCACGATTTCTAATTTGTTCGCTAAATTTTTTAAATCAACCTTCTTGGCTGCCACATATGATTCAGACAACTATCCATACACTGTTGCAGTTGAATCTATTACCAGAGATAATTATCTCTGTCTATTACTCAAGCGGCTTTCACACAGTACGATTTGTTGTACAACTTGGTGATGCATGACGACTTGTCGTATGTGTGAACTCTTCATACGGCAAGTTGAAGGTCAAATCGTATGAAAATCAAACGATTTTGATTTTTGACATCCAAATTCTTCTGCTTGACGACTTGCTTGATTGTGTGAACGCAGGCAAAACGACTCGGTGCAAACGTCATTTGAAAAATGTGCTCGAAGTATGCGGACGACATGAATACGGATTTTTGGAAGGAGTTTTTTAATCTCTACAAAGATTTTCCAGAACTATGGAAAGTGAAGAGTGATGAATACAAAAAGAAACATTTGAAAGACAAAGCATATCAATGTCTTCTTATGAAATATAAAGAAATAGATAAAAATGCCACTTTGGACATTGTAAAAAGAAAAATTAACAACTTTAGAACATGCTATAGGAGAGAACTAAAAAAATAAAGGACAGTGAGAAATCCGGTGCTGGCGCAGAGGATATATATTTCCCTTCGCTGTGGTATTTTGAGGAACTATGCTTCTGTCAGGACCAGGAGCAACAATTGGAGGGCGTTTCATCATTTTGTATTGAACAAAGCACCGATAATGATGAGGTAAGTACACGAACAAATAAATTTATTTATTTATTTATACATTTACACAAAATACATTCAATAGATCATTGATTATTTCTAGAAAGTCGTCAACCTGTGGCGAAGTAATCTTTGAAATTATCTCGTGTTTTCTTCGCAGATCTAGAAGAAATTCTCGAATCTCCGCTTTGCAAATTTAGGAAGTTTGCATTTCGCGTTTGAGTGGTATCGATCGTGTTAGCAATGTAATCCGTGAGGCTTCTCTTTTTTAATAAAAAATTGTGTAGATAACAGATGGCGAGCACCACTTTTGTGGCTTTTTCAGGACTCAGAAATATTGCTGTTTGCAAAATTCGAAAGCGCGTAGATATTATTCCAAATGTATTTTCAACAAAATTTCTCGCCCTCGACAATCGGTAATTAAAATTGCTTTCTGCTGCAGATAAACCTATACGAGAGTACGGTTTCATGAAGGTTTCTGACAGAGGAAATCTTCTGCCACACTTTTCCACTCCTCTTCATCTTTTGGCAACTGAAATAACAAAATTAATATTTACTTACAGGTTGCAAAATTTAGAGCAGTGAAAAGAAAGAGAAGTACTGCAGACCGTATGGAGCGGAATGAGCTTTTATCGAAGGCAGTCCAGCACTTCGAGGATTCAAAAAAAAATCAGGACGACGCCAGAGTCTTTGCAAAAATTGGGAAACACTCTTCCGAAAATTAGACGCTATGCAACAAATTTGTGCTAATAAAGCCATAATAGAAGTTCTGTTCCAGGGTCAGTTAAAGAGGCTAAATGCCAATTCCTACAAGGCGTTTGAATTTAATGAACTTCCTTCATCGACTCCAATCTCCAGCAGCCCTGACCATGGCCAGTCTGATTTTGTATTTTCGCCAATGCAAACACCTTTTTTGAATCGCACACGGACTGATGTACTTCGGTGTGAAAACAAGGAAAAATATACAAATGTCCACGGAAATCTCTTCGGACACAGAATATTCTTCTTACCAGGAATTATTCCAGGACACAACGTTTTCTTAAGAAAATTATAATTTTTGTGAAAATTACTAAAATAAATTATAAAACTTACGACAATAAATTTCTTTAATGCCAGAACAATTCCATCGCACTTCTCAATTATCAGCTCTGATATACAAGAAGTCGATATATATGTTTCAAACTTCAGCGAAGAGTAGGTTTGTCCAGTGGCCAAGAATCGCAAGGTGTTTGAAAGCCTCTCGTTGGGTGATATTGAATCCCTCATATGGGTATTTTTCCTTTGTATGTACTACTATGGGCTACTTTCTTTAATAATTTACCGTATACGGTGAAGTCCATCCTCAAAAAATTTTTGAAATCATCTGGGCAAGTTAACTCTAATGTTTTTGCCAAGCGAGTGTGTGTAAAAATGTTTCTTTCTTTTTTCCATTCTTTGATCCATAATCTTTTCCTTCTCTTTTCTTTTCTTTCCTCTTCTCTTTGATCAAGTTCAATAACCTCATCAATTATTATGGCTGCCAGAATTACGCTGTCCATGTCGTTGATGTTTATCAGTCGACAGCAACGAAAAAATGAAATCGTACAACTTGCTTGAACGTGTGAATGCTTGACAATGCAGTTCCGTTATTTATCGTACGATTTCTGAAAACAACAAGTTGTACAACAAATCGTACTGTGTGAAAGCCGCTTCAGCCTATTAGCCGGTTTCCATAAAAATATTTAATCCGATTAATGTGTTCGAAAATCGATCAGCTGATCTAGTGTTTCCATAGATCAGGTCCGGGCTGTCAAACCGAAAAGAAGAAATAAACAGCTGTTGTTTAGTTTGTATATTTACGCAGCTATTTTTAAAATTGTGCATCGCATTAATTTATACAGTGAATAAAATACCAATAATATTCAAAATTGTGGAAATGTATTTTGGTATGGTGACGAAATTCGCAAGTTTACAGAATTTGGAAAGCGAAAAATCGTACATCGTAAATAGCAAATTTCTCTCAGTATGTTGAGTTTATTTTACATTTGGCAGAAGAGTTTGGTGATATAAATTATCTCTTTCTAACTTATTTGCACTAGACAAAGAGAATGATAGTGTGTCTGCAATTCCGAACTTCGAAACTGAATTGCAAACTAAAAACTGAGGCTAAAAACCAATAGCATTTTGGTTTAGCGCTGGAATCGCAACAACAATTTCAAGGGAGTTAAAACAGTTTAGGAGTGGTTTTAGGGCATAAAACAGTTTATTCCAAAAACCTGGAAAAACCATTTTATGGAAACACCATATATTATAGACGAACAAATTGTTCGAAATGCCTTAAAACAGTTTAGGAGTGGTTTTGGGGCTTAAAACAGTTTATTCCAAAAACGTGGAAAAACCATTTTATGGAAACACCATATATTATAGACGAACAAATTGTTCGAAATGCCTTAAGGGGTTACACCACCTTGGCGCTCGAAAAAATAGGTATAAAAATAAACTTTTTTTTTGGCGCTGCCATTAATTATGTAAAATTATCTTTATTTTACACATATATATTGTAGTTTTATGAACAAATTACAATATTAACGATTATAAAAATAAAAAAATAGCGGAAATATAAGCCGATAAGTAGGACCCTCTTTTGAAAATCCTTGCTGATGGTATACTTGATTCTTTGTTAGGCATCGCCTAAAACATAAAAAATATTTTTTTTCTTATTTAAAAGGGTAATAGCTAAAATGTGACGCAGGGGAAAAATTTTAAAATATTTTTGTAGAAATGACAGCTGTTTGAAAAAAAAGCTCGAATTTGCCTGAGTTATTTGTATCTTCCGAAACTCCCCAAGGGAATAATGTAATATCAAAGAATATGTAGTAATATAGAAGACGCATGACTCAAATTTTGAAATTTTTGAAATCAGATGCGGTCGGTCGCAGGCAGCGGGTGTAAGCAAATGAGTGAAAACAGCTTCACTACTCGCGAAGTTACTCCCTTTGCAATGCTTCGGTTTTCTCAGCGCTGATAGCAAAGCAAAATTGAATAATCTCCTAATGAGTGAGGGGTTCGGAAGATCTTTTTAATGAGTATGAAGGGAGCGGAAGATCGACTTTGCTTCTGTTATTTTGCACTAACAATGCAAGCGAATATGCGTAAGAAGAGATCGATCCAGCCACTCGTATGCCAAGTAAAGTGTGAAAGAAAGAATCGATCAATTTGTGGAGTACAGCGGGCGATGAGAAGAACGGTGCGATTCGTCTGGATTTGTTTTAAATTTTGCATTTTAAGGTTTTTGAAAGAAATTTTGCTTTTCGTAGCTTTGTTCTGCTTCTTATTCGATGTCCAAGCTATGTAAAGCCCTGGCACGATCTACGTTCCGAGCATAGCATGCTCTTGAAGAATTCGTATAGGCAGAAGATTTAAGAAGAAGAATACTTTAGTCGGCATATCAATATATTTAATACCTTATACGAGTAAAAATTAATGGAAGCAAAAATAAAAAATGAAAGAATGGAAATATTTCAGGGAAAATATTTATTTTTTTTTTATGAGTATGAAGGAATCGGAAGATCGACTTATGTTTGTTATTTTGTACGAAAAACTGAAGTGCTTTTGTCTGACTGTATGAATTTACCTTTTTATTGTAGAGTCCAAAAGCATTATTAAAATTAAATTAAAGACTAAAATTTTTAAAATTTATGATTTTAGTTCTATTAAGGAAGCACTGCCTACGGGCTGGCAATAAAACGAAATCAACCCTGCATTGAGCTCAATGTATCGAATTACCAATAACACATATTGGTACAACAATTATATTATAATTTTATACTGTAAAATAACAATTAACAATAAACTAATTTAATAATAAACCTAATTTAAAATACTAAACAGTTTATTAAGCCGGCAAAATGTTACAAAAAACAAAATTGCTTTGCTTAATAACTTAACTTCCTTTACTTAAGCGAAAAAAAAATCCAAATCAAAAGACCGACAGACGTAAGCACCTGAATTGTTATTGCAAAGGAACCAAAAAGAAGTAAAATTCCCTTCTTCCCCCATCCGCTGCTTTTATCCACAATTTCATCGTTTCGTTCTCACCTCCTTTGGCATACAAGATTCCATCGCTCAACTCTTCTTACGCATAATCATTTATGAAGGAATACAGCGAACCCGATTTTGTATTTATACAAAAACAAAGCAATGGCAATGAGAAGCAAATAGCAAGAAATTGCCGGGAAGTTATCAAACAATGAGAAGAGAATAGAGAGAATGCCTAGCAACACAAAAAACTACTCAATGTTGCGCAACATGGACGCACGGCTACGTCCACAGCACAAATTTTGCTGTTCAAAAATTCGTATGAGATGCGCCTTCTATATATTGTATATTCTTTGGTAATATCCTTTGTCAAAGCTTTGAGTTCTCGTAACGGTCCGATCGCTACCTGAGGTTTCGGGTCGACTCCGACGCACTCACTCATAGTTGCTATAACTTCAGTAATAGTTTGAATTTTGAAATGATTAAACGCTTAAAATATTCTTAAAGGTATAAAATGCTGGACCAGGTTTATGTCAAGATAAGATTCCTGCATGCATATTAAAATACTGCGCCGATGAATTATCAATGCCCATTACAAAACTTTTTGACTACTTCATACGTTCGGGATATTTTCCTGTTGCGTGTAAATCTTCTTTTATTGTGCCCTTGCATAAATCGGGCAACAGATGTTTAATTACGAATTATCGCGGTATTGCGAAACTCAGGCGCTTCCAATTGCTTGAGAAAATCTCGTATCAAAAACGTATCAAATATTGAGAAGCGTTTATGCTCATATTTCTCCAGTTCAACATGGCTTCTGCTCAGGAAGATTGACAACTACTAATTTACTCGAATTCGTCTCCAGAACTATTAATGAATTTAAATTTGGCGAACAAACAGATGATATTTATACCCATTTTAGTAAAGCTTTTGATGTAGTCAATCATAAGTTACTTCTTATCAAGCTGCATTTGTTTGGTTTCCCTGAAATTCTTAAACAATAGATATCTTCTTACCTTCAGCATCGCACACAATTGGTATTGTTTAGAAAGATAACATCAACGAGATTTGCTATCAGATCTGGTGTCCCACAAGGAAGTCATCTGCTTTTTCTAATATTTATAAATGATCTTCCAACCATAATACAAAAAGCTAATGTGTTAATGTTTGCTGATGACGTTAAATTGTTTCTATCGTTTAAGCGCGAAACAGAGTAATGCTCTTACAGTCTGACCTGATCAACATGATTCGATGGTGTAGCATAAATTGCATGACTTTGAATTTAAATAAGTGTAAGCAAATGACATTCTGTCGTTCACGTTCCGTGAATTTGGCTTATACTATTAATAATTATACATTGGATAAACTAGAACCTATGTCAATGATCTTGGAGTTCTATTGGACCGCAAGCTCCGCTTCCATATTCACATAAACCACATATCCAGCAGAGATAGTAGGACAAAAGAATTTAAGGAGCCTTACATAACAAAGCTTTTATATACGACACTAGTTCGTCCGATCCTGGAGTGTGCCTCACCAGTTTGGAGCCAAACTACGCTTGCTATATTTCCGAAATTGAATCGGTACAGAAACAGTTTCTACTTTTTTGCCTTAAGTAATTACGTTGGGATCCATCTGTAAGACTACCTTCCTATGAAGCCAGAATCAAGCTGATAAATTTACCATCTTTATCCAATCACAGGATAACATAGAATGCTATGTTGAATCTGCTGTACGGGACTACTGTTAATGAATACTTACTCAGTAATGTTATACTAAATATTCCTCGCCGTACATCTAAAAAATGTGAACTGCTTCATTTATCCTTCTGCAGGTCATCGTTTGCGCGACATGAGCCACTTCGCAAAGCTTCCGCAAACTTCAACTCAGTATATTCTGATATTAATTTGGCAGATTCAGTTTATTTAACAAAACAAAAGATTTTACATTTTTAACTAACAATCATTCATAATTGATTATATACATATATCTTTATGTAAACTATAAAACATTTTGCAAACAGCATCTACCACCGAAGTATTCAATTTGGTTGGGGCGGTTTTTCATAATGCCAAATTGGAAAAGAAAGATATACACAATAGTCACGTTAATGTCGACATCTCTTCGCACGTAGGAACTCTTCCAAAAAAATTATGAAAATGTCTCAGTGCCAAGTGCAAATAGTGTGACTGTGTGTGCGACTGGATTACAGAGCTTTGCACAGAGGCAATTTTGTCGGCGGCGGCGGCTGATAATATATGTGCACTATATAATAATAATAAATAAATAATATAGTGCACTGTCGTATATAAATGAACGATTTGACACTGTGACTGCCTTGCCGTCCACCTGCTTCGAACAAGACAGTGTGTTGCTTTGCTTTTCTGTGAAGGCAACATAGCTTGAATTGTAAGCAGAAATGCCTTGAGGAAGGCAACAAGACATTGAAAATAACAACACTGCTATGATGTCGGCAAGGATGCGCAATGATATGAACGACACATTCTTTTGCGTGATCGGGCAACATGCGCATTAACAAAAATGTTAAGTTAAGTTTGATTCATGTTTTTACGCTATTTAATTATAAATTATTATGAAATTATTTAAATTTAATAACGCCATTCGTTGCCATGATTTGTCAATTGTCATGGCAATTGTCAAATGGCAATGGCAATGAATACTATTGCCTTTGTTGTGCTTTGTTATCAGCACGCTTTCGGCAGTCAATGGCTTGATTCGATAGCAAAATAAGCCAGCAGTGCAATGCTTGAAACTTTTGTTGTGTCTTGAATGTGCGTTTCAAGACATCTTGTGCAGCTCTGTAATGTACACATGCAATATATTTTTTCACTCTCTCCGTATAGTTTTATTGAGTTTTATATACCCTGAACTCAAAATAAAACGTGTGTATTCTCATTTTCAATTGATCTGTTCTCATTCAGATTTGTTCTATGAAAAGTCACTTTTATATATCGTCACCTTAAATGCAGGACAGCGTAACATCAAAATTTTGAAAATCGAGGTTGCAATGCTTGAAACTTTTGTTGTGTCTTGAATGTGCGTTTCAAGACATCTTGTGCAGCTCTGTAATGTACACATGCAATATATTTTTTCACTCTCTCCGTATAGTTTTATTGAGTTTTATATACCCTGAACTCAAAATAAAACGTGTGTATTCTCATTTTCAATTGATCTGTTCTCATTCAGATTTGTTCTATGAAAAGTCACTTTTATATATCGTCACCTTAAATGCAGGACAGCGTAACATCAAAATTTTGAAAATCGAGGTTTTGATGGGATATGATGCAAATGACTTAAATACGTGAACCTGCAAAGTTTTAGGCACCAATATCACTGTTTTATGATAAAATAACTGTTTAAAAATAAAACAAAAAATAAAACAATTTAATTAAAAAACTGTTTTAAAATAACTGTTTTATGAACCAAATACATAACAGCGTAACAACAAGAGTAAATATTTCCCAATGCAAAACAACTTAACATCACGTATGTTATAACAAGACAAACAATACTGTTAAATTTAATTTATTAGATCAGAACGCAGGGCCAGCGACATAGAATGAGAGCATGCCAGTGTTATGAACACGTCTTCCCCCTATTCAGCATTACAGAGCACTCAGCTACGTTTCGGTAAATAATCTTCACAGTTGTTGTAGAATTTCTCTCCTATTTCTTTACTTTATTTTTCTTTCACTTTCTTCCAAATTGGTGTTTTACACTTTGGACGGGAGGGTATGAGTTGCTTGAGGGGTAGATATGCCATTCATAACCTCTCGCCTTCAATATTCCACAATCCCGTTTTATCAGAACTGTTACATCGAAAAAATCATCAGATTTTGGACAATGTGATTCAGTGATAATTTCGGTTCGGACTTATTAACAATCGAAATTTAAGTTATTTAATAAAACTTATGAAAAATGACTTCAAGTGATGAGAACAATACCGATGAAAGTCAATCAAATAGAGTTAAAAATAAAAGAACTTTGAATAAAAATAAACGTATGCATGGCAAAGAATATGAAGGAATTTCCGAACGAAAAATTTCCCAAAAAGAGCCAAGAAAAATGAAGGCTGGGTGTATATCCAAGTACTGTGAAAAGTGTAGAAAGTGCTCCCAATTTTGTGAAAGCGTACGGAAGGAAATATTTAATAGTTTCTGGCAGATGTCTTGGGACCAAAAGAAAATTTATGTGACCAGTCTTATTGAATTTAAGAACAGAAAACGGATATATGTTGAAAATTCCAGACGTTCAATATCGAAGTCATATTATTTAATGAAAAATTCTACCAGACTTCACGTATGCAGAACAATGTTTTTAGCAACTTTGGGCTTAACAGAATCGATGGCAAGAGGCTGGGTACAAGAAACGGATGAACATGGTATTCAAGTTGGTCCAGAGAAACAAGTAAAATTGCGAAACCAGTCCCGAAGAAATACAAGTCAACAACTAAAATATAGAATCACCATGGAATTTTTGGAGAAATGGTTAGAAATGCAGTCCTCTCAAACGCTTTGCTTTCTCTGTGTATTGCAAAAGATATCACCATAGAGCACAAATATTTAGTCGTTGGACACACTCCACTCACTCCTTAATACAAAGAAGGATAAACAATAGAGCCATATATTTACCTTCACAACTTGTTGACATAATGGAAGAAGCACGGAAAAATCCCTTTCCTCTTAATGTTCACCATTTGGATCACAAATATTTCCTTAACTATGAAAATCTTCCAAAACGCTTCCCATCAATTAGACCAGGTAAACGAAAATTTATTTAATAAATAACATAATTATTATATATTTTGAACAACTTTAGGCAAAAAGGCTGGAGATCCAACGGTCAATATGATACGTGTTTTGTGCTACGATCCAACTGGAATCATATATTTTAAAACGAATATAACCCACGATTATGAAATACTTCCATAAAGATGTACCAAAAAATGAGCTTGACTGAACCTGAACAGTTACATTCAGAAAGGCTGAAGATTTCTAAAAAGAAATGGGATCATCTTCAAGAACTTAAAGTTTTAATTCCACCAGACTGTCATAACTTTTATAATCCCATTTGAAATATAATTTGTCAGTAATATGTAGTTTATTATTATAGTTATCCACTTTTTAATGTTTTTAATGAAATACAAAAACCGTAAATTTTAAAGAATCCTTAAATTTTAATTTCAAATATGAACTGAATAAAAACTTGGCTTAAATAAGGCGCTTGTCGACCCCACCAATGTTGTTGTTGTTGCTGCTGCAGTTGTTGTTTTTGGTGCTGACCCCAACAACAACAACAAAAACAACAATAACATCGGTGGGGTCGACAAGCGCCTTATCTGTTCCAAAAACTTAAATATATTTTTTGGAAAATATTCGTAGATTGTCTTTATTCTATCCAAAATAGTCAGTAGATCAATGTTTTTGTTACTTAATTCCAATCTGATTTGATGTTACGTCTTCTTGGTTTACAAAACAAACTATCAAGACAACGTAACACAATAGAGCGGAAAATAACAAGAACAAACTAAAAACATTTTTTTTGCAAATTACACCCTGTCCTATTATAAACAAATGGTGCAAAAATGGTTTAAAACCATTAACTACTGTTAACGGTATTCACTTATTTGCTTCTCCTGTAAAATTACTAATATGCTTGTTAGCCCGTGGTTATGCTATCGAGCAAAACTTGGTGGGAAATTACTCTCATTTTTGTGATCGGAGGCCGTGCAAAAAGAGTGGTTACGCTTGTGCTTGACCCACGCTTGCTTTTTTCAAAAATATATATTTTTTCTCACCTTCAACAGCAACCCGTCTACTACACAAATGAAAAAACGTATTATTTGCGGTGTAGCTTTCGACGCGATGGAACACCAAATGTTTATATTAATTGAAATCTGCTTAATATATATAAAGGCGTAATATTTTGGAACGATAATCAGAGGAATATAATTGATAAATTTATCAGTTCATTCCATTTTTTCACTCCATTCCATTTTTCAATACTTTTGTGAATATTGAGACTAAGCAACACCGGTTTGCTTGGTGTCCTCGGTGTACGCTAGACCGAGTTTTCGTGCTCGGTGTGAGAGAGTGATGTTGAGAACAGAAAAATATCCCATTCTCTCTTTTACACACAAAACAACAAAAAAAAGTCCTACTTGCCAAGCAAAACTCGATAGCATAACCACGGCCTTACGCTGTCCTGCATTTAAGGTGACGATATGTAATCTACGAATGTATGGAAACTCTCACTTTCAATCCATGTAATCTGATTTAAATACATATGTATATCAAAATCGTATTATCATATGGAAAATCTATTTCTCATTTTCACTTTACCTATTCTTATTTACAGCTGGATATACATAGTATTTTAACATATGTATATTTTCATATAGAGGATAATGAGATCATTGATGGAGTGTTAGCTTTAGATGTGATTCTTAGGGCCAGTTTTTCAGTGCTCGGTTATCGTCGTTTCTCAGTTAACCTTCGTTTAAACGACACATTGTGTTTTTCAGTGCTCGTTTAAACGTCGATTAACCGACCAATATTGGTGAGTTAAACTCCGGTAAATTTATCTTTTTAATAGATAAAGAAACAGCTGTTTCTTCGAGTACAGACATTTACCTTTGTTCAAAACTATGCTAATAATTTTGTTTATTTGCACCAGAACAGCTGGTGCACTGTAAAACTAAAATCTCAGTTAACTTTTGTTTGGCGTTTAACTAATCGCCGTTTAAACGAGCACTGAAAAACTGGGCCTTAATGATGTTAATCTTAAAAAATACAGACGGACGAACTAACAGACGAACGGACCTACTTACCGGAAGACTTACTGACGGTCGGAAAACCATTTGTATCTCTGAGAGTGACGATCGGATAAAAGTATACAGTATTTAAACATATATTTTCATATGGGGATGTAGATCTGCTGTGTATGTAAAGGGCCCCGGTCAAAGACTACAAGACTGGAAAATCTTTTTTCGCTTTGAATATGTTGGTGAAATCAGGCTTCAGTGTAGTAGATTATAAAAACAAAACGCATGCAATTTTGACAACTCGAGAGTTTGTTTACAAAATTCAGAAAAATATTTTGAGAGAAGAATGCAGCTCTTGTTCTTCTTCATAGCATGTTACATCACCGCTTCTAGTCTTGCCGTGGCTAGCTCATCTCTGGGTTTGTGGGCGTGGTTCTCAACCCATTTCATTCGACTGCGGGTTGTAACAATAAATGTTACAATGCGGGTTCTCTTGTTGTCAACAAAAGAATATTTTTTTTCTTTTTCTGTTTCTGAAACTAACCTCCTAACCAATTCAACCATGCGTCGAGGTGACTATCTTTTCTTGACTACATTTTTACCTTCGCTTCCCCTCCTTCGTCCCGCCATTCCACCGTCCAATAAAAAAAATCTAGTGTTTCAAGGAATTCATGTTTTTGTTGGCTTACTTTGAGTTTTTATTTGCATGTATGTATATTGGCTTGCCTTTTTTTTCTTCAATTGTAATCTAAATACATTTTAACTTTTAACAAAATTTTCTAACATATATTATTAATTCTAGTATAGATTATACACGACACTTAGATACTATTTATATGCAGACGCAACCGGACTTCTTTACGAATATTTGATTTATTTTACTATTACTTCCGATTTGACCTTTTTTTTTTTACGCGCGCCCGAGGAGCTCACCGGGATACGCTATGCGAAATCTTGAAAATTGGATTAAATTGGAAACTATGGGGATCGTTTATCTACCCACCGGTTTCGCCTTTTCTTTTTCTTTTTTTCTTTATATACAAAAAAATCCTGTTTCTTTTGAAAGGCACTGTTTTGTTGTTTGTGGTTTGATTGTTTTATTGTAATGTGAGGTGTACAAAATGTGTGTTGTGTTTATTGTGAAATGTGAATATTTAATATAGGTGTTGTGTTGTATATCGGTTTTGTGTGTTGTTTGCACTATGTCGCGGTTCACTGCCAAAAGTAAAGTGAAGTTGTCGATTCCGACCACCAAGGCTGGAGCCAAAGAGCTCGCAGTCAAGCTTTAATGCTTGCCTCTCCTGAGCGGCCGAAGTCCGCGCTCTGCGAGGACACGGCTTCGGACGATCAGGAGAGGCAGTCTGGCGAGCGGTTTGCTTTGGCGTAAACATCCCGCCCGCCTTGCAGGACTGCAAAGCTCCTCGACCCTCAGCCCTGGGATGGATCAGGCTCCTAATGGTGCAGGGTGCTGTGATGGGCCTCGCCACAGTCCGTGCAGCGGCGCGTGCTGGTGCAGCGTTGGGTGGTGTGGGGGCACGACCGGCAGTCTGTGCAGCCGTGGCGTCCTGCCAGGATTCGGGGCAAGCTCGCCGTTCGTGCCATCAAATGCGGTGCAGGCTGCGGGTGTAAACTGCGCACTGGGCCGGTGATCGCCGGTGGAGACGATCGTCCGGGAGCCTCCTTTTGCCGGGGCTCGGGTGAGTGCGGCGGAGCAACGTCGTCTTCCTCCGACGGGGAGGACGCACTCAGGCTGAGCACGTCTTCATCCTCGTGAGGGTGCTCCTCGCACTGCGGCATCTCGGGGCCGGGATATGGAGTGGGAGGCGCCGTTGGCAAGGAGGCTGGCGTAGCCAGCATGCGTCCGAGACGGCAAAGGGCGCCGCGGCGGCGAACACGTTTCATCTTAGATCTGTGGAGAAAAAAGGCATTAATAACAACTCGAGACAGGCACGATAATGATACTAATTTAGAAATGGAACGAGTGAGCTGGCCGTTAGCAGTTCGGATATCGGCCACGCGGACTCGTGCGTCCTGACCCTTATACACCTTGATGATGCGGCCCAGCCGCCAGGACGTGGAAGGAAGGTTGTCGTCACGGACCACAACCTGGTCGTTGGGCTGTAGGTTGAGTTGCGGAGTCTTCCACTTGGTGCGACGCGCAAGCTCGTGCAAATATTCCGTTTTCCACCGATGACAGAAATGCTGGGCAAGGGCCTGGACACGTTTCCATCGGTTGAGAATGGAGAGCGGATTGTCGAGGGTTTCGGGCTCGGCCGGAGCGAGCAGAGGGCCGCCTACTAGGAAGTGGCCAGGAGTTATTGCCTCCATAACGTTGGGATCCTCAGATTGAGGATGAAGCGGGCGAGAATTGAGGCACGCTTCAATTTTGCTCAAGAGAGTTGAGAACTCTTCGAATGTAAACTTGGACGCTGGTGCGACTTTGCGCAGATGCGTTTTCAGGCTTTTAACACCGGCCTCCCAGAGTCCTCCCATATGAGGAGCCCCAGGGGGGATGAAGTGCCATTCAACATTCTGGTGCGAATATTTCGTTTCGATGAGATCGCGGGTTCGAACAAGGAATTGCTTAAATTCTTGTTTGAGCTCTTTTGATGCGCCGACGAAGTTAGTGCCGTTATCAGAGTACACCTTTGCGGGGCAGCCTCGGCGCGCTGCAAACCGTGAAAACGCCGCAAGGAAAGCGGCCGTGGTCAGATCACTGACAGCCTCTAAATGAATTGCTTTGGTCGCAAAGCAGACAAAGATGCACGTGTAGCCTTTCGTTATTAAGCACGCCCGGCCGGTGTAGTTCTTGATGTCGAAAGGACCTGCAAAATCGACTCCGGTGTTAGCAAAGGGGCGGGAGAAAGTCGTGCGTTCCTCTGGCAATGCCGCCATAATCTGCGTTCTTTGTTGCTTCCGATGCACGATGCACGGCTTACAGCGGTGGATCGTTGTCTTGATGAGGTTTTTTACACGCGGAATCCAGTGTTGGGTCCGGAGCAATCGAAGCATCAGCTGGTTACCACCGTGAAGCGAGATCTGATGGATAAAAAGAACGAGTAGCCGAGACAACTGACTGTCGTACGGCAGAATGATTGGGTGGCGTTCATCGAATGGCAAATTCGGGCATGAAGACAGCCGCCCGCCAAGGCGCATCGTTTTGTCTTCATGAAGAAAGGGATTGAGCGAAAGTAAACAACTTTTCGAGCTCAATGGTCGCTTGGTTTCGAGCGCGTAATATTCGTCGGGAAAATGTGTCTTTTGACAGATGATTGTGAGACGGCATTTGGTGTCTCGAATCTCGGTCGCTGAGAGTCGCAAAGTGGCATAGAGCGGGTTCCGATTACGGCGCGTGTTATCTATAAACCGTTGTACGTACGAGTACACGCGTAGGGCTCTCGGGAGAGAGGAAAACCTGTCAAGTGGGTCTTCGTCTGGTCGGAAGTAAGTGTGAAGAGCCTTTACAGGCTTTTCTTCAAGTGCGGTAGCAAACTCCGAAGCTGTTCGTAGTTCGGGCCAACGATCCTTGTCGTGGAGGAGCCAAGGTGGACCATTCCACCAAAGGGTGTTCTCAGCTAATTCTTGGGGCGTGGCCCCGCGGCTAGCTAAGTCTGCTGGATTGGCGTGCGAGTCCACGTGAAACCATTGAGTGTGTGGTGCTCTTTCAATGATTTTGGCCACGCGATTCGCCACGAAAGTGGCCCAGACGCAAGGGGGCTTCTTAAGCCACGCAAGAACAATCGTCGAGTCTGTCCAACAGAAGACGTTCTCGGGACGATAGTGCAGATTGGGTACGAGAGCGTCGAGCATGTCTGCGACGAGGGTAGCTCCGCAGAGTTCGAGTCTAGGCAGCGATACCGTTTTAATGGGCGCTACTCTTGTTTTGGAGTACAGTAGCGATACATGAACTGTGTCGCCGATTTGAACACGGGCGTAGATGACTCCGGCGTACGCTTTTTCGGAAGCGTCCGAAAAGGCGTGAAGATCCACTGTGCAGTCGGGGGTGAACCGAATCCACCTGGGAATTCGAATCGTGGCAATATGATGGTAATTTCGGAGGAAACTCAACCATGTTTGCTGCGTCAGTGCGGGAAGTTGGTCATCCCAGTCAATCTTGTCTAGCCAGACTTGTTGGATCAGCATTTTCGCGGCAACGATGATGGGTGCCAGCCAACCGGCTGGATCGAACAGCTTCGCGATGAGAGACAGCACTGCTCGTTTGGTGTACGTTGGCTGTATGTCAATCGCCTGTGTGTCGAAGTAGAAGTCATCGCTGGTGGCATTCCACCGAATGCCGAGCATCTTTGCGGTGCTGTTGTCCTCGAACTTCAGGAACTCAGCGTTGAGCAAATGGGATCCAGGCAAGTCGTCCAAAATGTGTTTGTCGTTGGCTGTCCATTTCCGCAGCGAGAAGCCTGCCGTATTCAACGCCTCTGACAGTTCATCGCGCATTTGAGTGGCCACGGCAAGGTGGTGAGAGCCAGCCAAAACATCATCAACGTACATCGAATGTCGCAAAATGTGGGCCGCAAGCGGAAACTGTTGTTGAGTGTCTTCTGCGAGCTGAAGAAGAGTGCGGATCGCTAAAAAGGGGGCGCAGTTCACGCCAAATGTTACCGTTCGTAACTCATAGTCCCTAACTTGGGAGCTATTCGAATCTCGGAATAGAATTCGTTGGTAGGGGGTATGTTTCGGGTCGACCAGGATCTGGCGGTACATTTTCTGAATGTCACCACTAAAAACATACCGAAAAAAGCGCCATCTTAGCATTAAAAATGTTAAGTCGGCTTGTAGAACAGGGCCTGCGTGTAACACATCGTTCAAACTGAGCCCACTTGTGGTGGGGCAGGATGCATTGAACACGACTCTGACCTTGGTAGACGTGCTGTCCGGTTTTATAACCGCGTGATGTGGCAAATAATAGTGCTCAGCATCGGGTTGTGGGGGCGCTACGGCCATCATATGACCTAAATCAAGATATTCTTGAACTACATCGTCATATTGCCTTTTGAAGTCATTATTTTTGAGTAACCTTGCTTCTGAGCGAAGGTATTGTTGGTGGGCGATGTGCCGTGAATACCCTAGCGAGTGTTGGTTTACGGCTTCGCTTTTGAATGGCAACGTAACGATGTAGCGGCCGTCAGGGCTCCTACGAGTTGTTTTTACGAAATTCTCTTCGCAAAACTTTTCGGAGGGGGATAAGTGACGAGTTTTGGGAAGTTCCTCCACCACCCAAAAACGTTCGAACTGTTGTTCGATGGTGACTTCATTAAAGAAGGCCACCCTTATGTTAGGGCTATCTGATTCTAGCAGGGGGACTGGTCCGGTGATTATCCAGCCGAACACAGTCTGTTGTGCTAGCAGTGAACCTAGCACATTGCGGCGAATACCGTCAAGTATGATCGCCGGGAAGAGATCGGCTCCAATGAGAACGTCAACTTGTTGACTTTTGACAAAGTTGACGTCTGCGAGCTCGATGTTACGAGGGAGGCTGCGAAGCAGCGCACTATCGAATGAGTGGGCGGGCAGTCTGCCCGTGATTTGCGACAGCACTAGCGCTGTGGCATGGATTTGAAACGAGGGGTCGCGTGGCGACTTGAGCATAAACTCACAAGATTTTGAAACCCTTGCGGAAATGGTTTCGTTGAGGCCAGAAACCGTTGCTTTCACTGGCCGCATGGGGATTTTGAGCATCTTCTGAACGTGGTCAGAGATGAAGGATACTTCGGATCCTGGATCGATGAGGGCACGAGCGGCATAGCAAGTACCGTCGTGGAATATAGTGACCGTAGCGGTTCCTAGCAGAACTGGCTTCGGTGCGGCAGCGAAACAAACTTGATGGTTATCTGACTGATTTCGATCAGTGGACTGTATTTGTTGTTGATTGATTTGGGCGGCGTTGGCCGACGTGGAGGGCCCGGTAAAGGGGGGTGCTCGCGCGTTAAGTAGGTTGTTATGGGGCTGATTGGGTTGCAATGCAGCGTTTCTACTTGTCGGAGACTTTGATTGCTTAGTAGGCGGACGCGACGCTGAGTTAGCTAAGGGTCGGTTCTGCGCTTGATCGCGATGCAGCAAGGTATGGTGTCGCGCCTGACATGTGGCGCAGTTGTATCTGCTGGGGCATCGTTGTATCTGATGCGCTTGCGCGAGACAATTCAGACAAAGACGCAACTTTTTAACTACCTCTAGACGTTTACCGGAAGTCATTTCCAAAAATTGCGGACAAACTCGAATTGTGTGTTGTTCTGAGCACAACTGACATACGGTCGATGCCACATTCAGCTGGAATGTGTTAACGCGTTTTGTCGAGGGAGCCACCTGCTGTGGAGCGGGTGACGTGCGAATTTTGCCTGCGGGTGCGCCTATGATATCGTGCATCGATTCCAGCGTTTCAAACCGATGTGTCAAGAACGCGTCGAGATCGGACCACTTTGGAATTTCACGTTTATTTGGTATTGATTGTTCCCAAAGCGCCAGGGTGGCTTCCGGAAGCCGACTAGAGCACAGAAAAACTATCATAGCGTCCCAATGTGAGGTGTTGACACCTTGGAGCGCCAACGCGGCGAGAATATTGTTGAATTCCCGCTGTAAATTTTTGATTTCGTGCCCGGTTTCTCGAGTAATCGTCGCGAGACCAAAGAGATTTTTAAGGAGCGTATTAACGAGAACGCGTTTATTTTCATATCGATCCGAGAGGTTTTGCCACGCTTGCTCGAATCCTTCATTCGTCAAAGGAGACTTTTGTACGATTTCCTTTGCTTCTCCCTTTGTCTTTTGATTCAAATGAAACAATTTTTCAACCGGGCTGAGACGCGAGTTGTTAGTGTATAGGGCCGTGAACATGTCACGGAAGGAGGGCCATGACAGATAGTCGCCTTTGAATACGTCGGTATCGCATGGAGGCAAGCTAATATTGTACCCGTTGGGCGGTAGTTCGGCCGGTTTCGCGAGTACTGCTGGGGAATCGGACCGATGCTCACGGGTTCGCGAATCAGCTAAAGCGTTAATTACTCCGGCGCATTGTAGATACATGTCGTAGCACTTGCGACGTTTTTGTTTAATCATCTCGAGATTCGTCGCTAACTCATCATCGTCTTTCATCTTCGCTAAGAGGCTGTCGTACGTGCTCTTAATGAGGGTCCATTGAGACTTGATTTCATCTCTTTGGAGATCAAGCGTGTAAATGGTGTGAGTATCAGCCGGCATTTCAGCGAACTCCAAACTGAACTCGACCAAGCCGTCAGCCAGACGTATGAACGTATCTAGAAGCGTCATTGTGGGTGCGTTACGGTGACTACAACTTGGGCAAAAGAATACACGATATGAAATCGATTTACGTTGGTGCAAAAGAATACAGGGCTAAAATAGCTTAGACAGATGGGCTAATAAAGAAATAAAACACCTTAATATTTTTAGGTAACAAGAATTTTTTATTATGGTTTTATATTTTTCGCCCACTGTGCAAGAATTGTTGACTTTCTTGACACAAAAGAAGGAAAAAAAACGTGCCGCTTGCTTGGCTGCAAGCTGAGAGCGTGGCTATGTGAGAGCACGTAAACCAAACAAACCAGCAAAAGGTGGTGGTTTTTTGGTTTCTAAGTGAACCGCGCAGAAGAGCGTAAGCTGCGAGCGTGTCTGTGGAGAGCACGAAAACCAAACCAGCCAGCAAAAGGTGGTGGTTTTTTGGTTTCTAATAGAAGAGCGCAAAACAAATCGAGAGCGAGCTGCAATTATGTATTCGTCGAAGAATAAATAATTGCAACACGTGCCGGTCAATACAAGTATATAACCGGGTTCAAGGGCACTTATATACTTATGTCCAACTTTTTGGAGCACCGTTACACCGAAATTAATTCTCCCGTTAATTTCAAGTGTACACGGGAGTATATAAGTGTATATATACGTGCTGCGTATATATATATACTGTTTATTCAAGTATATTTAACAATTCACACTTTATTAGTTTTCGAATTTATTACAAAATTTTACAATCTACTTGAAATTCAACAACTTACCTTTTCAAAAAAAGGGCGGCGATGTCGTGGCGTTGGAGCTCTATCCGGCTCGTTTTGGACCAAATGTTTCTTTTGAAAGGCACTGTTTTGTTGTTTGTGGTTTGATTGTTTTATTGTAATGTGAGGTGTACAAAATGTGTGTTGTGTTTATTGTGAAATGTGAATATTTAATATAGGTGTTGTGTTGTATATCGGTTTTGTGTGTTGTTTGCACTATGTCGCGGTTCACTGCCAAAAGTAAAGTGAAGTTGTCGATTCCGACCACCAAGGCTGGAGCCAAAGAGCTCGCAGTCAAGCTTTAATGCTTGCCTCTCCTGAGCGGCCGAAGTCCGCGCTCTGCGAGGACACGGCTTCGGACGATCAGGAGAGGCAGTCTGGCGAGCGGTTTGCTTTGGCGTAAACAAATCCTTTAAACTTACTCTAGAGTACGTAACTCGGTTATAAGAACATATATATAATTAACACTTAACACTCTACAATATATATATATATTTAGTTTTAAAAAATCTTAAAATATTTAAATTAAACAATTGCCCTTTTCTTTATTTTCTCAGGTTAGCTGGACGGACATTAAATGCAAATTCTCATCGAGTGCAAATTCGTACAAAATTTTTGGTTGTTGTATGTTGTTTAAAGATAGTAAAAAAAATGTCTTGTTCTTTTCTTTCACTGGAGTTCACGCTGGAGGTCAACTGTATTTATGTATACTTATATACATGTATATACATATAGGTGTACCGCTACTTATAGAGCATATATGTACAGCGAATCGAAATTGCGCGGGAAATTTTTGCTTTTACTTTTTATGTATTTTTTCTTTTCTAATATGCGGCAGATTTAAAACGGTGTGACGGCTTCATATGGGTGACTTTATGTATTATGTATATGTATGAGTGTTTATGTATAAACACGATTTTTGCAGGTATATACATATATATATAGTGGAAAGACGGCCGTTATTTTCTAGCGGACTTTTATTTGACGATTTTCAAGTAAAATTTCTTTTTGTAGTTTTTCTGAACTTATCTTTCTGGCGCGGTTCCCAGCACCATGCTATTTTCGATGACCTCTACGTCCTTTTCTTCGCCACGTCTCTTTCGGGTCCAGGTTATTTCCGCTTTTTCTATTATTTTCCCCCTTTCTGGCCTGGGAAAAATACTCTAATTAGCAAAACCGCACTACCTTTCTCAAATTCCTACTTCTACGTTCACCAATTTAAATTTCTTTGCCATGCTCTAAATTTTTATATACTACGTTAAATTTAAAACACAATTTTCTTTATTTTATCTCGTCTTTCCACTATTCTTTTCCTGTAAAACCCTTTTCCCTCTGTGCTGGTAGTGTTTGTTTAGCGTACAATAACACTTTTTCTTCTCAGTTTCAAAAAAATATATAAACTTTTGTTACGGCGCGATCCGGGGAGGCCCAATCTCTTAAACGTGCCTGGGGTGTTGCTCGGCATAGGCATTGCCCGGCCTGTAGGTTCTTTCGGCCCCTCCCCGTGCTACCGTAGCGTGATAAGTCAAGCTAATCTAGACCACGTAGCGGCAGTGGAAGCGTCAGTTCACGCGTAGGTCATCCGGCGGTGGACGACTAGCCGAGAGTGGCCCCAGCCATCCTTGGGCTCCCCGCACTCCAAGACTTACTCCCTCATTGGTGATTAGTAGCAGTAATGTACAATAAAGAGACTTACGTGTGTGGAATCCCCAGTGGGATTATTTATTGTTTGCTCAAATTTTATAACAATTGCGTTGCATGCGGTGTTTACCAGTAGTTTAGTTTATTTTCTGCACGGTCGCGGTGGTTGAGCGCTCAGCCAGTATTTATGAAATAGAGATGAGAAAAAGATATTTAAGTTTATAATGTACAGCGAAATGTCTTAAGCTAATCTAGGCTACAATATACAAAATTGATAGAATTATACGACGAAATGCAGGCAGTCGGCAGGCTGAACAGCAATCTGGGCAGACTCGATGATCGCTTGAGTTCCGGCTTGGATGTTTCTTCTGGTCTTTGGATTTTTTTCTGATCTTGGCTCAACCAAGAAGGAAAAAATCGCCATCTCCCGAAAAAACCATCTTCGCGTTTTGACAGCTCGATATTTATTTTCTTATTTTTCTCAGCTGTCACTCGTGGCCGGCCCTACTTGCCAATAGATGGCGGTAGCCGTGGGCTTGCCACCTGTACGTAACACACCCACCCACCCACCAAAATCTTGACCGCTGGGGCAAGTTTTGGTACTGGTCCTACTAGTATTTAAACAGATAGGTGCCAACGTGTGGCACGACCCATGATTCCTTTACTGGTAGAACTAGCCGGGCTCTGCATCTATGGTCTTAGATCCTTAGCGTGATACGTGCCGATAGTTTTTCCTTTGAAGTTGTTAACTTATAGAGGTTGTTGCCTACTTGCGAATGAACCACGGCGGGGTTGTACTTCGGCGCCAATTTGGCGTTATGTTTCTTGCTGGCGTCGCTTAGCTGAAAATTTCGCACGAAGACCGGTTGCCCAGGTTGATAACCGCTCAATGGTCGACTCCTAAGGTGGTAGGCTTTGACTCCTTTGTTATACGCTTTCTCCAAGTTTTTCATGATGGTGTTATCGACTAGCTGCATTTGGTCTGGTTTGGCTAGCACTTGCAGGTCGGCGTTACCGATGGACTCCAATTTCTCAGCAGCGAATAGGCCGATCCGTGGCCAATCATGGGACGACCGAATAGTGCGTAATACGGCGACATGCCGATGGCTGAGTGCTCCGAGCTTCTCAGTGCGAATCCGATGGATGGTACTTGTGCGTCCCAGCAAGTTTGGTCAGGAGGAATGTACGAGCAGATGGCGGCTAATATGGAGCGGCTTACGCGTTCGGACGCGTTGCTTTGGGGAGCATAGGCTCCGGTGAACATTTGCTTTATGGCATAGGTGCGTACCATTGCAGCCATTTCCTTACTGATGAACTTACTGATGAACTGCCGTTGTTGCTATGGAGAGTCTCCGGTACCCCGAATACAGAGAAGACGTGATTTTGCAGATATGATATAATGGAGGTGGCGTCCGCTTTTCGTAATGGATGGGCAAACGTGAATTTGCTGAAATGATCAACCACGACCAGAATGTGGGTGTTGCCTTGCTTCGAGCGTGGATAAGGACCAAGCAAGTCGATGTGCAGCTTCTGAAATGGTCGATGGGTGATGGTAGGTTCTCCCATCAGCGGTCGGGTGCAGAAATTAGGAGCTTTGGACATTTTACAGGTGGCACAACGCGAGATGAAGTTACGAACTTGAACGGCCATGTGTGGCCAGTAGTACTTTTCTCGCAACCGATATAACGTCTTCGTTAGTCCTCCATGCGCGGCCTGCGGCGGGTTATGGGCCTTTTCAATAAGTCTTTGCGTCAGCTCGGCTGGTACCCATAACTTCCACGACAGAGTATCGTTCTCCGGACTTCCCGTCGCAAACTGCGTTTTCTTGTAAATATAATTTTCCGACACTGTTATATCGGGTAAGGCGGCCATGTTCGACTTGCATCTTTCTCTCAGCGTGGCGTATTCGGCGGAGTGGAGTTCTGGAGATTCTAGATCGATGTCAACAATGCACGAATCGATTTCTGCCATGAACGCTCGGGAAAGCGCTTCAGGAACCACATTTTCAGAACCCTTGCGGTGCTCGATCTCGAAATCATAGGCTGCTACTGATAAGCTCCACCGGGCCAATCGACCGGAGAGGTCACGCTGACTCATAAGCCATTTCAAGCTGGCGTGATCGGTAATAATCTTAAATGGCTGCATCTCCAGGTACGGACGGAATTTCCTTACGGCACTAACAGCAGCCAGACATTCCAACTCGGTCACGGTATAGTTGCGTTGTGCCTTGTTAAGTTTTTTGGAGAAATAAAAGATGGGGCGCTCTGCTCCTGAGGCGTCGGCTTGGCAGAGGACTGCGCCAATTCCGGTGTTGGAGGCGTCGCATTGCACGATGAAAGGCTTGGAATAATTGGGGTGTATCAAGACCGGTGCCGTGGTCAGTGCTATTTTGATTCGATGTATCGCGTCTAAAGCTTCTGGTGTTATCTCGAAGTGGCGGTTTTTCCTCATCATGTCAGTAAGCGGGGCCGCTAATGCCACGAAGTTAGGCACGAACTTCCGATAATAATTGGCGAGACCGATGAACTGCCTCACCTCCCTTGGATTATGAGGGATCTTGAAGTTCCTTATGGCTTCTACTTTTTCTTCCGTAGTATGCACGCCACCCTTCCCTACGAGGAAACCGAGAAAGTTCACTTGCTGCATGCAGAATCGGCTCTTCTCTACATTGGTCGTGAGCCCACTCCGTTGAATACATCTGGCTACTTGTTCCAACAATTCCATGTGTTCGTCAAACGAACGAGAGAACACCAACAAATCATCCAGGTAGACGATGACTCTATCCCGCAGCTGAGCCGGTATGACCACATCCATCAGCCGCATCATAGTTTGTGGCGCGTTGCATAAGCCGAATGGCATCACCGTGAATCGATAGAGAGGCTTGCCCGCGACGGTGAAGGCTGTTTTATCTCTGCTGGAGTTCTCCAACGGGATTTGCCAGAAGGCGTCCTTGAGGTCAATGGCTGATATAAAATGGGTGTCGGATAGCCGCATCAAAAGTCCTTCCATATTGGGAATTGGATAGGCGTCCTTTACTGTAACTTTGTTTAAGTCCCGGCTATCCAAGCAAATGCGCGTCTTACCAGGTTTGACGACCGTGGCTACGGGGGCAGACCAGGGGCTCTGGCACTCCTCGATGACTCCCAGTTGCAGCATACGTTCCAGCTCGGCGAATAACAAGGCTTCCTTTGCTGGTGATATTGGGTAGTGCCGTCTTTTTATTGATCTTGCATCGCCCGTATCGATTTTATGCTCTATGAGATGAGTTCGGTCTAATCCAAGTTTAGAGTAGGACGGGAACATATTTTTGACTTTCTGTAGCGTTCTAGTCTGGACTTCACTCAACTCGTGGCTATTGGCTGGGGGTTTTATTGAGTGTTGTTGTATTTCGGATACGATCAGTTGCTCCAGCCCAAACAATTTCCAGAAATCAATACCCAGGTATAAGTTCTGCTTCAACCTCGGCGCTAGGTATAGTGTAATTGGTTTAGTGTGTCCTTTATACGTGACCGTGGTCGTTACCTTACCGATGATCGGTAAGGAATCTCCGCTCGCCGTCCGAAGAGAGGATGTTATAGGTTTAAATTCTAGCTGGCATTCTTTCAAAAACTGCAAGCATCCCACACCTAGCACGCTGATGATGGCCCCACTGTCCAGTAGTCCTTTGATATGCTGGTGAATTATTTGGACCTCCACGAACGGTCTTGGGTCATTGGGTGAATCATTGCTGGCTAGAACTGCGCTGGCAATGCATTTGTGCTCGTTCTTGAGCAATTGGTGTCGCCTACGAGTGTTGAGGATGCGTCTGCTTGGCCGGCTGTTGGGTGATGACGCATCTGGACCGCCGAAAATTTGTCTTCGGCGGATAGTGTACTGCTGCCATTTCTGGTGGAATGATTCTTGGAGATCGTCTGATACTGCATTATCGGGTATGTCAGGTGGAGAGAGAGTGTTGACTGGTTGGTTGGAGTTTGTGTATAGTCCAGGTGGTGAGTTGACGAGAGAGTACCCTTTTATGGAGGGGGCTCCCTGGATGGCCCAGTTTTTCGAAAATTTCTTTCCGCGCATTTTGGACAAGTCGAAACCACGTAGTTATCAGTGCCGCATCTGTAACAGAAGATTCGATTTGACTTTTGAGTGCAGTTGATGGCGATATGACCCTCCTTATGGCAATCAAAACAGGTGATCCGAGCAGGATCTGGCCGGCCTCGGTTCCTCGCCGAACCATCCAAGGCCTCTCCTCATCTTCTTCAACGCGACTAATCTCATGTACCTTCAGTTTGGGCTTCTGAGGGGTATCATCAATTTTGATTGCGCTCCTCTCCGCTCGTCTGCACTCCTTCAGAAAATCTGGTAAATTGTTGGCTGTAGAGTTGTGTATGAACACGAGCATTCGATTGCTAACGTTGCGCTTCATGATATCTATCAGGTCAAGGTCTTGCCTTGGTTTCCGCATACGATGATTTAGCTCGAGTACGGCGCCATAAAATGAATCAAAAGCCTCATTCGGTTGTTGCACTCGGTTCATGATCCGATGTTCCAGTCACAATCTGTGTCTGAAGATCGGAATTGGTCCTCAAGCGCTCGCTTCAAATAAGTCCAAGAAGAACCAGAATACCTAGCGATCCACTGGAAGTACCATGATGCTGCGTGGCCTTTGAGCAGAATGTACAGGTTCCGCGTCACTTCCTCGAAGGAGAATCGTTGGGACACGGCAATGTATTCCACTCGACGAACAAAGTCGTCAACTTGCAATCACGTTCCGTCACCGGAAAATGAGATGTTCCAACGGTGCATTTCTAGTCGGCCTCCTCTGTCTGTGGGTAGAGATGTGTCGTTACGCATTTGACTACCGACTAATCGGTGCTGGTTGGCTATATGGTCGGCGTGGTCGTCACGATGATTATCGGGGACCAACTCCCTGAGGCGCGTTATCAGCAGGTGTGACATCGTCTCGGTTAATCGCGAAATTAGCCGCGATTCCATCGTATCGCCTGACGGCAACTCTGCAGCAGCTGACGCTTCCCCAAATAAACTCTGCTGTTCGCCGCTTCTTGAACCCCCTGGGTTGGAATCATCCATTCTGCTGTAATTGAGTTGTGACGCGCGGGGGTAGCTGACCTGCTCGCCCTCCAGCGTCGGAAAGCCCAAGAGATCTGCTGTATCAGCCGGGGAGTCTGCCCACGATGAAGAAGAGAGAGGCTTACTGCGACCCTCCAACGTTCCTTTCGGTGACTGACCTTCCTTACTCATAAATCGCAACAATAAAAAATAATATGGGCTCTACTATGGTTAAATAATTTTAATTCAATGCAGTGATTTAAGCTTAACCTAACGTAATCCTATATATTCTATATGTACTCTATATTATTTAGATTAATTTAGGAAGCAATAATTTATAAGGCAAGCGAAAGTATCACTACGGCTTTTAACTCACTATTCGTGGATCGTTACCTTAATTTCTACGCGGTATTGTTGACATGAGGACCTTTAACCCGGCTACGCTTATTGGGTCCATTTGGACCCAAAGCGGACTTTGCACGCTTATAACTTTTAAACGATAAGACCTACCAGTCTGAACTTTCTCGGCGGTGAATATTTATTGAAAATCTATCATCCACTTAAAACAAAAGATCCAAAATACTTTTTTAAATAGCTGTAAAAAAATTCCCCCACATAATCTTTTTAGGGTCCAAATGGACCCATTAAATATTTTCTGGGAATTTCGTTTAAAAATTTACAAAAATTATTGAAACTGACTTCCTAATGAACGGAATTCCCAATACTGTATTCTAAGGATGGCACAGGTAATAAAATTATATTTGCCTTGTTACTACAAGCAATAAGAAAGACAACAAATGCGACATTACTTGCACTACTGCTCAAAATTCATTTGTAGGGAGCACAGAACCACACTTTGCATGGAATGTGCAAATATGGATTCAGATTAGATTAATTTAATCACAAAATACACTCGTAAATATAATAATAAATACATGTAAAATAGTATAATAATCGTATAAGTAACAAATAATAAAAAAATATATATTAATTAGCTAAATATTGAATAAATTTAATATGGGTCCAAATGGACCCGAAAAAGCTTATTAAGGGTCTTTTTTTTCAAGCGTAGCCGGGTTAACTTTGTTGTTGTTGGAGTTACCCTTTTGATTACCTTACAAATTACTACTTCACATTCAATCGCACTATAAGTTGTGTTTATATGTAATGTGCAGTATTTATTTAGTACTTTATGAGTTATATACTTTGCCGCAGTGACCACAGAAAGCAAATGCAACTATTTCTTCCGTGGGTGTACCCAATTAACTTTCAAAGCAATTATTCAAGAATTCAAGTACCAATTTTAATTTACTATACCGAGTAATTTATAGTAAATAAATTTAATTTAATTATAAAGAGTAAGAGTGCCCGTAAAAATTAATAATATTTTAATAACTATATAGTGAGAATTCACCTCACTATCAAATCAAGAATTCGAAGATTGCAAGTTTTATTGGTTTAAATAAATCTTCAACTTCATTTATAATTTCACACGTTGACGCAAGCTACTTTACTTTTTGTTTCTTTTCAACTTTGGTTGGTTGCGGGTAACCCAATCTCACAATGCGACCACTCTGGCCTCAAGTCACTGATAACCGCCTGACCTGTGGAACGAACAATGACAAGGACCCGAGGCAGGCACGCTACGAAACTCAGCGTGAGCTGCTCAGACGCCGAACCTCGGACCCCACCTGGTGACATGAGTGCAGCACAATGAATGTCCGTCCGCGACGTACTATCAGTTACTAGCAACCATGTTCGTCCAGTTTGGAATTGGAGTCATTGAACACTCCACTTCCCTCTCTCCCTCTTTCTTCCACTGCCGGTATTTCTGTGATGTAGCTTCGCGCACTAAATCCCTGCACATACAGACCGTGAGTGCAACCACAATAACCGTGACGCAAGCAACGTAGTACGCGCTACCACACCACTCTATCCCTTTAATCAACTTACGTACGTCTTAAATCAGCTTCCGATGGTATTAGGTGCCAAACTCGTTGGGCGCCATTTGTTACGGCGCGATCCGGGAAGGTCCAATCTCTTAAACGTACCTGGGGTGTTGCTCGGCATAGGCGTTGCCCGGCCTATAGGTTCTTTCGGCCCCTCCCCGTGCTACCGTAGCGTGATAAGTCAAGCTAATCTAGACCACGTAGCGGCAGTGGAAGAGTCAGTTCACGCGTAGGTCATCCGGCGGTGGACGACTAGCCGAGAGTGGCCCCAGCCACCCTTGGGCTCCCCGCACTCCAAGACTTACTCCTCATTGGTGATTAGTAGTAGTAATGTACAATAAAGAGACTTACGTGTGTGGAATCCCCAGTGGGATTATTTATTGTTTGCTCAAATTTTATAACAATTGCGTTGCATGCGGTGTTTACCAGTAGTTTAGTTTATTTTCTGCACGGTCGCGGTGGTTGAGCGCTCAGCCAGTATTTATGAAATAGAGATGAGAAAAAGATATTTAAGTTTATAATGTACAGCGAAATGTCTTAAGCTAATCTAGACTACAATATACAAAATTGATATAATTATACGACGAAATGCACGCAGTCGGCAGGCTGAACAGCAATCTGGGCAGACTCGATGATCGCTTGAGTTCCGGCTTGGATGTTTCTTCTGGTCTTTGGATTTTTTTCTGATCTTGGCTCAACCGCCCACGAGGAACGCTGCAGGAAGAAGTAGGAAAAAATCGCCATCTCCCGAAAAAACCATTTTCGCGTTTTGACAGCTCGATATTTATTTTCTTATTTTTCTCAGCTGTCACTCGTGGCCGGCCCTACTTGCCAATAGATGGCGGTAGCCGTGGGCTTGCCACCTGTACGTAACACTTTCACCCTTATATTTTTGTGTCAACCGCTCCAGTCAAAAGTTCTTTTAGCAATGATCTCGCTGATCTTAACTAATTGTTCATTAGCTTTGATTAACTCGACTCAGTTTCCCTTTCCTTTATTTATTTACCAGTTTTAATTCTAACTCATCTATACTAACTAACACCCGTTTTTTTGTTGGTGTAATTGATATTAATGAGTATTTGAGCTAGTGGAGCTGCTCTTGATACTAGTAAACCGACCGACACCTCTCTTTATTGGTTCGTGCGTTCACTAACCTCAGAAGCATACCCTCGCTACACCTTCCACATTCCATTGCATCATGGAAGCTGTGTTCGATTTGTGATTCGTATTTTATTCACCTCGCTAACACTAAACAAGACATGAAGGTTTGACATCTAGCGATTTTATGTCAAATTGACTGTCGGTACAAGTACATCAAACAGCAAGACGCATAGCATTTTTATATTCAGGTTTCATTTTAATTTCTGGTTATGGCGTTCTGGACACCCGCAACAAGCAATAAGCCAGAAATATTAATTTTTAAATACGTACAAAAGACCAAGGAGCCAGTTTGAAAATTAACGCATGCTTCTAGAAATATACATGAAACCTTTTTTAAGTTATATGGTTGCTCATTTCACAAATTTAGTCAGCTGTTTTTAACCTACCACGCGTATTTTTAGCCGGAAGAAATGCCAACGTATTCAACATGTTCTGTTGAATATTAATCTGTGATTTAGTTTAATATTTACTTAATTGTGATTTTAGTTCTTTTGGTCTTTAATTTAAATTAATTTAATGCATTATTGATTGAATGAATGCATTATTTGAGAATTTGTTTATGTTTATCTAATTTTAATTTAAATAAATCAATTGTAAATTTATTTGTGTTAACACATTTTAATTTAAATAAAAGAGAAATGAAAAATTACAAGAACAAATAATTTTACAATCCTTTTTAATATTTTCTAAACAGCTTAGAAATCGTCAAAACCGCGAGAACTCATAAATGCAAAGTAGTTTTTCTATTAATGTGTACTTAAAAACCAAACACATAATAAGTAATAAAATTGTGTCATTGGTATCCCAGCCACTAACTCACCCCCTCATTTTGTCACATATATGATGAAAGGTCCTCTAGTGCACAAATTTATATTTCATATAAGTCTTTATTTTAACGCAGTTAACAGTTCAGAATAGAAATTATGAATAACAATTTTTAGGAAAATAATTTTAAAATAAAATTATTTCTCACAGGCAAATCATAGATACATCGATAGAATTAATAACAAGTATATTTGAGTAGAGTACATTTCCAACACTCCTCCTCAAACGTTAATATTTAAATAAACTAACTATTTTAAATTCAATGAGTTTGCAAATTTTACATGTTTGATTTTCGGTAGATTCTTTGTGAATATATCACTAACATTATGTTCTGAAGGACAGTAAATCAATTCAACCTCTTTAGATTTTACCACCTCTCTTATATAATGATATCTTATGCTAATGTGTTTAGTACGGTTGTGATAAATTGGATTAGTTGCTAGTTTCATTGCTCCTTGATTATCAACATTAAGAATAACACTCTCGTCATTCAGAAATCCTAGTTCTTGAAGTAATCTTGTCAGATAAACCGCTTCTTTCGATGCGTTTGAAATCGAAACATATTCAGCTTCAGTGCTGCTTAACGCCGTCGTGGTTTGCTTCTTTGATTCCCATGAAATAGGAGATTTCCCAAGGAAAAATACAAATCTAGAATACGATTTTCTGTCAGTGTCGCAACCGCCCCAATCTGCATCCGCATATCCCAAAAGCTCGTTACTACCACTAGAAAACTTTAACTTCATTTCGGATGTACCTGCTTCGCTGCAACAAAATGCTCCATATGAGGATCAGTATTCCTCTGGGCCAGCTTTGCTATAGAGTGCAGTATATCTGGTCTTGTTGTTAGCGCTAAGTATAAAAACGATCCGATTAACGATTGCTACATTGTTGTATCTACTTTCTTGCAATCTTTGTTACAACTTGTTTGAAAACCTGGATTTAGTGGAATCGAAATCGGTTTACAGTTCTCCATACCATACTGTTGTAACAACTCCTTAATATAGAGTTCTTGACCTATTTCAATATCACCCGTTTTTCCATCACGCTGCACTTCCATGCCCAAGAAATGCTCTAGTAAACCTTTGTCTGTAATTTCAAATTCTTCACTAATTTGATCTTTAACTTTCAAAATTTCATTATTGTCTTTGCATCCAATGATCAAGTCATCAACATATACTGCTATAATTATCAAGTTGCTATTATATCATAGTTTTGTACAAACACGGTTCACTCGTACAGGCTTTGAAACCTAGATTATTTAACACATCATTCAATTTAGTGTTCCATTCCCTTTCGGATTGTTTTAATCCGTACAAGGCTTTATGCAGACGTAAAACTTTATTAGGATGACTGTTATTTACTAATCCTTCTGGTTGCTGCATATATATTTCGTCCTGCAAATCTCCATTTAAATATGCAGTTGCTACATCAATCTGATGCAGCTTCATTCAGTGTTCAACTGCTAAGGCTAATAATAATCTTATTGATGCGTATCTAACTACTGGCGAAAAAGTTTCCTTATAATCTACGCCATACCTTTGACCGCATCCTTTGGCTACGAGTCTTGCCTTGTATCGAACCACTTGACCCTTCGAATCCTTTTTTAAGGTGAAAACCCATTTGTTCTTGATGGCCTTATGCCCTTGTGGAAGATCGACTATGGACCATGTTCCCTTTTCTCGCAAAGATAACATTTCACTCGACATGGCTTCTTTCCACTTTTGGCTATGCTTGCTTGCTAATGCCTCTTCGTACGAAGTCGGTAATTGCTCTTCCACCACATTATTTAAGTAATGCGAAACTTTCCTTGGTCTTCCAGGCTTACCGCTCCGGATAATCTTTGGTCTACCAGGACCCTTTTTCACAGTTCCATTAGTAATACGCTCCTCCTCGAGCGAAATGTCATCACTGTCAGAATTGCTCTCTTCAGTTTCACTATTTTTTCGTAGTTCATCATTATCAGGAGTGAATGTAATAAAATCGTAATTAGATGTACAACTATCTCCATCCCTTTTATGATTATTGCATCTTTCATCAAACCGGACATCACGACGTTCAATAATTACTTGTCTCTTCTCATCGTATAAACGATAAGCCTTAGACACTCGTGAATATCCCACCATTACGAAATTTGAAGCTTTAGCAGCAAATTTACCTCTTTGTTTATTTTTGTCAAGGACAACAGCATATGAACCGAAGACTTTAAGATGACTTACATTTGCTTTACGACCAGTCCATAGTTCATGTGGCGTTTTGTCCGTCACTGCCTTTGTAGGACATCGATTTCGCAAATAAACTGCTGTGTATACAGCCTCTGCCCACAATCTTATGCTCAATCCTGAATGTATTAGCATACAGCGCGCCATTTCCACTAACGTTCGGTTCGATCTCTCAGCGATACCGTTCTGCTGGGGAGTATAAGGTACGGTAAGTTGACGTTGGATACCCTCCTTTTCGAGATAAGAATTGAAGGCCTTGTTCACATATTCTCCGCCATTGTCACTTCTTAGACACTTTATTTTACGACCAGTTTGACGCTCCACCATTGTCTTGAACAATTTAAATGTATCAAATACCTCACTCTTACATTTCAGGAAATAAACGAATACCCTTCGGGACATGTCGTCAATAAACGTTAAGAAATATTTAGAGCCGCCTACGGAATCAATATTCATGGGACCACACAAATCGGAATGAATGAGCTCCAACAACTCATTGGATCTTGTTTCGCTTTTACTGGGAAATGATGCCGCATGAATCTTTCCAGCCATACACGTTTTACAGATTTCCTGTACGGTATCCTTTTTCATACCAAAACCGCTGACCATATCCTTCTTATGTAATTCATTCAAGCTTTGATAGTTAAGGTGACCATATCTCAAGTGCCACAATTCTTTACTTGAAATTACGGAGCATCATTTTTCCTTTTCTTCATCGGCTTCTTAAATAAAAAGTCCGTTTTTTCTTATGGCCTTAATTACCAAATCTCCAGTACTATCAACAATCACAGCGGATTTGTGATTAAATTTTACACTGTTACCATGGTCGACACAGCTATTAACAGAGATAAAGTTACCATGCAAATCTGGAGAATATAAAACATCTTTAAATTCAACAGTTATACCACCAAATCTTCCCATGACTATGCCCTTTCCCTTCGCATGGATTTGCTTTTCATCAGCTAACATGATAACATCGTCAATATCCTCGAATTCTGTAAACAGCTTACGATTCGAGCACATATGGCTTGTTGCTCCACTATCGATACACCAAGTATTCGTTTCATCTCTGTTTTTGGATTTTGCCATCGCAATCAGTGAGCATGTCTTATGTTCCTTTTTGGATCTACATTTATTAGCGTAATGACCTTTCTTACCACATACGAAGCAGTTGCCCTTGAGAATCTTCTTTTTATCGCTTTTAACACTTTTTTCAGCTTCTGTGGCACCAAAAGCTCGCTGATTTTTTATACAGTCAATGTCATCTGATTGATTCCTGCGATCCCATTCTTCCAAAAGATTAATTTTCAGCATCTCAAGTGAGGGAAATTGATCTCTTGTTTCCATAGCAATGACGAAATTTTTGTAACTCTTTGGAACACTAGATAGTAGAATAATTACCGATAATTCTTCCTGGATCTGGATACTCATATCAGCTAACTTGTCTATTATTTCCGAAAAAGTGTTTAAATGTTCCACCATATTTTTGCTTTCTTTCATGTCCAATTTCAACAATTTCTTGAACAAAAATACTTTCTGTAGTGGACTATTTGGCTTGTGTACGTTTCTAAGCTTTAACCAAGCTTCCAGCGACGTCTTGCAGTTTCTTACGTAATTAAGTTGTGAAGATTTAACGCTTAAAGTAATCGTTGCCAGAGCCTTCTCGTCAACAGATTCCCATTCCAACTTCTGCGTAGGAGTTGCATCTATCGCTTTAACTATATCCCCGTTCACGTATTTCCAATATCCGGAATGTATAAGGATACTTTTCATCTGAACGCTCCATGATTCATAATTTCCTCCTTCCAATTTCTCGATTTGATATAAGAAAGAAGCCATATTTTTGTCATCAACAAAATATCTAGAACTTTTCGACTAGTAAATTCCTCAGAAATCTCTGTATGGATCCTGGGCCCATAACCTGATGAAAGGTCCTCTAGTGCACAAATTTATATTTCATATAAGTCTTTATTTTAACGCAGTTAACAGTTCAGAATAGAAATTATGAATAACAATTTTTAGGAAAATAATTTTAAAATAAAATTATTTCTCACAGGCAAATCATAGATACATCGATAGAATTAATAACAAGTATATTTGAGTAGAGTACATTTCCAACAGTATACACTGTATGTGAACACGCGGACGGACATGTTTTTGAGCTCGCTCACGAAATAAGTTGAATTTCCAGTCTTGTTTACATGGAAAATTCACATTTTGTTGACTAAAAAGGAGGATATATTCAAAAAACTTTTAAAATTAATAACTTTTATAAATAAAATACACTAAAAAGTGGAAAATAATTTTTTCCTTTTCAGTGATATAAGAAAAGTTTCATTGCTAAATAAAAAATGTAAGAATGATTTACTTTTGAATGAATGAAACTTTTCTGACTTAAAAAGTCATAATCACTTTCTGATTTTTTCAATAATTATGGAGATACTTTAGTTTTACGAAAAAACTGTTAGAGGTTGCATTAAAAAAATGTTTTTTTTTCTCTATATGATACTTAAGGTATAATTTGAAAACTGACCTTTCTCTGACAGTTTTGAAAATTAACACATTTATTGGAAATTAGTGTTAAGTGCATATCCGCTTACGCTTCTTAGACTTGGCTACAGGAAACTGTTTGCTGCGTAGCCGGCGTTAGACATACTAAGGTTTATAATCAACAAGCTAGGCCATAGGCCGGAACGCATAGCCGGCGTTATATATACATATATACATATGTACATATATAAGGTATTTCTAATGTAACTAAAATTTAAGCGAAAAATTAAACTAGCGATTTTCACTTCACATCTCTTTACATTATGAATACAAACAGTATGTATAACATATTATACAGCGGTTTAAACGTAAAAGAATACACTTCCACGATATATATATTTCTTGGGATACCTTGATATATCCATTTCCGAGAAAAACATCTCTGCTTCACGAACAAAAGCCCATATTTACATAAAAATAACTTTCCAATGGTACCAGTCGGTATACTGTAGGTTATCTAATTTTTTAGTTATTGACCTTTCATTATGTGATCTTCTGCGACCTTCAAACGCCTATTAATTCAAAATGGCGGCGAATTCCCCGAAATAGAGCAGTTATTTCCTAGACTAACCACTAGTCTTTCTTTATCAGGAATTGGTAGTATCTTCTCCGCTTTCTTCCGATTCTTTAACGTTTCTCATTTTTTCCTAGTGCCCTAACAAAACATCTGTTATCTAAAACATTATTGTGGACAAAAAAAATAGTTGTATGTTTTTTATTTTGGCATGGTAGTACTAGCTCAAAAATAAAAATAAACAGTGGGAGAGGGCATCTATCGATTATTTTCAACTCTAAATAAAGAAGAGAAAAAAATTCTAATAACGTTTGAATTTGATGCACATTCTTTGAGGTTAAACGTGTACAGATTTAACAGGGAAATGTCGGAACGCTGCAAAAATCCTCTTATAAAAAAAAGAGATTAAATCCTCAACCAAAATAGGCGATTGCAGACGTAACGAATGAGTACGAATGGGTCCGTAATAGGGGGGGTAAAGTTTTTTCGTGATAGGGGTACAACGGTCCACGCGACGACCCTCCATATGTTTCACGGACAAAGAAGTCGACTTCTTCCTCCACGTAGTGCCCCTTGATAACCAGTTCTGCTGAAGCGGGCCAACAGAAGAGAAACCTCCCATTCTCGAGCTCCCTTACCCAGTGTCCATCCATACGCAATCCTAACTACCCCCACCCAAGGCAAAGGTGTTAAGGTATACGTACCGAATGCGTGCATGGCTGATGGTTAGTTAAACTGGTCAACAGCTAACGGTCCCTACCGATGCCCAGACAAGGTCGGTATTATTTAGTGCTTAATCCCGGTAAGGCGGCTCTTCCGGAATGGACCACCCTCCCAACCATACTCATGGGAACAACAATGGGCACAACAAAAAAAGAAAAACGAAGACCGTAGGAGACCGGGACGTTGGCTCTGCAGGATGAAGATGACCAAGTTGATGACTTCTCTTTCTAATCAAGTTGGAAAGCATAGCTCCCCTTGAGCAAGGTGACTTAAGGATGAAGTTCGGTATCAAGCATTCCAGATAAGCATACCTGGTGGAGCCGGAGGAGTTCGACAAGCAGCTCGAGGAGCTGCGGATCGGCAACGACTCAACCAACAGCAAATGAGCGTCGTCCAGATTAATCTGCAACACTCGGGGTGTGCAGACAAATTGATGGTCTTCTTGAAGGAAGAGGATATTGACGTCGTTCTTAACCTAGCCATGGGTGATAAGTTCCGGGTATCGGGACTATGAGGCCATCTTGTATTCTAGTTAAGAACTAAAAAATGCATAACTGTGCCTCCAACTTTGCGAGTGACTTGACTGTTATCGCTCTTGAAGACAAAGCTAATCCTATTCTTATTATCTCCTCAGCATACATTGAGAACGATCTCAGCGCTCCACCGTCTGAAGTTCATACACTAGTGCATGCAAGCGGCAAGGCACGGACAGAGACTACTGTTCGGCTGCGACGCGGACGTCAGACGCCATCTCTGGGGAAGTTCATCGACGAATGAAAGAGCTGAGTCACTTTGAATGATTTTATCATTACAAAGAACCTAGAAGTATGGAATAAGGGCCTCACCTTTATCTTTCCAACTTCCAACACTCACCGGGGATGAGAGGAGGTTTTGGATGTAACCCTGACCTCTAGAGACATCACCTTTGAGGTTGCGAATTGGAGTGTGTTAAGCAGAAAGTCTTTCCGATCGCTGCTGGATACTCGTCAGTGTCGCCTATAATTCTTCAGCTTCTTTGCCCTAAAGAAATGCAAATAACATTGACTGCGTAAAATTTTAAATTGTGCTCAAGTCCAGACTGAAGAGCCACCTGGTATCTGCCACCTACTCAGTTCATCTACTGGATGATCAAGCCTATGCATTCGAAAGTGTCATCACGACGGCGTTGCACAGATCATGCCCTCTCTGTCGCGGCAAATAAGCCTTTCCTCCGTGTTGGACCAAAGAGCTAAAGGTCCTCAGAAAAATTACCTGGGTACTCTTCACTATCTGCTACAAACACAATTTCAGGAAGCCCTATAAGGAATGCCGCAAACTATACAAAGAGGCCCTTAGGAAAGCTAAGACCGCGACTGGAAATCTTACTGCAGTAGGTAGGTATTGAAGGTACTAACGAATCTTCAAAACTGAGCGAGCTATTGTCCAAGGACTATTCCTGTCCCTCGGTGGTAAAAAGGGAGGAAGGCACCTGGAACAATTTCACAGCAGCGCCACTCGATTCGCTCACAAATACACATTTTCGAGGCTGTTCCGATGTAGGCGACATCATTACCGCCCCTACAAACGGCACTTCATACAGTTTCAGCCCAATTATAATAAAGTTGCTTGATGACATCGTCTCGGAAGACAAAATAAAATGGGCTGTGAGTTTTTTCGACCCGTTCGTTTGATTTGATGATTTGGGCCCGGATGGAAAACTGCCTGTGATGCTTCAGAGAACGCAGGATCTAATAGCTCCCATTCTAGACACGTTGTTTAGATCCAGCCTAAAACTAGTTCACGCACCTGTTACCTGGAGAACAGTCAAAGTTGTGTTTATACCCAAAGTAGGGAAACGAGGTCACAAAGAAGAAGGACTTCAGATCAATCTCTCTTACCTCTTTCCTTCTGAAGACGTTCGAACGGATTTTGGATGAATACCTGATAAGCAAGGTAGGCGACATAGAATGCGCTTTCAACAATGTCACTTGTGCTACCATTCAGGATGTCCTCACTGACATAGGGGCAGAGGACTGCCTCGTATGATGGATTCTGGAAATGCTGAGTACGAGAGAGGTCCATGCTACCCTGGCGTGTAGCAGCGTTATAAAGCAGGTCAGCAAACGTACACTTTTGATGCAGCTGGAAAAAGATGATATAAGACTACCTGGTTTTTTTTTTTTTTTTTTTTTTTTTTTAAACTTTAACTTTATTTATTTATTGATTCATTTCATAACTACAAAATAGATTTATATATATTATATTTACATTATTAGAATATACGACTTATATGATTTGTAATTTAGGTTAGAGCAAACTAATTGTGCCTCAGCGTCATCTTGACTTTATAGAGGCATGTTGACAAAGTGATTAACATTTATTATTACTTTAAATTACAATTTTTATTAAACATTTTTTAATACAATTGAAACATTCAAAGAGTTTTGAACAAAATTAAAAGAGTTATATTATCAGATTAATTCTTCAATGTTTTCATGTAGAACTTTCTTCAATGAATTTTTAAATTCAGATATGCGACTTATTATTTTTATTGATTGCGGTAGATTGTTATAGGCAGAACTACCCATGTACTCTATTCTTTGCTTCGTTGCATTAAGTCTACATATTGGAACCTTTAAATTATTGCTACAATACTCTCTAGACAAAATTACTCAGAATCTTCTTCGGTAGTAGCGTAATTGGGTTCTCTAGTAGTGTGTTGTTTATGTGTTGCAGCTTCTAGCAGCAGTTCATCTACAGCTTCTTCATTTCTCGTCCATCTCGGCTTAGACATTTCACTTCTCTTAGCAAATATTCTCCCACCCACCGAATACACAGCACGATACCCAATTTTTTTTAATGTTTGGGCATAGTTGAGCAAACTCAATGTCTCTTTGCTTAAAAAGTCATTGATATACACTGATTTGGTTTCTTCGTTTTCTCTTAATTTCTTCTTCATTGACATTAACTTCGCTTTGGTTGCTTGCGAGTTACACTTTACAACAACAGTTTGTTTGTTTCCAGAAACATTTCTCTTTTTTAAAGCATATGCTTCGTTTATGTTTTCTTTGTTTATTTCCACTCCAGTTTCACCAGATAATTTTATTATTGCATCCATAGCCGACATATTTTCTGTTATTTGCATTCCTGTAACAAGACAGTCATTTTTAACGCGCTGATTATTTAAGTGTTTCACCGACTCTTTCAATGTTTTTATTTCTGTTTTTAAATTTTTGTTCTCCTTTTGTATTGCATTTATTTGTTTTTTGTTTTCGGCCACTGTCTTCAAAATGTCATCATATTGTTTTGACATAAAGTTTATTGTTTCTTGGAGCACTGATAGCTGATCTAGTTTTTTCAAGTCTGTTTTTATTATCGCCAGTTCACTTTCTATGGTACCACTAATCTTCGTATTCTGACAATGATGACACATATATTCTTCTTTGGGGTTTTTAAGCAAGTGTGTGTATGTTCGTTCGTCTAGCTTTGTGCAAAGTACATGATAATTTTTTCATGACTTTTAGCAGGCATATTTCATGAATACTGAACACTATGTATGTTTATTAATAGCAATACACTTTTATTTAGACCTTAGTTTAATTTTTACTTGAAAATTATAAAAATTTACAATAACTTTAAGGAGCTTGCAAAATTTGACGTTTGACTCACAGGGCTGCCAATCACTTCCTTTTTTAGTTTTAGTTTTAGTTTCCTATTTCTGTACAACTACCTTCAGCTCCGTTACGGAGCTTCCAAGGACTCCAACCTTTTAATCTACCCAAACTCCACGGATAGGAGAAGCAGCTACCGGCGAAAGGAAAATACCTGGGCAACATTGACGACTACAAGCTTAACTGGAGGGATAATATTGAACTCTAAATAAAAAAGGCCAACATACTATTCCTTCTGCAGAACCTGTGGACAAAAATTTGGTCTGAAGCCGAAACTCACAATGTGGCCTTACACCTTATACCTTACATACGAGGTATATATATATATATATACCTTACACATGGATCAATTGTGTGGTGAACAGCTACGAGCAAGAAGCTACACTCCACTCATACAAATACTCGTCAGCGATATAATCATAACAACGGACACCCAAGCTGCCATCCCTTCTCTGGTATCCCGTACAACGTGCTCTAAATTGGTTAATGATTGCCGAAGGGAACTAAATAGCCTCTGACGTGAATCATGGTTTAGGCTTCGCTGGATTCCAGGACATAAATGCATACGGGCTGCTCTACCGTTAGCCGACTCGATCTTCATGCCCAAACCACTTAACATCCTCAAAGGCGAAATATATCACCAATTTCGCGAAAAAGCCAATATTAGGTGGAAAAACCTAACTATATGACTCACTACAAGTGCAATTGGCCCTCGTATGATAAGATATAGAGATTCTCTCTCAATGAGTCGTGGAGTGTAGACGCACTAAAGTTGGTGGTAAAATTCTCGCTTCTTTTTCCTTTACTTAATTTGGTGCTCTAAATGTGTTGTACTTTTATATAATATTAACTCGGCTGTGAAAATTAATTTCATAACCATATATTTTAAATACTAGTTAATAATTGCAAATCGAATTTAACTATGAAAAGCAGTGAGAAAAATTCTGGCGCTGAAAACGTCAAACAGTCGAGCGGCGCTACAAAGCGCGCAACTCGTAGCAACAACATCATCAGCACTAGTATTGCTGGTGCCTGGGCAAGCCCCGCAACCCCCGCAACTGAACGATCTGCTGACACTCGCGCTGATCACTCGTCGTTTATGGTGACGCTCGATCAGAAGTTTGCTGCTCTACGTGAGAGCATCATTGAACAAGTTGTTTCGTCTATTGCAAAGGCTGAGGAGCGTATTTTGGAGAGATTTGGTGAACTGAATGCTGTTGTTGGTAACATCAAAATGCAGTTGCATGCTCTCGAATCTCGGGTCGATGCAATTGAGAGTGCTACTACAATGCATCGCAACTCTATGGGCATCGATATGGCTGAACTGAGAAAAAGGCTAACTCAGCTTGAGGATGAGTCTATATCTGGGGATGTGATTGTGTCTGGCATTCCCTACTCACAACGTGAGGACATTAAAGCTATATATGCGAAAATATGCAACGTTGTCAGCTGTAAACCTGTTCCTGCTTTGCGTGATGAATGCCGAATTAAAAATAACAATAGTCGCAATAGTGGGACATTAATTATGAAGTTTCCCTCAAGTCGTGATCGATTCCTGTTTTTACGTGCGATTTCTCCTTTTTGTCGACAAAAACACCGTGCTTTGACCCTAAGAGAACTTGACGTTAATGTTGATGGAAGGGTTCATGTTCATGAGAGCATAACGAAGTCGAGGCGAGTAGTTTTAAGGCATGCACTCCAATTAAAACGTGAAAAAAAGTTATTTGCTGCCTACACTGCAGGAGGAAAACTCTTCGTAAAAAACAACGCTAATGGGGAGCCTATTTTAGTGAAGGACATAGAAAGCATCGACTACGCTACCAACAGCTAATAAAATTTAACGTCTACTAGTTCAACTTAAACTTTTCTTAGTTTTAATAGTTTTTGCTTTAAATTTCTATTTAGTTTTACTTATTTTCCTATTTTCTTTTCTATCTTTTTCTTTTTTTCTATTTTCATATCTCTATTTTCTTTTTACTTCTAATGAGCGCATTCTTCTTTTCTGCTATTTGTCTCACACTTCTCTCACTGTCAGCAATGTATTTATTTTTTTTACTTAAAATGCTTCATTTTTACCTTAAACTGTTATCCGTATATTGTGCTGATTTTCACTTAACTCGTTGTTACCTTTACACTCTTCTAATTCCCAATCTGCTCCAATATTTTTTCCTCACCTACTTTTTACACTCTTTTTGTACACTTACTTTTCTCAGTTACTCTCATTTAGTTATCACTCTTGCTCATTTTCATCTATTCTTTTGTTTTGTCTGCTCACTTCATAGCTTCACTGTCGTTGTTAGTAATTCTCTTGAATGCTTAGTAAATTGTGTTTTGTGTTCTCCTGGCTTATTATCTGACCTCTCTTCCTATATGGTGCTCAGATGATTGTCTCCCCTACGACTGGTAGTGTTGATTATGATAATAGATTACTGATCGATATTTTCGGTAAACAAAATAACGCGTTCAATATTGTTAACTTTAATGCTCGTAGCCTCAGCGGCCACAAATTAGATTATGTTAGGAGCCTATTCGAGTGTTCGTCCGTCGATATTATCTGTGTGACTGAAACCTGGTTCCGACCCGAATTAAAAGAATCTGTTCTTAAAATAAACAACCATACACTCTTTCGCTGCGACAGACCTGGTCGACGCGGAGGTAGAGTCGCCATCTATGTTAAATGTATTTATCGTGCACAGTTAGAATTCATGTCTGGTGAGTCTGATACCGAGTATTTGTCTATTTCTGTGTCCGATTCAGTCTCAAAAGTACTCGTTTCATGTGTGTACAACCCTAACAAACATACCAATTTACGTAATTTTTTTGACACTCTAGCTGACTACTCACTAAGAGTTAATCATTTAATAATCTGTGGCGATTTTAATATCAATCTTTTACAGACTGACTGTTATTCTTCATCTATTCGGGAATTGTTCTCTACAGCAGGTCTCTCTATCGTGAACGAATCACTTCCTAACCGATTTGGTAATAACGTCCAACCAAGCTTACTTGACTATTTTGCGGTCTCTGAGCCTGCTTTAGCTTTACTATGTACCCAGATTTCTTTCATCTCTGACCATGACTTACTTTTCTGCTCTTTTGACATTAGCTTCGGCAATAATTCCCTACCAACTTCTTTTTCTTTCTTTGACTACAAATCTATCAATACTGACGAACTATTTCGGACAAGTGCGCTTATTGACTGGGCACCCCTTTGGGCTGCCCTCCAGGTTAATGACAAGATCACGTTTTTTGTCAATGTGGTTCAATCTCTGTTTGACTCTTTTGTGCCTGTTCGTACAATAAATGTTAGTCCTAATTCATGTCCGTGGTTCTCGTCACAGTTTAAAGCTGCCATTAGACAAAAAAATTTACTCCATACAAGGTTCAAAAGAAATCCTACACAAGCGAATTGGGACTCGTACAAACGAGCGCGTAACCTTGCCACTCTAATGGTCAAGAAATCAAAAGAAAGGTACTTTGTATCTAGGTTTAAACCTAATCTGGGCTCTAAACAGCTTTGGAGACGATTAAAAAATATTGGACTTGGGCGTCAATGGTCTTCGAATGTTGGCCTAAATCCCAACGCCTTTAGCGAGTTCCTTTCGACCAATTATACTAATGCCCCCCATATAGATGAATTAACTTACAATAATAATGAAGACGAGTTATTTCATTTCTCGAATGTCTCGGAATCTGATGTTATCAAAGAAGTCTTATCTATAAAATCGCCTTCGGTAGGTTTTGATAGAATTTCAATAAAATTTGTCAAATTTGTTCAAATAAATTTGTGGAAGTTAATTCTACCTTACTTAATTTCTCCCCTCACAGCCATTATCAACCATATTCTCCTTACTTCCTCTTTTCCTTCCTTGTGGAAATTAGCCACAGTTATCCCAGTACCGAAAAAATCTGTTGCTACTCTACTGTCTGATTTTCGACCTATAAGTATCTTACCTGCTCTTTCCAAGGTTTATGAATCATTGATGGTATCTCAAATAAATTGTTACATCTCTAACAAAAACTTGCTTAACCCTTTTCAATCCGGCTTTCGCTTAAAGCACAGTTGCTCTACAGCTATTCTCAAAATCATTGATGACATAAGAGTAGAATTTGATCGGCAGAATGTGACTCTTCTTTGTCTGCTCGATTTCTCTAAAGCACTTGACAGTGTGGATCATACGCTCTTATGCCATAAGTTGAGGAAGTACTTTCTATTTTCCCCTGATGCGACTGAGCTTATACGCAGCTTCTTATGTGAACGATTTCAAAGAGTTCAAGTTAATACGGCTTACTCAGAATTCAAACCAGTTGAGGCTGGGGTTCCTCAGGGCTCCGTCTTGGGACCTCTTTTATTTGCAATGTTTTTGAATGACATATTCACTACTGTTCAATATGTGACTATGCATGCAGACGATGTGCAGCTATACCTGTCTAGTAGTGTTGAACTCATTGACAACCTGTGCTCAAAAATCAACAGTGATCTCAAGAATATTTCTCGCTGGTGTAGTGAAAACTGTCTTCAACTCAATGTTTCCAAATCATTTGTCTTATCCGTTTTTCGTAATGCTGCTAATTTGACCAATATTACACCATTATATATAGAGAATAAGATGCTCACGACTGTATCTAAAATTACAAATCTGGGTTTTTGCATAAACTCAACTTTAACTTGTACTGATCATGTCAATGTGGTGGTAAGTAAAGTGTACGCTGTTTTACGTAATTTTCGTTATGCGGCTAATTGTCTCCCTGTAGAAACCAGAAGAAGGATTGTGCGACAGCTCATTCTGCCCATCATAACGTATAGCGAATTGGTGTGTTGTAACTTTGATTCTGTATCGACGAACAAATTAAGGGTCTTATTCAACAACTTGTCAAGATTTGTTTGTGGTCTACGACGCTTTGATCGACTTGGTGGTCGGAGACACTCTATCATAGGTGGTGATCTCTTCGACCTTATTAATTTTCGTAACTGTGTTTTCCTGCACAGGCTAATTTATACGGGGCTACCTACCTATTTGTTTATAAAATTATGCTTTGGTAGCTCCAATCGTTCACGTAATCTAATAATTCCGCAGTTCAACTACCTCAGCACGGAGAGATTATTCTTTGTCAGCACTATCAAGTTATGGAATAATTTACCAAACAGACTGAAAACTACTGTGGAAGAGAAAGCCTTCAGGCGGCTTGCTTGGGAACATTTCTTCAGCACCTAAATAATCACTACATTCAAGAGCTTACTTCTTCTTCTTCTTTTTACTTCTTCTTCTTTCTGTACCCTTCTCCTCTTCTCCTTTCCCTAAAATATCTTAATTTAGTTAAGTTGTTATAAGTTCATTAAGTTGTTAAGTAAGTTAAGTTAAGTTTTGAATTTATTTGTTATTGTTCTTTATATTTTACGTTACTTTTCTGTGCTACAAAAGAATTCATTCTCAGGGCACCTCCTGTAAAAGTGTTAAATAAATAAATAAAAAAAAAATATATCTAGACTAGTGGCAGTTATCACTGGCCACTGGACGATCGGCGATCACGCAGCGCGTATCGGTCTATGCATACCGTTTAACCCATTCTGTCCCAGCGGTAAGGACTCCTCTTACAAGGCGAGAGTCGCCTACTTCCTGTGTAGATGTCAGATTGCAGCTGGTGCCAGAAATCACTTGATAAGTATACCTTCAATGAACTACAAGACAACTCGAAATAGCATCCAAAGAAATTGCTCAATTTTCTCAACCTAACGGACTGGGTGTAAATCGCCATACGGACAGCACTTAATAGTTTCCCTCTTCTAGCTTCGCACGAATGGTGGATCAAAACCAGGCTAAACAGCCTTAATTGTTTACCCCGTGCCGAGATAGCTTGGGGTGCCACCCGTTACCTACCTAACTACCTCCATACCAAGCCAACCATTGTGAAAGACTGCCCAAAATGAGTATGCGTAACTGATCGAATTTGAATGAAACATTCTGACGAACGTAGGCTTCCGTAAGAACCGTACAGCATACAGATCTACTCGTTTGCTTTCCCATCACATTTGATAAGTTCCGTACGTCTGCATTCGTCTATTTTGATTCAGACTTACGGGACTTATACTGAATCATCACTCGAACGAATGGTATGTTTTAACACTGATTCTGTTTTGTGCTTTTCATTTTTTTTTTCGTTGAATTGACGCTTTGGTGTTTCATTTCCAACGAAAGTGTGCAAGGAAAAGCAAAAACGAAAACGAACGAGATTTGTTGTTATTTTCATTTGCTATGCAGAATTTGTTTTTTTGTAGAACCTATCCTATGATATTGTAATTTGTAGAATCATCTTATTTGTTGAATATATATATCGTCAACTGTAGAAGATATCCAGTTGACATATATACCGTTAGAAAGGTAAATTAAATAGTTTTCATTTAGGTGATGCAACATTTTGATGCAACATTTTTGGAGAAAAAAATTGATTATTTTCAGATTATTGGCCTCATACACATATTTTTTATAATAATCAATGCGATATCCTAGGAGAAATTAATGAATTGAAAGATATGTTATTAAAAATTTTAATTTAATTTTTCTCCACATCGACACCGTTTCCGATAAAATATTTGTTTACATAAATGAGATATAATATGAATACCTTTCGAACGATATTAATGATATGTTGCTATCTAGAACAGTTGACGAGTTATAAGTTAGCAATTTTCGAACTTGAAAGAACCGTAACTCGGAAACCAGGTGACAACGACGACAACTAATGTTGTTGTTGGAGTCCAATTAAAAACAATATAAAAATCGAAGCTGCGTTAATAAAGTAAACTGATGCCATAATATATTATTTAGAAAGCGGCAACACTGCTGAGGAAAATGGTATTGCGTAGTGTAGATGTGATCCATGGAGAATATTGCCGTGTTCACACGTTAGACATATGTACTTTGTGCGACACTATTTGTTGTTGTTGCCCAGCCAACCGTGTTACGTGACCCCTGTTGTTTTGTACTCTTCGGCTACGGCTTGACTAATCGCCCCAGCTAGCTCTATTTGAAGGCGGAGTCGTTGACCCGTCAAGCCGTCCGTAGGGGTGTAACAATAACTTAAAACTAAAACTTACGCTACTTCTCCATTCTTTTACCCTTCAACCCTCTGACGGTTCATACTATTTACCCTCCTTTCCATCACCCCATTTCCTCCCCAACTCTTTGAAACACTCAGCAATTCATATTTTTTCAAAATTTCTTTAATTCAACAAAGTTTATTAGTTATATACAGGGTGTTTCGTTGCAACACGGTAACAAGGTAAGTTTATACTATTCGAACATTTCTAATACAATTTTTTTTTCTTTTTACAATAACTAAAATTTTTCTTTATTTTCTATAGATGTCGTTCTAACAAAAGGCCACCTGTCATTCTAACACAAGCCTGACTTTGAGGCGCTACTGTCGATTGGATATTCTGGAGATGCAACAAGTCCTAAGGAGCTCCCTAAAAACTATGATAGCCTCACGGTTGGTAACCAATTCACCCACTTTTCCCCGCGGTACCCTTTATCTCGACACCTTTACACACCACAATTATTTACGTATATATGTATTTATCTATAAAAAAAAGTTAGTATAAAGTTAACACTATTTGTTTTTTTTTTCTTATAATATAATAATTAAATATTGAATATATAACATACAAGCAAAGAAAAACAATTGGAACATACAAAAAAAATAGTGATATGTATAAATAAGGTACAAGTATTATAAATATATAAATATATGAAGTGAAATATGATGAATTTTTGTTCTTTCTTTTTATAGTTAGATAATATTCTTTTATAAGCCACCACTCTGGACTTTCCTCCATTTACATTTATTATTTTCGTTTAAGTATCTATATATGGTGGTTATTTTTAACAAACTTATATACGCTATATTTAGTAATTTAAGTATTTAACGCATGAAATAAACTAAGCAGCGCTGCAACACACAAATATGCAATTTCAACCAATTTCATTTGAAATTTAGTTTATACGGTTTTTTTAGACTTTTTTTTTTCTTTCTTGTTGCTGGTTTTCTCGAATTTATATATATAGGGTGTGTGCCAATTGGTTACTTTTTCCTCGATATAGAAAATTTTGACATAAGAAACAGAAATTTTGACGCGAGTGAGGTGAATTCAAACGTCAAAATTTTATGTAGCCCTGAGGGCTAGGTAAATTTTTGACAACCGTTGAATATTCTCTTCAACGTCGAGTATTTCAAAATTATTTCAAAATTGAAAAGAAAATTAGGAAAACTTATATTATTATTATTATAAGATGTTGTGTTTTTAATATAATAGCTAGTAACAAAGGAAAATACTTTTTTTGATATTCTATGCATAATTCTTTGTTTAATTTTGCAGACAATCTTGAAACTCAAAATTTTGTCTGTCAAAATTTCATCCATGAATTGGCACAGCAAATAGAACAAAATTTTACTCACCAGAGTAAATTTATTTCAACATTACTTACCACTAGTAAAAAGTAACCAATTGACACACACCCATATATCAATTTATTTCAATGTATTTAAATGTATATTTCAATGAACGTGAACTTTACCAAGTTACTTCGTGGCTGCATGTATAGATGTAATATATATATGTATGTATAACATTGATATAATGAATATAATATTGATATAATCTTTCTTTCTTATAATTTTTCTTAATATAAGGCTTATCTGGTTTTTTCTCCTTTTCTTTTTTTTTCCGTTGGGTGGACGATGATTGTCTTTCGGTGATTTCTTTACTTTGGAACCCTTCTCTGCTGTTCTATATATTCACCAGGAACATCGATCGTCGATATGATGCCGCTTATATGGTGTCGCCTCTAAGTTTATCTTTTTGGTGACGATCAACGATTTCCAATTTTTTTTCCACTTTTGTTCACGTTAATATTTTTAAATTTTATACCGACTTTAAAATTTTTCTTGCTATGCCACTCATCGATCTAAACTTATCTCCCTACTTTAAACCATCTTTGATCACAGCTCGTTATTCAATCTTTGCTCGGCTGTCCGAGATTTTGCTTGACACCTCTATTTCTTCCCTGCATTTCTGCTTCCGCTTCTGAACTCCCTGACTTCTCTACACCTGTCTGCGGGACTTTTCCCATTTACATATATAAAAAAATATATGTATTTTCCGCTGTTGCTAAGCAATTTTTCTGTCCGTTCTTTTTCTACAAAAAATTATTCTCGATCTTTCGATCGGACGGACATTATCACTAATTTTCTTCCTCCCAATTCGCCTACCCTACCAGGAGGTCATGTTCGTTAGCTGCTCGCTAATCTTTCACTTTCCGCCATTTCCCGCTTCGCTTGGACTACCATTTTCATTCACAACCCCTTTCATTTTGTGCATGTTGGTGTTGTTGTTTTTCAATTTTCGACTGGCAATTCACAACTAGAACTGCTATTCTCGCCGCTCTCTAAGCTAAAGAGTTGTTGGTATAGCCGTGACAGTAAGCAAAGTTGTGGTGAAAAATGTACTTTGTAATACACGGAGAGAACACTGAGCGAGGAGAAAGAAAATAAGGAGATCGGTGAGAGAAAATCTATTTGTCGGTACGGCAGTACAGTTTGACATTTTATTTTTATATACGATGACAGGAGTAGAATTCGGAGCATATTGGGTAAGTGTGTTTTCTTAATTCATTTATTCTTTAATTTTTTCTTTTTCAGCCATCATCTGCAACAACCGGCGTGATAAACTGTGGACTATGTAAAAATTAACATGACTTTTGCGCGACACAAGTACACCTCGCATTTACTGGGGAAACCAGAAAATAGAGTTGTATACTAGAGCTCTGTACAAGTGCGTTGAAACGCACTTTCAAGAGACAAAAAAGTTTCAGGATTGCACTGCTTGCTTTCTTTGCTTTGGAGTCAATGACTACCGAAAGCCTGCTGAAAACAAACACAATGCAGAATTTGTTGCGTTAATATATTTTATTATATACAGGATATTTCGCATAAGAGGGGACAAAGGACTAGGGCGTGTAGGTTGGGGCGCGACAAGAAAAAAATCGTATGGGGGAGGGTCAATTTCACATCGTTAAGGCGGGAGGTTCTAAAAACTCCACTTATCGGAAAAAATATCACTTCCAGTTGCTTATTTGAAAGCCAAAAATCCGCTTCTGAATATCCTTTTTAAATTAGGTTCCTACGTCAAACAGTTTTCGAGAAAATTAATTCCAAACTTCAAATGTAAAAAAAAATTTGGAAAAAAATTATAAATAACTATAAATTTTCTTCAAAGTGGAAAATGCTGTAATCCATTCTAGAGAAAATGCTTCAACCCGGAAGGATCTATGTTTTGTAGTTTCCAAGAAAAGTGAAAATTACGAAGCATATTTTCCTTTCAAATATCAATTTTTTGGCTACTTGTGTTTTATTACTGGTGCCAAAATATGGAAGAAGATTGCTCTGCGGAAGGAGTTTAGTTTGTAATTGTCACTTTTCTCGGAAACTACAAAACAGAGATCCTTCCGGTTTGAATCATTTTCTCTAGAATTGATTATAGAGACATTTTCTACTTTGCAGAAAATGTATACTTATTAACCTGATCTTTTTAAAAAATGGCTATAAAGAATTTTTTTTTAAATTCGAAGTTTGGAATTAATTTTCTCAAAAACTGTTTGACTTAGGAACCTAATTTAAAAAGGATACTAAGAAGCGGATATTTAGCTTTCAAAATCATCAGGCAAAAGTTACCTAGATCTAACCATTATTTTTGAATATTATTTTTTTCGATGTTAAGTCGGATTTTTATAAAATGGCCCCTCCCGTCTAAACGGGGGGAAATTGACCCCCGCCCTCCCATACGATTTTTTCTTGTCTCGACCCAACCTACACGCCCTAGTCTTTTGTCCCCTCTTATGCGAAACACCCTATCCATTAATAATGGTTACATATACATATATATATTATAATATATTATAATATATTATATATGTCAGCGCCAAAACCAACAACACGTTAGGGCATTTTGTAGGGTGCGCGATTTATGCCACAAAAAGTATTAAAAAAGTATGGTGTAAAATCATCCATGTCACTACGACCCACAATCCAATCTGTGTCCTGTGTGAACGCTTTCGACGACAAGTTCGAGGAATAGTCCCAAACATGCGACATTTGTCCCTCGTGTGAATACAGCATAAGTAATTTATTGGATTTAGGGCCAATGTTATGTGTTTATTACTAACGAAATCAGCTGACAGATGTCAACCATTTGCCGCCTAATTCGTTAGAAAAAGTAGTATTAAGCGGGATGTCACAAAATATTTGGAGAGCGTTAGAAAGCCTAGTTTGTTGGCTTGTTTAGATTTGCATTTTCTATTAAAAGAGGTTGTCCGCTGAGTTATAATTGCTAATGCTTTCAAGAATTTATGAAATAGTGCCGTAAACTTCTAAGATATCAATTTAATAAATGGGTAAGTTTTTTCGTTCGAAGACACAATCAAGTGATATTGAGATATTTATATTTTTCGATCATAAACGCAAAGTCATTTCATTATTAATTGAAACATTGATTTTAATTAGTAATATCCGTACATACATAAATGTAACATTTCTGAGTGTTCCGGTTCTCTACTTAGGTTTCCAATTAAGAAACGCAATATAATATAAACAAGTTATAGTTTATCATTTCATACAAATGTATTGCGTTTGTAAAATAAAGACTTGATAATTGCTTGACATTTTAAGTGATAGTAACTTACTAAATTTGGCATGAAGCATTAAGAACCAAATTGGTTCTTTTTATTCAGCATTGATAGTTTGCTAGAGTGATTCTACTTAATATTTTTTCATGTAGCAAATTACTTTGAGGTTACGTTTAGTCAGGTTTCACATTGATGCATATGTATATTATTCACATCTTGATGCATATGTATATTATTCACATCTAATTCCTAGTTGTGAATACGCAACACACGATTGGTTACACACAATGTTTAAAAATTAGTTGAAGAATTTGATAGAATCGGGTCAATCTTGACTGTTTAGCAAAAATTGGGTCCTCAAAACAAACTAACACGCGAAAGAATTTTACTATAACAGTGATCGTGAAAGTTCCTCAACCCAATGAAGTAATATGAATATAAAACTCAAAACAAACATTTCGTACCTTCAGGCACAATGAAAAGAAAATTCAACGTAATAAACTCGTAAAACATTTAAAAACCTGCATACAAACCTTGGAAATTTCGAATACAGCTCAAATTTTTAAATGGCAAACCATTTAGACCATAAAGACAAACAACGATAATTTTTTGGGTGTAGCAAAATCAAACAAGCGCAGCGTACAGCCCTACCTCGTCGCTGTCTCGGAAGCAAAGACTACAAGACTGGAAACTCTTTTTTCGCTTTAAATGTATTGGTGAAATCAGGCTTGGGTGTCGTAGATTACAAAAACAAAACGCATGTAATTTTGACAGTTCGGGAACGAATTTTGACAGTTCGGGAATTTGTTTACAAAATATTTTGAGAGAGGAATGAGCTCTTGTTCTTCTTCATAGAATTAAGCCAGAAATATGATTTTTCAAAAACGTAAAACAGACCCAGGAGATAGTTTTAAAACCAAGGCACGCTTCTAGAAATGTACATGAAACCTTTTTTATGTCTTATAGTTGCACAATCTTGAATATTTTGCAAGTAAAACGAAGTTAAAATTCATAAAAATTGCTCATTTCACAAATTTAGTCAGCTGTTTTTAACCTACAATGCGTATTTTTAGCCGAAAGAGATGCCAACGTATTCAACATGTTTTGTTGAATATTAATGTGTGAAATGGTTTAATATTTAGTTAATTGTGATTTTAGTTATTTTGGTCTTTAATTTAAATGAATTTAATTTTAAATGCATGAATTGAGAATTTGTTTATGTTTAACTAATTTTAATTTAAATAAATGAAGAGTAAATTTATTTGTGTTAACACATTTTAATTTAAATAAAAGAAAAATGAAGAATTACAAAAACAAATAAGTTTCATTATTTTTAATATTTCTAAACAGCTTAGAATACGTCAGAACCTCGAGAACTCATAAATGAAAAATAGTTTTTCTATTAATGTTTACTTAAAAACCAAAAAAATAATTAGTAATAAAGTTGTGTCATTGGTATCCCTGCCACTAACTCACCCCAACATTTTGTGGTGGTGTGGTAACAAAGCAAAACGATTTACCTTGTCAGATATCATGCTTTGAGATGGCCTGTTTTAGCTTGTAAGAAGTCGACAATTTCACCATAAAATTCACATACACTGTATGTGAACACGCGGACAGACATTTTTTTGAGCTCTCTCACGAAATAAGAGGAGTTTCCAGTCTTGTAGTCTTTGCTCGGAAGCTACTGACGAGATTTCGTTAAGATTTCGTCTCAATGTATACATATTATGTGAGTAAAAAATTGATTAGCCGAATGGCTGCTCTTGGGCACCGCTGGTCTAGACTCAACCTACACGTCCCAGTCTTTTGTCCCCTCTTATGCGAAACATGCTGTTTAATTTGCTAACAAGTAAAACAAAATTAACTAAACTAAATTGTCACTATTATATTCAGCTGATTTAATCTTATTTTAGTATTTAGTTGCAGCAATTTTATTATAGCAATTATTTTATTCTTCTATAAAAACCATATAGCCTATGTTAAGTTTACAGAAACATACAATAATTTTAGAATAACCGTTTAACTTAAAATATGTTTTAGAATATTTTAACAATAATTTAGTTATTTTATATTATATTACTATTATTTATATTATTAGTCTTCCCAGTATTAAATTTTCGGTATGGAATAAAGCCCTAAATTGAGATAATGCATTTGTTGTGCGCACCTCAACCTGAGGCTACTCAACCTAAGCTTTTCTAATTTATAAATTCGCGTAAGACATAAGAACTTAAGTGTTACTTTTGTTCATTACATCTAAATAAAAATATTAAGTGTAATTATTCTTACATCAATAAAACAAAGTGTAAAATTCTGTAAGTTCTGCAAAAAAATAAAATAAATAAATAGTTAGTGATTTATAACATTACCGACAAATAAATAACATTAGTCTATAACCACAATGCAACGACAACGATCACGATGACGATTTTCCTCTCAGAATCATGTTTGAATGACGGCTTTCTATGCCTATTTATATTTATACTCTCGTTTGTGTTTTGTTCAATTTATAGTTTGTCAAGAATGAGTTTACACGTTGAAAATAAATTTCATTTTTCAATTTGTTTAGCAAAAAAAATAATACTTTTTGGTTCTTTATGGAATTTTCTTGTATCAATTACCTTAATTTGCAGTACTTACAAGAGTTTAATAAAAAAAACCAAAGTCAATGCACAATCTACCAAAAATGCAACAAAAATCATCACTACTCAGTTTTTTAACTGTCAAGTAATTCTTTTCACTAATGTGAAAAACTATTTTTATTATACATTTATTATTTTTATACAACATTATATACTTAACTTAATTTTTAGTATGGCCACCTTTAGCATTAATCACGCATTGTAGCCGTTTTCTCATCTAATTTCTGCATATCATAATCTTTTTAAATGTGTGGTAAGTTTCGGTTTCTCAGATATCACTTCTTTCTTTAAATTGACCCATACATTTTCGATGGTCGAAGTCTGGGCTTTATGTTTAAGTCTCCATAACTTTACCACAGTTATATAATAGCCACATCCTCACGCCTTATGCTTTGGATCATTGTCTTGGTAAACTTTAAAATTGGAGTTGTTCTTTTGGATTGTAGTAGAACATCATTTTTGTCTCAGCGCAAAATATAACGTCGCCCCAATACTCAGCAGGTTGAGAAAAAAGAATAGCAAAAGGCAAACGTTTTTCAATATATTGAACGGAAAGCAGCAGCTTTTTACGAGCAGCTCTTGGCTGTTTCGTGCGAAACGACGACGACGACACCATCCTCTTCCTTGAGATCTTCTGTAAGCGTTCTGTAGATTGTGCGTTAAATTTGGGCCATTTTTTATTAAACTGTTGTAAGTACTGCAACTTAAGGTCATTCATAAACGAAAATTCTATAAAGAACCAAAAAGTATTATTGTTTTGCTAAACAAATCGAAAAATTGAATTTATTTTCAATGTGTAAACTCATTCTTGACAAATTGTATATTAAATTAATTTATTACTGAGGGTGTGTGTCAATTGGTTACTTTTTACTAGTGGTAAGTAATGTTGAAATAAATTTACTCTGGTGAGTAAAATTTTGTTCTATTTGCTGTGCCAATTCATGGATGAAATTTGGACAGAAACAAATTTTGAGTTTCAAGATTGTCTGCAAAATTAAACAAAGAATTATGCATAGAATATCAAAAAAGTATTTTCCTTTGTTATTAGCTATTATATTAAAAGCACAACATCTTATAATAATAATAATATAAGTTTTCCTAATTTTCTTTTCCATTTTTAAATAATTTTGAAATACTCGACGTTGAAGAGAATATTCAACGGTTGTCAAAAATTTACCTAGCCATCAGGGCTACATAAAATTTTGACGTTTGAATTCACCTCACTCACGTCAAAATTTCAGTTTCGTATGTCAAAATTTTCCATTTCGAGGAAAAAGTAACCAATTGGTACACACCCTGAAATGATAAATCGCCAAATTGTTTCCAAACTTCCTTACCTCATCAGTTAACCGCTCTGTGAAACTCGCTTCTTGTTTATATTTTTATGGGTATTCGATGAAAGGTAGGCGATACTCTTTTTAAAAAAATTAGAGCGTCGGATAGAAATGCCAAAAATTAGAAAATTTTTCGACGACTATCGATAGTATTTGTTTTTGTTTTCTATAGAAACTAAAATCGTTATAGTGATCTGTATTGACATTGTTGCGATGTTTTTATGCACTTATTCGGTACGGTACGAGATAATATAACTATTTCTCAATTAAAGCTAAATGGTCTATCTTTATACAGGGTGTTTCGCATAAGAGGGGACAGAAGACTAAGGCGTGTAGGTTGGGTCGAGACAAGAAAAAAATCGTATGGGGGATGGTCAATTTCACATCGTTTAGGCGGGAGGATATTTTCACTTTTCTCGGGAACTATAAAACATAGATCCCTCCGGTTTGGAGCACTCTCTCTAGAATTGATTAGAGAATTTTATGATTGGAAAAATATTATAGCGTACATACATTTCCTTAAATTTAACAAAAAAATAAACCAATTTCATCAATTCAAAAGTTATTAACTAAAAACGCAACAAAGTCATTGAATTAGCTCCAATAAAGTCTTCGTACACTCACAAACAAAGTAACTAAAAATCCTTAAAAACTGAATTGTTTTTTAAAATATTTGGTGGGGTAGCCTATATTTTTAATAACGGCTTTCAGATGGTCCATCATCGATTCCACAAGATTCTGTGCAAAGCGTGGTTTGATTTTCACCCATTCCACCTGAAGAAGTTTCTTTTACTCGAGCCTTTGAGCTAATATGATGCATCCTGATCTTTTCTCAAGCATATTCCACATATACTCAATGGGGTTGAGATCAGGACCCTGTGGTGGTGTTTTAAACATGAGTGGAACATTGTACGCCAAGTACACCTGGTTTTCTGAGCCATGTTTTTGAGATCATTATCTTGCTGAAAATAATATCTCTGAGAAACGCCCAATTTGCCAGCACTTGGCTTCAAATTTCTTCACTCCAGTTTGCCTTATTTTAATATCAAATCACGAAAAGTTCAAACACAATTGAAAAAAGGGGAAAAGGTTAGGCGCTTCTCGAAGTAACCAATCTTCTTGTTGTTTTTAGCGCACAATACAATTGGGAAAACATTAATTAATGAAAAAAAAGTACTAAAAGTCTAAAATTTTATCTTTCATATCATAGTGGTATCTCGTAAAGTTTAATAGATATAGGCCTGGTATTTAGAAACATTAAAGGGCTATAATTCGGGAACTAGACAAGAGCAATACAAATTATTGTTGTTAGGATCAGCGCCAGAAACAACAACAACATTGGTTAGGTCGAGAAGCGCCTGATTTAAGCCGAAAATGCAAAAGTTTTAAGTAAAAAAATAGACATATTTAAATAAACCTATTTCCTCCATCCTTAAATAGCAGTTATAATTGTATGTGCCGGGCCCTAGAGTTCTTAAAAATTGTGAGTGTTTCCACGAACACTGCGATTCTTCCTCCACTTCTTTACCCAATATGATCGATTCCTTTGCGAATCTTCATCGGCTACAACATAGCATGCAGCAGCTGTTGCCATCGGCGCAACACAAGCCATTTGTGATTCCTCCATTATTAATATTTTTAAATAAATTAACTATTTTAAAAAAATTTCACAACACAACGATTTCCACTGAACAAGAAAACCAAATGGAAGCAGGTAATTACCATTGAACTAAAATTTAAACATGGGATTTTTAGAAATTCTATTTTTCCTTTACGCATTAATCATAATATAATAAAAATGGCAACTACGGCAAACATTTTGATATTAAGTAAATTTCACACATATGTACATTGACATAACATGTTTACGGCTTTTGAAACTAAATGTGATACCACAGTGTCTAGCCATCGCTGGTATCATCATACCAGTAGTGATACCGTATCAAATTATACTGCGTCTAGCCAAGCTGATTCGTTTTATTGCAGGCAGAAAATGTTGCCATGTGTACAATATTTGAAGTATTTTTATAAGTAATTTCTAGAAACGCAAAGATTTCGGGTAGAATTCAGTGCAGTCGGCAACACTATACACACACAAATTCGACAACTTGCAAAACGCAAACAATTTTACACTAGACGATAGCCTTCTTGCTTTCGCGTAGTTTCTCGACTTTTGTCCTGGAAACTGCCGATCCATTATAGCACGCGTAGCTGATAAAATCTGCAAAGCATGTAAAAATACCAACAACAAGCATTTGTTGAGTTTAGTGGATTTCACTCAAGTTTTGTTATGTGCAGTTGTCAAACAAACGAAAAATGACGAAAAGCACAAAACAAAACTCATGAAAAACATATGTTTCGTTTTCGTTTACGTCTTGAAACTATTTACATTATAATGATGTCCGGCGATGAATGTTAATTTGGATGTTGCTCAAAAGTGATTCACAATCCGTGACACCATAAAGTAGGTTGAGAATAAACAGCGTTTAGCATTTTCCTCCGATTTGATAGGGTGGCTAAGTTCATTCATTTGAGTCGGGACTCATAAGAAGTAAATCTTATTGACAGATCCCAGCGAAGATTACGAAGACAAAAGAGCAAAAATCTCTTTTGCACCGACTTATGAAGAAATATAGAAAGTATAATTGGGACTAAATACCGGTGAGGCATACTCCAGAATCGGACGAACTAGCGAGGTGAACAAAATCTTGGTGATATATGGATCTTTGAATCCTTTGGCCCAACGTTTTATCAAACCTTATATACTACTGGCTTTGTTGGATATGCGGTTTATATGGGCATGGTAATTTCCCATCAAGAAGAACCCCAAGATCTTCTACAGTTTCTACTGCATCCAATTTACAGCTATTAATGGAATAATCAAAGGAGATTGAGCCAGATCGAGCAAATGACGCTTGTTTACACTTCAAGTTTAGATTTAGGCAATTAACTCTACACTCTACAGTCCTTAAGGGCTCTAGGTCAACTTGTAAGAACTGGGCATCACTTTCATTTTTAAAAGATAGGAAAACTTTTTCGTCATCTGCAAACATTAGGATATTTCCTCTACTTATGACTTGGCAGGTCGTTGATAAAGGCCAGAATGAGCAGTGGTCCCAAATGGCTTCCTTTTGGGACTCCCGATGATACCTCAAATTCGTTAGATAATGAATTTTTGAACCGTACAGGTTGAGTTCGATTCTTGAGGTAAGAGCCTATCCAGCTTACAAGAGCCTATCCAGCTTACAAGAGCATGAGGAAATCCGAAGAGAGTCAGTTTTAAGAGCAGCAGCTTATGGTTCACCACATCAAAAGCTTTTCTGAAATCAGTTTAATTGATGTCAGTTTGCAAGCCAGATTTAAAGTTGTTAATTGGTTTGGATACAAAGTCCAATAAATTAGTTGTAGTTGATCTTCCACTGCAGAATCCGTATTGACTTGGTGAAATAGATGCGTAAACATTTCTCGCAATTTGGTGTGTAATTATCTGCTCAAAAAGTTTAGGAAGTGCACTTAGCTTGGCAATACCACGATAGTTATTTATGTCGCATCTGTTTTATAAAGGGGGAGTGTATAAGATGTCTTCCATGCAGCAGGAAAATATCCTGAGCGCAACGAATAGTCAAATAGCAATGTGATTGGTACTACTAAATCCAAAGCACCAAATTTGGGTATACATGACGGAATATTATCTGAACCAGGTATACATACAGTATCGGCCAAAACCTAAGCACCCCCTCATTACATTTTTGTTAAATGATAATTTTTTTAAGAAAACAAAGTTATTAAAATTTATTTTTTTTTATTTATTTATATCTTTATTATTGAAAAACACAAACTTAAGGAATTCAGAATTTAATAAAAAAAAGTTAAAATTCAAAAAACATTTTAAGTCGCAAATATAAGCGGACTAAACTAAAGCACCCCCTAATATTGTGTTACTTTACTATTGAAATTTTACTTCGCTACTGCGACATTACTGTATTAGTTAACGGTACACTCCAAAAATGCAGCAGCTATTAAGCTGCAGTGTTAAGAAGAAGAACTTGTTAGAATTTATGCGAAAATTGTCATTGTTTTAAAGTTTTCGTTGAGATAAGAGTAATGGCACGCAATAAGTACTCAAGTGAATTTAAAATTAGAATTCTTGATGATTGGAGAGCCGGCTTATCAAGACATCAATTGAGTGCAAAATATTCGATCAACAGATCAATTATTTCTAGGCTAATTAAAAAGTTTTTGCAGACTGGTCGAACATCTCCTACTCATTCTGGAAGAAGGCCATGTGAAACTTCGCGACATGAAGACTCCTTAATTAAAAGGACAATCCAAAATGATTCTACAGCATCTTCTAGTCACATACGAAACCGCTTAGATTTAAAAATTAGCGAAAGAACGATTCGCAGAAGGGCGGTAGAGGCCGGATTATTCAGTCGACGACCAGCAAAAAAACCTTTCATATCGTCAAAAAATAAAAAAGCCAGACTTGAATTCGCCAAGGCCCATCTTAACTGGAGTGTCCAAAAATGGAGGAATGTGCTGTTTTCTGACGAATCTAAGTTTAATTTAAAGGATTCAGATGGCATAAGGCGTGTACGCAGACCAAATGGCCAACGGTTGCATCCTAAATATTGCAAAGGCACTGTAAAGCATGGAGGCGGCAACATAATGGTCTGGGGTTGTTTCTCTGGGCAAGGGATTGGGCCAATTCATAAGATTGAAGGAATTATGGATCGTTTCATGTATCGTAACATATTAGAAGACGTGATGTTGCCTTATGCTGAAGAAGAGATGCCACTTAAATGGACATTTCAGCAAGATAACGACCCAAAACATACGTCAAAAGTGGTTAAGGAGTGGTTCCAGAACAATTTGATAGAAGTTCTCTGTTGGCCTGCCCAATCCCCCGATCTTAACCCAATCGAGAACTTGTGGGAGATCGTTAACTTAAAAATCAACCGAGAAAATTGCAAAACCAAAGAAAATTTATTTGAAGCCGGCCAAATAGCCTTAGAAGCAATATCACCTGATATAATTAATAATTTAATATCCTCTATGCCTAAAAGATGTGCGTGTGTCATCCAGAATAAAGGATTCGCAACGAAATATTGATTTCAATCGTTTTTTTTTGTACCTTAAATTGGGGTTGCTTTAGTTTAGTCCGCTTATATTTGCGACTTAAAATGTTTTTTGAATTTTAACTTTTTTTATTAAATTCTGAATTCCTTAAGTTTGTGTTTGTGTTCAATAATAAAGATATAAATAAATAAAAAAATAAAAAAAATAAATTTTAATAACTTTGTTTTCTTAAAAAAATTATCATTTAAAAAAAATTTACTGAGGGGGGCTAAGTTTTGGCCGATACTGTATAAAAGCATTTGATGTCCTTAAGAGCTTTCAGGACAATCTGTTCATTAATTAATAATTTATTAATCATTTAATAATAGGGAAATCGACCCCGTAGAAACATTGTACTGGTATCCCGCTGAAGTATATGCTGAGCTCGAATAAGTAGATTTAAAAAATTCCTTGAAAAGATTGCAAAATCGTTGGAGTGTCATCCGACTCAAATTTTTCGAATTTCATAAAGGACAGAAACACATCGCATTTTCTTTTAGCATTAACAAAATTTCAGAAGAGTTTAGGGTTGGATCGCAGATATGACTTAAGTAGTTAAGTAGTTGTTATAAGACTGTTTACATAGACGTTGATATCTATATCTAAATAAATCTTTCGTAATCCACGTAGGGATGTACTCTCCGAAGCGTATCGCTGGGGCACTGAGGAATTGAAAGACTCTGAAAGTAAGGAATTAAAGGTCCTTAATGCTAGATCCAGAATCGAGGCAGAAGAAAAATTAGTTAAACATAAAAAAGATTTCCAATCAAGACTTCGAATGCTATCAGTCAGAGTTGCGTAATTAGTTTTCCTAAAGCAAAATTGTCTTATTAATTCATCTTTACTGCCTTGGGATGTTTTATGCAAGTGTTGTGTCTGATTTCCGATGTGACAAGAGATGTCTCAAAACTTGATTTTTTTATCAACAAATATTAGGTCTAAACAGCGATTATTTATATTATGTATATAGTTAACTTGGATTAGACCATAAATAAATCGTACAAAAAACTAGCATTTAATATGTTGGGTTTGAGCCACGTTTCCGTTAGTACAACAATGTTATAATCCAGGTCAAAGGTTTTTAGAAGAAGATCAACCAATTTCGTATTTAATCCTCTAACATTACTCAGTTTTTTTAAGTTGATACACGTCATGAGTTAGTAAGGTTGATAGGATTGCGTTAACCAATTCATGGATAATAGCATTATCTGGTCAGAACTTTGGATCAACAATGCGAACAAAGAGATGATTTGGCACCGCAATTTTGAAAGAAGACACTTTTCTTGGAATTTTTAACTTATATTTGTGTATAGAAATAGATTTGTCCTCGAAACCCAAATTTTAATTAATATGCGCTTGCACCTCCTCTTCAGATGTTTAAGGCGCAAAGTGAGATGCAAAAATGGATTTCAATGGCTGGACTACCACAAGCTTATTAATGCTATCAAGAGGTTGCTTATACTTAGGCTTGGCTCCAGTGCTATTTGCGTTTAGGTTCACGGTTTGTCCAACATGACCAAGTGCATTAGAGCGGAAGCTCGGCTGATCGTCGACGTCCACAATTAATGAATTCAAGCCTTCTACTGCCGCAATGCGAACATCATTAGGAGTAATGGTGCTAACAGAGTGCAATTGAACCACTAGTCGAGATAGCCAAATTGGGGGTTTCAGCCGGTCAGCCACAAGATTCGGACTTAACAAGTTTATTAATTCTGAAGGAGCAGATGGCGATCTACACGCGTCACAGAACCATCTTAGACCTTTTTTAGCACCGAATGCATTGTATATCCGACCGCTTATTCCTACACACTTTATATGAAATGCAAGGTCACAGTCCCAACATGAAATGGCGTATTCAGTATCATTGTGTATTTTACAGTTGCCGTAATGGCAGATTCGGGACATTACAAGCAGTATTGTGTAAAGCTTTGATAAATGTATACGGAATTAATATTAAATTTACCTTATTAAAGTTTAAGGCTTTTACGTATTTATAAAATTACATATTTATCAAAACTTAAAGTTTATGAATGATTTATGATATGATATAAAGTTTACCCTTGCTATTAAAAGTTTCGCAAGCACTAAAACTGCCAATGCTTTCACAGTTTAAGATGCATTGAAAATTTAAATGTCAATGCACATACGGGAAAAGTAAACAAAGTCCATGAAGTATCGAAAATTTTAGAACCTCGTACTAAGTTATACGCGCCGCGATCAAACAGACTAAAAAGTGATAACGAACCAAAAACAGCAATTATATAGTGAAAAATACTATAAATCAAAACACGAAGCAAAGTTAATGATTCAGATTGCGACCTCAGCACTCGAGATAAAACACGTTTGACCGATAGAAGAGGTGCCAACTTTTTTAATTGTTTTATTTTTTAACTGTTTTAATTATAGCTGCGTTTTTTTAATGAGATCTTCGGAATACAACTCACACTTACCAAGGTTTTGCCCAGTTTTCTATCTAGGTGATAGGAAAATTTTAAGATTTTCCTCTTTTTCTAAATGTAGCTAACTTACGGATTCAATAAACGTAAAAAAATAAATCTGTAAAGCAGTTTTGTGTGGTGACCTGTTTAGTTCATTAAAAAAATGCGATTAATATTACGATTAATTATTATTAATCTTACGATAATAGTGGAATTTCAGCGAAAATTTTTCAATAAAAGCACGCCATTTTTAATCTTAGTGTTTGGATTTTTCTCGGAAATGGCAAATATAAGCGGTTGGTGGTCGGTAAAAATATTATTAATTTATCTTGTATAATGCCGGAGTTTTTTCAATACCCTATACTCTCGCAAGAAGCTCGTGTTCGTTCGTGGCGTAGTTTTGCTCAGTTGCCGAAAGCGTTCGAGAAATCTAAGAAATTGGGCGCCCATTTTGCGACAAATCTGCGCCTAAAGCACTTGAAGACGCATCTGTCGTAAGTTTGAAGACATGGTTATGGTCGGGGTATTGGAGGAGAATTTCTTCGAAGGCTAATATGGGCCCTAGTTTTTCGAAAGCACGCGTTGCCTCAGAGTCCAAATTAATTTTTACGCTTTTCATATTTTGTGTTCCCACTTGCCCATTTTAGCCTTGAAGAAATTTAGTTAAAGGCTTTACAATGGCGGTATTATTTCTCACAAATCTTCGGTAATATCCTGAGAGACCAAGTGAATGAGCGGAGCGCTCGGAGCGTTGTTGGACTCTCATAATTGAGAATATCATTAATCTTGGCAGGTTTTAATACCTTTATTCTGAAACTAAAAATCACAAAATTTCGACTTCAGTTCGAAAAATTTTAATTTTTCTACTAGAACTCTCGTTCCCGCTCTTTCCAATTTCCCAAGAATACCATCTATGTGTTCTAAATGTGATTGTTCATCCGGTGAGTAGATGACTCTATCATCGATATAGACATGATAGGATTTTCCGATCTTCGCGAAGAATATCATCGATTGCTCTTTGGAAAATGCATTTTTTAAGTCAAAGGACAAACGGCAAAATTCGTGTTTCCCATTATTGACACTAAATGCACATTTTTGTCTTCTTTCTCGCACATAAGAATATGTTGGAAGCATGACTTGAGATCTAAAATCGTGAAAAATTTTGAATTTCCGAGATTTAATAGGATGGCAGATGTATCCGGTATTGGGTACCGATCAGGAATCGTTTTTTCGTTCAGTCTTTTGAAATCCATCAATATTCAAGTTTGGTTTTTCCATCTGTATCCGAACTTTTTTTGGACACCACGTGAATTGGTGAGTTGTAAGAGGAATATGACTCTAATAATACCAACTCTAAGAAGTGTGGTAATTTCATTGTTAACAAATGGAGCAACCGATATTGTGTCCATGTGGCGCAAATTACAGTATCGCACTGATATTTGGCATGTCTGCCTAAATATGAACGGACTTCAAGGCACCATAACCTTTTTTGCAGTAGCAGCGCATTCTGGCGGTCAAGGAGGTTACTTTTCACCCCACCTGGTATATCTGAGTTAATAAAGTGCACAAAGTGTTTGCAATATTGTTTTGTAAATTCTAAGCATTTTGTGATTTGATTCTGTGTAATTTTAAAACCGCAGCAGGCATCTGCGGTAAACCTTTAAACGATAAACAAGCGAAATTTTCAGTGGTAAATACATATGTACATAATTTTTTGAAAAGTAGGTAAATCAAATCATCATCTTTAATCATTTAAGACCATCAAATGAATCTTCCTCTCAGACTAAAAAGAAATTTTTAAGTTACGACCCCGTCCTTAGTGTAAGAAAAGACAATACTGGACACTGGCCACAGCACTCGAAAAAACAAAACCGCTGCAGGTATTGCAACGATGGACAATCAACTGTTCAATGCTCAAAGTGTCGTACAACTCTATGTTTCACAAAAAAAAAATAAATTGTTTTCAAATGTATCATATGTAAGTAAGGCTAACTAAGCAAATAAACTCGATATTTTTGAATAAAATCGGATAATTTAAATTCCAAAAATTCCATATTGATCTGCGAGATTTCTTTGTACTTTGAAAAACTGAATTTATATTTACTATATATTTATATATACTATATATTTATATATACTATATATTTATATATACTATATATTATATATACCATTTCTGCCTGCTGTAGTATAGAAATGACACTCCACCAAATGTTATCCTTTCGTCCTTTTTTCAAATTTTTCTTCTAATTTGATATATTTATATGACGTTTACTAAGACTTTCATGAAAAAAACATTTTTGTGCCCACGGAAACAAAATGCTGACATCAAAGGGTTAAAGGCAGACCTTGAAACTTTTATGACTTTTATCAAAAAAGTCATACCCATAACTCTTATCCATGACTTTTAAATATAAAAGTCATACCCATAACTCTTATCCACGATTTTTAAATATAAAAGTCATACCCATAACTCTTATTGAAGGCTTTTATTTTTAAAAGTCATTGGAAAAACTTTTTCGATGACTTTTATTTTTATTTTGTCTCTTGGAATGCAATGTCTCTACCTGACGCCAATAAATCGTACAATAGATGCACTCATAGGCGAAACCTCAGACTCATTTGTCTTTGTGCGAAATAGCGGCCCAAAAGTCTAACAAATATCATCCCATTTGAGATGCAAAATTAGAGTCACAAAATAATTAAATATTTCCTTACAAATACGAATAATTCATAGTTTCGAGCAGAATGGTGAAAACCGCATCAAAATCGGTGCAGCCGTTTAAGAGTTAACTAACTTTCAATTGACATGCGACTAACTCGACTTTAATACAAATAATAGATTTTCTATCTAAATAATTGCGTCTGCATTTCTGCTTTAATTCTTTATAACCGTTTAACGAAAACAACGAACAACAACAACACAGCCATTCACACACAAGCGGAACGATGAGTTGTTGTTGTTGTTTCAAAGCATTGTCGCCGCTTTACTGTACCTGCTGATGATAAGGGCTACGGTCGACGTAATGCTAGATACACACACACTGCGATCAATGAATAAACAACAAATCTCAGCGGCACACAGTTTCTTAAACTAACTATTTTCACTCTCAAGCAGCTTATTCCAAACCTAACCACATATTCATGCTTCTCCGCACTTATTCAAAATAACTCTTAAAATAACTCTTATTTCAAAAAAGTCACCAGAAAAAGTCATCAGAAGAACTTTTATCGATGACTTTTAAAATAAGAGTTAAACTTTTAACTTTTATTTTGAAAATAAAAGTTAAGAGTTAAACTTTTAACTTTTATTTTCAAAATAAAAGTTATGAGAAAAACTTTTAACTTTTATTTTCAAAATAAAAGTTATGAGAAAAACTTTTAACTTTTATTTTCAAAATAAAAGTTAAAAGTCTAACTTTTATGAGGAAGATAATTGGAATAAGAGTTATTTTCAGGCTCTGGTTAAAGGGCTTATCAAGCGGCTTAACTCAATGGAGAGAAGGTACTTAATGATATAACTTTTTGAAGTGCCGGTATCAATCAAAATGCGGAGCTCCTGACCGTTTTTGGCTTTTTTAGTAATAAACGGTAGGAGCGACTTTAGTTTAAAAAGTTTATTTCATTATCGTTATCTGCAGCATCATTGACTGAAACGTGATTATAGTGGTCATAACCGTTAACAAGAAAATATTCGCAGATGTCAAAATGTCAATGCTTTTGAAGTCATCATCTGGCAAGAATGACCTTCGTATTCTACCTCAGTTTAATTGTCGCTATTTTCTCTCTGGCATGCCTTTACAGTCATCACTTAGGCAAGAATGACCTTCGTATTCTACCACATTGGAAGTTTAATTGTTGCTATTTTCTCTCTGGCATGAAATTTACTGTCTGTACTTTTCTTCCCAAACTTCCCTGCACCGCAACAGCAAAGTAGCATAAATCATTCTAAGCCTCATCTATTCACTGGTACAGCTTATCCGCAGCAATTGAATCCTCATCAGTATACCAACTTTGGTAGTTGGTGCGAACTCAATTGACCAGCGAGCGTTTAGATGTCATCGACTGATGAGGATTTGATTGCTGCGGATAAGCTGTACTAGTGAATAGATGGGGCTTAGAGTGATTTATGCTATTATGAGGCTTAGAATGATTTATGCTACGTTGCTGTTGCGGTGCAGGGAAGCTTGGGGCAGTTGTGTACTGCCTGTAGAAAGATGTACTATGATCAATATCCATAGGAACTGTTCTATTCTGGTAAGAACACTTATATTGCTGATTATCGCGCTTCATTTACTTCAAATGAGGAATTTCTAGTCGTGCTTTGTTCGGATTTATGTAGTTACCAACAGGGAACGCTCGTGCGAAGTCGTAACGCTTATATTATGTCAATAAGGGCCTAATGCTCGATCTGCGAACGGTACCGCTTCTCAGCGTTACTGTTTGTTATATTCGTTAAACAATATTGTTTGTTATATTCGTTGCTTTTTAGCAACCGCTTCTTTCAGTTCGTGCGTAGATCTTAGCGAGTGTTTATTATTTTTTGTGGTGTTATAAATACAATGCCTGCCGGCTGACTTTGGTAAACAAAAAGTTTGATGATATCTAGAAAGTCAGTAGCTTCCGAGCCATCGACGAGATAGGACTGTATGCTGTGCATCTTTGATTTTACTATACCCAACAAATTATATAATTATTTTTATATATCAAAAAATACTTAAAGCGCAGTTCTCTCAACGAGGCTCATCGTAAGAGTTAGCTCATGCTATTTTAAGAGCAACGCAAACGGAGCTACAGCTTCTGTTGCGCAGATCGAGCATAAGGCCCTAAGTATGAAATAATCGATTTTGAAACGAAAGCTTAGTTTTTTTTATCTCCAATGGCCTTGGCTATACGCAGTATCTTTTTATACGGTTTCACTTAGTTCGTAGGAGAGAGAGAGAGAGAGAGAGAGAGAGAGATTAGGAAGAAAGAGAAAAGTTTACACTCTGGTATCGAGTGTGCAGATATTGGCGAGTGATACACGGCTCATCAGTGTGAGCGCATCACTCACGCTGATTGGTTGATTTCAAAAAGTGGAACAACTTACGATCCAAACGCTCATAACATTTGATGCAAAAATTTTGGCTGTCTCACGATCATCAAACAAACACATGCATACAGAACTCAAAGCAGGGTCTGAAAATTTTTCTTATCTCTTGTGCTTTTATTCCTGTTTTACTATGCACAGCAGCCGCAGCAAGGGCTTCGCGGAAGCGAACATACATGCAGGTAGCGAGAAAAAATGTATTGAAAGAAATTTACTGTAATTGTTATTGTTTTCTTTTATTATCCATTGTAGCTCTAGCAATTTATTTTTGAAATGTAAAATACCTTTACTCCTATTTAAAAAAAACTGACCCAAAATATTTACCCATAACCAACGAATTTTCTTGGAAATATAGAAAAAAAGGATGAAAAGTTTTTTAGGATTATAAATAAAAAACAAAACACAAAAAAGGTCGCCATGATCTTGTTCTCTTTCTATTTTTTATATATCCTAACCCTTTCGCCGTTGTTAATTTTTACAACTTGGAAATACCTGTAAAAAAGGAGGCTGGCGAAAATGTAAAAAATAGTTGAAGGTCATTACAAGAAATAATGGAAAATACAATTAAAAAAGTTCGAAGAATGCGATCTCATAAATGGTAGATTCCATAAATGCAGGCATAACAGACGGTGCGTCAACGATAACATCGCTGCTGCTACTGACACGTCAAATCAATCACTCCGTATAGTGCTTTCGTTGAAATGAAAGCGCTTACAAACACACTCTTAACCGCTTGCACGTACACGATTTTTGAGTCATGCATAATATTTTGTCGTGTATCACTGAGCAACTTTAGAGCTTTATTTGAGACACGCATAATGATGAGCCCGTGTTTCACGCACCATTGACATCACATGTTTATGACTTTTGAAACCAAACGAGAAAGCACAGTGTCTAGCCACCGATGGTATCGACATAAAAGTAGTGAAACCGTTTCAAAAGATGCTGCGTATAGTCCAAGGTTTATAGAATAAAAGGTTGCGCCAGTAAACAAAGAAAAGTGGTCTCGTTCTGTGCATTTACGTCAATAAATATTACAATAAATACAATACACACGGTACAAATGCCATACTTAAAAAATGGTATGAAGAAGAGTTGGAACAGGTTAAATGTTACTCGAACACTCCTATTTTGTTGTTGCTTTTTTGTTCTTGTAGTTTTATACGGCAACTCCAACAAAAGCAATAGTTCTGGTCGGTCTCGTTTATTTTCGGAGGTACATCCCTTTGAAATTTGGAAATTACGAGAGTATATCTCTTTAACTGTACAAGATAGTTACATGTTATTCGTATCGTTGAAAAGGCATTCAAAAGACCTTTCATTTGTCTAAAAATGTATAATTACTCTAATAATTACTTTATGCAAAAATGTAAACGTTATAATTAACCAACAAAAACTTAAGCCTTTACGCTTAAGCTTACGCTTACGTACACCATAATAATTTGCAAGTCATTGTCAAAGCAATTTACATTAAAATGATCCTCACAGATCCCGGCATGTTTGGTTTTGAATTCTTGTTTTGATAACCGAACAACTGATGGAAATTTGAAAACCCTTACCACTAACTTTTCCTTTAACATTATTGCAAAAGTTCACAGAACATGAAAAATTTTTGTTATAACCGGTGTGCAGGCGCCACGAAACAAAATTTCAATACAAATACTTATTGACGTCATTTGACGTCCCTGTCAAACGAAAAAAATAACGGACCTGCGCGTGGCGCAACCTTCTTTCTATAAACTTTGCGTATAGCCAAGCTGAATAAAAAACAATATGATTAATCAAAATATGCGCCTAAGCTATCGATGGTGTTTCGCCATTTAAACGGTAGCTTTTTTATGCCTGCAGCGAAGAAGTCTGCAAGGCGAGAGGCAGTGAAATCCGAGAGGCGAAAAGGCATCTTCATTGAGAACTGAAAGATTTCCTGGTAAGGACTGGTCCAATGTCTGCAATAAGTGGTAGTCCGTTGGTGCAAGATCTAGTGAATACGGTGGCTGACAGAGAGTTTCTAACCCTTGCTCCTGTAATTTGAGTAGCGTTGTTCGAGCGACATGTGGTCGCGCGTTGTCATGTAAGAGGATTGGACGGTCTCTATTGACCAATCTAGGCTGTTTAATGGAAAGCTATCTCATCATCACGTCTAACTGATTGCAGTAGACATCTGCTGTTATGGATTGACCAGGTCTCATACAGCTGTAATGGATAATTTCGGCGCTGAACCTTTTTCTTTTTTTGGAAGTTTCCAACACTGAAGCAAATTGTAAACAAAGACATTTTCAATTCTACTCGGAGAAGTGAGCAATCTTGAAATGCTTTTATAAGCGCCTTTAAATAAATAAGTGCATTTTTATTTTGTGAGCGTTGTGCGCGAAAATATGGACTTTGTAGTTTAATTTTTGGTTGTGGAAATTTCGTCGACTTTGTTTCCTTTTCTAGAATTATTATAAAAATCATGTATTTCATGTATGTATCTCTTCTTAAATTTAAATATCTATTTACCAGTTCAACGTAAACCCATGTCAAAAAAAAGCCGCATGTAGAAAATTCGCACATTTTTCACTTTGCATGTAAAAAATGTTAGGAAAGGGTTTCGACTGATAGTAAATTTTCTTTTTACCTGTTTGTACATATATTTTTTGCTATCAAAAGACACTTTCTGTCAAAAGTTGTCCATTAACATTTGAGAAATCAGAGAACGTCCATACGATGTAGTTTTTTAGAAGAATTATATATGTTATTAAACCAAGAATAAAAAGGCCATATTAAAGCACTGAGTGGAGAGAACTATTCCAGTAAAAAAATTTCTCAAATAATTGGGTGCAACGAAAGCACAGTGCGTGCATACAAAGGAAAACCGGAAGTGCGAGACCAAGAATCACTACACCGCGGGAAGATCGATCGTTGGAACGAATGTGCCTTCGAAATCGGTTCCAGACTGCTAGGGAACTAAGGAGAGACCTTTAGGGAATGTTGAGAATGCAAATCAGAAGAAGAACTGTCTCCAGACTCCTAACGAATATGGTTCTTCCAGCTCGCCGATCAGCCTAAAAGTCGGTTTTAACAGCGGCTATGAAAAAACGCGGAAGAAAAAACGTTTAGAATGGGCCAAGGAGCATAAAAAATGGATGGCTTCTGATTGGAGAAATGTCATATTTTCTGATGAATCGAAGTTCAATTTGATTGGGCCCATGGAAAAGCCACATTTTGATGGAGATCGAAGGAACAATATTCCCATGAGTGCATTCTTCGAACAGTCATGCATTCACCTTATGTTTTGCTATGGGGATGCATAACATATTATGGAGTTGGACAAATTTTATTGCTGGAGGTTCCGTGAATGCAGAAAAATATAAAAATGTAATCAAAAAAGGTGTGGTTCAACAATCGAGGAGCTGAGCTGCCATGTTGAAAACACACTTTTTCAAGACGCTAGTGCACCATGCCACCGAGCTCTCCCTGTAAGTAAACCTTTACGTTTTACCTAAAAATGCATTCTAATGGTCATTGTGTATTCACAGGTAACACAATTAAAAGAAAATCTGGGGATATTATCGGCCCAGACCTTAATATCATTGCTAATTTGTGGATAATTATACAGCGAAAAATCCAAGAAATGTCTCCGAAATCTATCGTGGAGTTAAAAATGATTATAAGTGAAGTGTGGTACGACGAAGAAATCAAGAACCACATCCAAAATCTCAGAAAATCAGAAAAGTGGAAGCTGTTTTGAAGGCCAAAGGAGGATCAACGAAATACTGAAAAAAAATTTTAAAAAAAGAAAAGTATACACAAAATTTTTGAATTCTAGGAATATTTGAACATAATAAAAATAATAGAAATAAACAAAAAACGAACCTCTTTATTTTAATAACTTTTTTTTAACAAAGGTAAAAAAAATTAGATCTTTGGTTTTTTTAGTGGAAATCGAGCTGCCTTTTTCTCAAAGATTTTTTTCAAGTAGACGCTATAGGGATCAAATTCCTATATTCCTAATTCCTTTCCTTTTTTTATTAAATTTTGCATGAGTACTGAAATTCTAATAGTGCGGCTTTTTTTTTTGCCATTGATGGAACCAGCTAATGAGTGAATGTTACTATCGTATTAGCATAGAATTTAAAATATATTATCGTGACGGGCAGTTTGAAACTTGGCACCGAATATTAATTAAATTATGTTTCTGATTGTCGTTTCTTTTCCAAAGTTGGATTATTTATGTCATATCTTATAATTGCAACAATTTCTGGAAGTCGTGATAATGTTTTTGAGTTTATGTTGTATCTTATATGTATACTATATCGTTCATTATCTGTGCGATATTTTCCCCTCCAGTTCAAAGCTTCGTTGATGACATTGTTGTCGATGGTGTCGTGCAGGACAATTCCTATTTGTCGTCAGTAGTTTTCCATTGACGACATGTTTAGGGACTTTGTCCTGCAAACTGTCCGCATAAGGATTGTAGTACGTTGTCGTCGAAGATAACAGATGGAAGATCATCGTGGAAGACAAAAACGACATTCGCAAAAAATGTCAAATTCGCATAAAAATGCAAACGCGCTTATGTCGTGCATGATTCGTTGAGGAGACAAGAACTACTGGATTATAAATGCCATGTTTAATTTGTCAAAGTTAATGGTTTAGTTAGTTTTTATTACATAATGTTAATAGTTCGTGTAGAAAGTTAAATATTGCTACAAAAACACATTTACAATCGACCTAATCTCATTTACATATGGACAATATCATTTACAATTGACCTATTCTTTTTTACACTTCGACAAGCGCATTTGCAATTGACCTATTTACACTTGGAGGTTTGTAGTTTTTTAATTTCCAAATAGCTTTCCTTGGACATGAGTTGGAGGAAATTTCGAACTAGAATATTTAATTGTGCCGCATTTCGAATATGGATAAGTTTAATGTTTAATTGCCGTGTGTTGAAGGCGTGGAATTTTTTATGTGTTTCTACATAAAGATACCTAAATATAGTGGCTATGCTATAGGTGGACCCGGAGGTCTACATATTAGTGTTATGGGAAAAATGTGTTCAAAAACACATTCTTGGAAACTCTATGCACGTATAAACTTCTATACATAAAATTTATTGCTATTATATGTTTGTAACATTTGTTAAATTTTTCACCATTCTCACTTAGTCGTAACAGCAGCAGTAATGCAGTAAGCACTGATGGTAACACAAGAATAGGATCTCAAACTTCCAACATTAATAGTACTAGTTACACAACCTTAGGATATAGTACGTCATCCTCGGCGATGTCATCCTTTGCATTCGTCACAACCTGTCCATCGGCGTCTTCGAAGGGGGCTATGACTGCTGAAATTGATAAAATGGTCATTCCTTCAACTGGTGGAACATCATCATTTGATTTATGCTCCAGTCAAAATACGATCAAGCGGAAACGAAAATTTTCGATTAATTCGGATAGTAAGGTAGGTTTTTCGACTTTAACGCCAACAATGGGTTTGACTTATGAAATGTTGGAATGTAATTGTAAAGGCTTATTACTCTTCTTAAAATTAAATATTTACTTTTTAAAAACTTGGGTAAAATAGCCGAGCTATATGGATCACTATATATGAAAAACCAACTTATAACGGTAAACTTAAATAAACCAGAACCAATCTAGTAAAATCAGTACCAGATTCGTGATCAGCGAGCTAAAGGCATTCAGAAAATATTATTTTCGTAAAAGGCGCAAAATTTTTTTTTTTATTGTTGCACTGTGTAATTTAATATGTATTGATAGATTTGAAGTCATCTTCATTATTGTTGCAAGAAATTTACTTTTTCTGCATTCAAAATGGGTTTTCTTGTACTTTTCTATGTGATTCCGCGATATTTGTTTGACCAGTAAATAGAATATTTGCACTTATCAAGTACAGTGGACCCTCGGTTAACGTACACAATTTGTTCCAGCATCTTGTTCGTTATGCGAAACGTTCGTTAAGCAAAACCATTATTCCCATATAAATCAATGTAAAATGAATTAATGCGTTCCAGGTCGAAAAAAATACACTCTAATATGTTTCAATTTGAACTTTTATTGAAGGAATGTAACATAAAATGCATCAAAAGAACTGAAAAAATACACCAAAATATTTAAAGTTCAGCTTTTATTGAAAGAAAGTTAAATGAGACGTATAAAATTTGCAATTTTTATAAAAACAAAATTAAAAATAGAACATTTGTATGTTTCAACACGTCTTGTTAATTTTACGAACACAGGCAATTATGCACAAAATAAAACAAAATGCACAATTATGAAACAAAAGCTAAACACAGGCACTATAATGTGTATTCGGGGTTTCCCCTGTTTCGTTACTTAGCACAGACAGAAATTTTACTTGCAATTAAGGTTTCCCCCATTTTGTTGGTCGTTATGCGAAACTTCGTACGTTAAGAGAAACTTGTTTTCCCAAAAAAAAGTGTTCGTTATGCGAAATGTTCGTTATGCGGGGCGTTCGTTAACCGAGGGTCCACTGTATATAGATTTTTGTCGTGATCTCTCGAGAAATTTGTTTTAAAGTAAATAGTGCAAATCCCTTTATTGCATACTAAATGTATTTTTTTTTTAACGAATTCTTATTTGATACTCAGGATATCTGAATCTCAGGATAATCAAAGGATCCGAACAGTAATGCGTGGACTGCTTTTTAACAAAATGCAGGAGCAAGACTTGCGAAATTTTAAGGATAAGTTGATATATCTTGAGAAATATATTTTATCCCAGAACGAATTTATGCAAAACAAGGAAGTGAAGCGCATAAAAAAGCTGAGCTGTTCCTTTGGAAGAATGATACAACGGCGTTCTTCCGATCGACCAAAAAAGCCATTTGAAGGTTCAAGTTAGTAAGTAATACGAAAACAGGAAGTACGCAGTGCTTACAAACAGATATCTTAATACATGTATCTGTAGTAACAAATTTTCAAATCTCTGGACATAGGGCTGCGTTTAATAACCTAAAAATATTTTTAATCCTCCGCGGAAAGCTAAGGTATGCCTTATGCTAAGGACAGCATAAAAAAATCGAAGCAGTACGAAAAACAATCACAGTTTGATTCAACAGCTGCACTGTCAATGTTTGTAGAAGCCGACCTTTCAAGACGACAGAATGAAATAGTACGAAATACCAACAAAACGTCTTTTCAAGCTACACTGTGCTGCAGGAAGCAAAAAAAATTCTTATCCTCCAAAAGAAGAAATGTTTAACTACATAAAGGTTTGGCTGCATATTTAAAGGATGTTCTTAAATAATTAAGTCCAGAGGAGTGCCAATAATTGTCATAAATTTTAGGATGACGTTGTGATGGTTCGTAATCTCAATATACAGGGTGTTTTGCATAAGAAAGGACAAAAGACTAGGGCGTGTAGATAGGTTGGGTCGAGACAAGAAAAAAATTGTATGGGAGGGCGGGGGTCAATTTCCCCCCGTTTAGACGGGAGGGGCCAGTTTCTAAAAATCCGACATAAAATCGGAAAAAAAAAAATATTAACAAATTACAGTTACACCTAAATCCTTCCTAAATACTGCATTTGAAAGACAAATATTTGCTCCGCAATCTCCTTTTTAAATTAGGTACCTATGTCAAACACTTTTTGAGCAAATTAATTCCAAACGTCATACTCTAAAAAAAAATTTGGAAAAAAGATTTTTTATAGCAATTTTTTAAAAAAATTATGTTGAGTATAAATTTTCTTCAAAGTAGAAAATGCTGCAATCAGTTCTAAAGAAAATGCTTCAAACCGGAAAGATCTATGTGTTGTAGTTTCCGAGAAAAGCGAAAATTACGAAGCATACTTTCCTTTCAAATGCCAATTTTTTGGCTACTTGTGTTTTATTACTGTTGCAAAAACAGGAAGAAGGTTTCTCTGCCGAAGGAGTTTAGTTCGTCATTTTCACTTTTCTCGGAAACTACGAAACATAGATCCTTCGGGTTTGAAGCACTTCCTCTAGAATTGATTAGAGAATTTTATGGTCGGAAAAAAATTTATACTTAATACCGTAATTTAAAAAAAAAATTGCGACTAAAAATTTTTTTAGGAATTTTTATTCCAAACTTTAACTTTGGCATTAATTTTCTCAAAAACTGTTTGACGTAAGAACCTAATTTAGAAAGGATAAGGAAAGGAAAGCAAGCAAAAGTTATTTAGATCTAACCATTATTTTTTAATTTTTTTTCCGATGTTAAGTTGGACTTTTATAAAATGGCCCCACCCGACTAAACGGTTTGAAATTGACCCCCTCCCATACGATTTTTATCTTGTCTCGACCCAACCTGCACGCCCTAGTGGTTTGTCCCCTCTTATGCGAAACACTCTGTATAATAAATAAAAAATGCAGGAAGAAGATGCGAGTGACAGCCACATTTTTCAAAATATTTTGCGTAATTCAATTTTAAAATTGGCTTTACTTTTTGAACAGACCTCGTATTCGACAACACTAATGACGGCCTAGCATTGGTAATGAAACACTAGCAGAAGATTTTTTTGCCATTCCATATATTGCAGCTGAAATTACCAGTTTCGACTTAAAGCTTATAAAACGTATGAAAATCATATTGGAAATAATATCAAGTGTCTACAAACTCGAATTAAACAAATTCAGGGATTATGCGTTGGAGATTGCTAGAATATATGTAGTATTGTATCCATGGCAACATATGAGTCCTACCACTTTCAAAATTCCAATGCATGGAGCAACTGTGATGAAACATGCCCTTTTGCATATTGGATTATTATTGGATGGAGCAGCAGAGGCGCGCAACAACCATTTCCGTATGTTTTGGCTAAATTTTGCAAGAAAATTTCAAGGAGGGCAATGCAATTTACCATGAACAGATTATTGCTCTTATGAGTATTGAAGCCTCCCAGAAAGCCGCTGATAACAGCGGCTATCAAGAAAAAACGATTGTAATGGACCAAGGAGCATCAGGATTGAACAGATTTCGATTGTCGGAATGTCATATTTTCCGACGAATCAAAATTCAATTTGATTGGGCCCGATGGAAAGGCGATAGTCTGAGGAAGGGCTATTCCGATAAATGCATTCTACGTACTGTGAAGCGTTCACCATACTAGGTGGGGTGAAAAGTAACCTCCTTGACCGCCAGAATGCGCTGCTACTGCTAAAAAGGTTATGGTGCCTTGAAGTCCGTTCATATTTGAGCAGACATGCCAAATTTCAGTGCGATACTGTATTTAGTTTTGTTTTGACAGCTGATTGTTGTTGACGTGTTTGGCAAACAATTTTCGTTCTCTCTTAAAACATTATTTTTTGAGAGGCAAAACGGCGAAGGAAACAAAAGAAAAGTTGGATAAATATTATGGGGCTAATGCTCCATCAGATTACACCGTCAAATATTGGTTTCGAGAGTTTCATGGTGGCTGCAACTCCACTACCGATCAAGTCCGCAGCGGCAGGTCCTCCGATATGGTTACAGAAGACAATGTCGAAAAGAAACATGAAATGATGTTGGCTGACCAGTAAGTGAAGGTGCGCGAGCTAGAAGATACACATGAAGCGAAAAAAAATTTTGTTTTTGCAAGACAATGCGCCGGCTTAAGAGCATCGCAACCACGGCTAAAATCAATGACTTACGACTCCAATTGCTCTCGCATCCACCGTATTCGCCCGATTTGGCTCCCTCGGACTATTATCTCTTCCCAAACCTCAAAAGATGGCTCATCAATAAAAAATTCAACTCACGGAGGAGTATTTTGCAGACCTTCCGGAAAATTTTCGGACGGGATCAAGAAGTTTGAAAATCACTGCTTTTATCATCAATTCCATCGTTTCATAATTTTACATACATCATAGAGAAAGAATAACAAGAGGCGAATCGTGAACAATAATATTTTCCATGGTCGATCCAGTACTGGATCGAGTTTTCACTAATTGCTGGGTGTTTCTGGAATAAGTGTATCGAGCTAAAAGGGGACTATATTGAATAAAAAAAAAACATTTTAAAAAAAAATTTTTCATTCCCAAGGAGGTTACTTTTCACCCCACCTAGTATGTTATAGTATTGAGAAGCATCACAAATGGAGAGTTGGACAAATTTTGATGCTAGAGGGCTTCGTCAATCCAGAAAAATACAAAACGAATATTCAAGAAGGTTTACTTCTCACTGTTGTGGATTTCAGCTGTCACGTTGAAAATCCAATTTTTTAAGACAATAATGCACCTTGCTACCGAGCTCGTTCTGTGATTAAATTTCGAATCAATAAAAATGGATTCTAATGGTTATATTTATTCACAAGTAACACAATTTGAAGAAAATCTTGGTATAACATCAATGTCTTGGCGAGGAAACAACTCTGACATGGTTATTATTGAAAATTTGTGGGTAGTAATGGGGTGTAAAGTCCAAGAGGAATCCCCGAAATCTGTTCAGGAGCTAGAAAACGTTATAAATGAAGTGTGGTACTACCAAGGAATCAAAATCCAAATCAGAAATCTCTACGATTGATTCCGAGTAGAATAAAAGCTCTATTGAAGGCCAAAAGAGAGTCAACTCAATAATAAAAAATAAATAAAATTCCAAAAAAATCAAACATCCAATTTGCGTTTATTTATATGTAACAATTTATGTAGAATATTTAACCATAATAAATTAAAAAAAAATCAAACAAATCCAACTATTTCAATTTTTTTAGACTTTTTTTATATTGGGACTACAAATAGAAACCCGCCGGTTTTCAATAAAAGGCTCCAGTAATAAATGCTGGTCACATGTGCCAGATTAAAAACGTCATACTGTAAGGCTAGGCATCTGTCAACATTTCCCCATTTACATTTGTAAATTTGTAGTGCCGTTATATGTTTTTTCGCGCCAAAATGTCGATATTTGAACCAAATAAGCTTCATTTGCGGGAGATTTTACTATATCAGTTTAATTCAAAAAAATCTGCAGCTGAGGCATATCGAGTTTTTGTAGGCACTTATGGTGAGGTCTCTATTAGTAGAGGAACGTGTCGTGAATGGTTTCAGCGCTTCAAAAGTGGTAATTTTAGCGTGAAAGACGAGGAGCATTCTGGACCAGTGAAAAAGTTTGAAGACACAGAATTGGAGGCTTTATTGGATGAAGTTCGTACCAAATGCAACAAGAACTTGTTGATTTACTGGGAGTGAGTCAACAAGCAATTTCACATCGAATGAAATGCTTGGTAATGGTCCCAAAGTATGGAAACTGGGTGCAATACGCACTAAAGCGATAGATATGTTGAACGCCGATGTTTCATGTGCGAACAACTGCTCCAACGTCAAAAACGGAAAGGTTTCTTACATCGTATTGTAACTGGCGACGAGAAGTCGATTCAATACGATAATGCAAAGCGAAAAAGAACGTGGGGGCATCGTGGCCATACATCAGTCTCAACGGCCAAGTCAAACATCCATGGCTCGAAACTCATGCTGTTTCGTATTTTGGTGGGACCAGCTCGGCGTAGTATATTATGAGCTATTGCGACCAGGTGATACCATCACTGGATCTCTTTACCGAACACAAATTATGCGTTTGAGTAGAGCATTGAAGGAAAAATGGCCGCAATATGTTGAGAGACACGACAAAGTGATTTTACAAATTGACAATGCTCGGTCTCATGTTGCACAACCTGTTAAAACGTGCTTGAAAACGCTGAAATGGGAAATCCTACCTCACCCGCCGTATTCTCCAGATATTGCTCCATCGGATTACCACTTATTCCGTTCGATGACGCATGGCTTGGCTGAGCAGCACTTCCGTTCTTACGAAGAGGGTAAGAATTGGATCGATTTGTGGATCGCCTAAAAGACTAACAATTTTTTCGACGAGGAATCCGTATGCTGCCAGAAAGATGGGAAAAAGTAGTGGCTAACGATGGACAATTCTTTGAAGAATAAGCCTATAGTCATATTTCCGTAATAAACTACGAGATTTTGCAAAAAAAACGGCGATTTTCCATTAGTAGTCCCAATAGTAGGCTGTAAAAAGTAAGGTATTGCATTTTTCACCTTAACAAAAATCTGCCTGCCTCACTTTTTTACAAAATGATTTCGAAGTTAATTGTATCCGGGGAATTGTATCCGGATTTAAAAATTGGAGAGATGAATGAAGTTTTCCATCTATGAAACAACCAGTACTTAACGATTAAAGTTAAAAATTATCGTTAAGAGATGAGATATAGAGTGCGCACACTTAATGTAAAAGGCTAGAAAGCGAGCAATCACTCACTTTGTTGGGCCAGACCCGTTTTGTGGAAGTGGCTCACACCTACAGATGGAAGAGAGAAGACTATATGGACTATAGAATATAAGAATACATACTGGAATAGCACTCTTGGACTCAGGAAGGCAAAGCTTCTAATTGGTGGATTCAATCCAAGAAGGGCCAAGCTTTGTCTCGACTTATTCAAAAACAACCTAAGAATGATTACCGGATTTCTCACTGGACATTGTAGACTTAGGGGTCATCTGAAATCTCTAGGCATTGAGACAACCTAGAGATGAATATCTAAAATTATTAAAAAATGTATTACGTAGACACAGGCAGCGTCCGCTAAGTGGCCACTCAATCAAATATTCTTTACTTCGCACCAAATCTGCGCACGTAAAATAAAATTTATCTATAATGTAAAATTATATTAAACTAAATATATTGTATCAATTAAAACATGTGTATTACATATACATATATCGGTATTAATATTGTGCCATAAGTATAGAAAGACAAGCAAGTCAAGCTTCTTTAATTTTTCACAACCTAAAGAAATCAGTTTGAGGCACTTCTAGCTATATATGTATTTATTCATGTTCCTCCACAGTTCGCCACAGTCTTCAAAAGACTTAAAAAATACTTTTATTTCAAAAAAGTCCGAGGATAAAGTAATTAAAAAAACTTTTTCAATGACTTATAAATAAAAGTCACAAAATAACTTTTATCAATGACTTTTAAAAACAATAATCACAAAACAACTTTTATTAAAGACTTTTAAAAATAAATGTCATAAAAAGCCTTTTTTCAAACACTTAAAAATAAAAGGCTTTAATAAGAATTATTTCTTGACTTTTATTTTAAAAAGTCGTTGATAACAATTATTCAAAAGAATTTTTTGATACAATTTTCAACTTTTATTTAAATAGTCAACAGCTTGAGGCGTAGTGAAAGGTAGCTTTAATAATTCGCTTTATTATAATTGCACGCTGACAAAATTTTCCCATTACTTTTCACTTCATTTTAATCGCTTAATTTTTTTTTCCTAAGCTTCAAAAGATAAATCGTTTAATAAGTAGTTCTGGGACCGTCCACCAGATCAACCTCCTCTGTCAGATTAAGTCTGTTCTGATAAATGAAAAAAGAAAGAAGTATCAAAAGTCGACCTAAGTAACTCTCACGATTTTTCAACATTTTAAACGCATCATAAAAACAATAATAACCCAGCATTAATGAGTTAACTTGAAAAGAAATTCTTAAACACATTTAATCTATTCCCAGGGAGGATCTTTTGAAAGTAGAATAAAGCTGATTAAGATGCTTATGCTGTACTAATACCAAACGAAAATCGATGATTCTGTTTTGTGTCTCTTTTTTTGTCGATTTCTTTTTGGTATTCTATTAACCCAAACGAAAGCCCAGACGAAAATGACATAGTATGTTGATATTTTCACATGCTTTGTTAACTTTCACAGAAAAAGTTTGTCAAACTCGGCGAAAGGAAAAAACTATGCTCGAGTGGAAGTTTGTAAAAAAAGTTCAAGGATCTTGAATACGGTGAATTTTTAAACAATTATCGTCATTTATGTTATTTTATTTTAAAAAGAGAAAATAAAAAGTTATGTATTTGGAGTGTAAATTGTAGAAGTGCAATTGTAGGAATTGATTAGAACATTTGTTGAATTTGTTTATAATGATTCAATAGTAAAGTCAAAATTTCAAAGCAATCGGTGAAGAACTTTCGGAGATCGTAGATTAGGTTCAAATGAACATTTACATTTTTTATTTATATAGATTTCATTTTTTCTTGCGATTTTTTTGAAAAGTTAATAAATCTTAAATTACTTATATTATTTTTTATATAAATACGCTAAACTGCTTATATGTTTTTGAGTTAACATTTTTGCAGTGATTCATTTCAGAATTCGGAATTTCGTTTTGGACCTCCTTCAGCCAAACGCCATCAAAGAGTTCATTCATATTATGCGGAGGAGCTTAATCCTATAGTGTCTTTAGCATATCCATCTTTAGCGGATGATCTCGTCAATGAAAGTGACACTCATAGCTCCTCTGATTGCCTGTCTGCGGTCACTGAGTTCGACATGACTTCTGATCACATTCCCGATAGTCCTAATAGTCTTCATGCGAAAGATGATTCTGCAACAATTTCGCCTCAAGCTTCAAGCTCAAAGGATTCTCATATAATACGTCCGTATAAACACTTTCACCACCATGAGGCGACGACATACGGAGAGAGGCAAGACGCCCATCAGACTATCAGCAATATCAATGAAGCTGTGCAAAAAAACGGAAAATCTTTCTACGACTATGCGTCCTTACATTGCTGTATGACACCAGCATCAGACACTGATTCAACTCGTATGTGTCCATTACCCGCATTCTCTTGGGCAAATGCACAAGATGTTTGGCAATTTATGTGTAAGAAGGATGAAGAAGCCGCTTGCTTTCGTGACTCTACAATGCTCAAACAACATCCGGGCTTGAAACCGCGTATGCGTGCTATTTTGCTGGATTGGTTAATTGAGGTGTGTGAAGTCTATAAACTACATCGTGAAACATACTATCTAGCTGTAGATTATCTGGATCGATATCTCAGAACGCATAAAAAGGTGCAAAAGACGCACTTGCAGTTAATCGGAATAACTTGTCTTTTTATAGCTGCAAAGGTTGAAGAAATATATCCTCCAAAAATTAGCGAATTCGCTTACGTTACGGATGGTGCTTGTAGTGAAGAGAATATTCTACAACACGAAATCCTAGTTTTGCAGGAACTTAATTGGAGCATTAGCCCGGTCACAGTTATGAGTTGGCTTGGCATTTACATGCAATTGAATGTAAAGAACCGAACTTCTTCTCTTTTGAGTACCAACATTAGAATAAGCAGAAAAAGGAACCAAGTCACGTCATCAGTATTAATGGAGGAACAGAATGATATTTTAAAAAACTGTGTAAGGCAAGTTGGTTGCTCGTCGACACTACCGACAACAACTACGTTAAAGGACGTATTAAGTGGTGAAAAAACAGAACCTGACACGAACGACGCCTTCATCTACCCTCAATTTTCTGGCATGGAATTTGTACACACATCGCAATTGTTGGACCTTTGCTCTTTGGACGTTTCCATCGGAAATTATCCATACTCCGTTATTGCAGCATCTGCAATCAGCCATACATTTAATAGGTAATTACTGCAAAGGCCGAAGCGTCATTGCTTTTTTTCCAAATTCCAGTTAGATGTCGGTTAGAAAAATCGAAAATTCAGTTGATATTCAATAATACGTTATAATTAAGGTGTGAAATAATAATTGAATAGTAATAATTAGGGTCTTATAAAGAATATATGGAATTTACTTCAGAAAACTAGTGACATTTCAGATAAGTATTGGTCTTTTATTGGCGTTTTTTAGTTTCAACAGGTTTTCCTATAGTCTGAAAATTAATTTATTTAAACCAAATACTCGTATGCTCCATTATTATCTACAATGTTTCGCAATTTTGTGGTTAGTCATGATGCCATCGGTGAAGAACATCTGTGGTTTCTGGTTCAAAAACTGAATCCAGTGGGGTTCACATGCTTATTTTGAAAGCAGCTTAATTCCATTTAGAGAATTCTGCAGAGATCGGAACAAGTGGTAGTCTAAGGGTTCTATGTCTGGATTATATGATGGATGCATCAAAACTTGCCAATTAAATTCGCAATTTTTGACGGACCATCAGAGAATTATGTGGTCGATCATTGTCATAGTGGAAGACAACACTTTTCAAAGACGGCCGTTTTCTTTCAATTGCTTGGCGTAATCTCTCTAGTTGTTCACAATAGAGTTGAGAATCAATTGTTCGACCAATTGGAAGGTGCTCATGGTGGACGATTCCCTTCCAGTCCCATCATACACACAGCATCACCTTTACAGCGTCAATCCTGGGTTTTCGAACGTTTGTGACCGCTTTCTATCTCTTGCCCACGTTTTTTGACGTTTTCGATTAACATATGGTTATTTCTCATAACCGGTTATGACACGTTTAATAAAGGCTGCATTTCAATGTGTTTCAGCAGCGCATCGCAGATGTTAATTCGGTCTATCATGTTTTTCTCGCTCAACTAATAGGAAACGCTCAACGTCGGAAAGACGTCAAGTTGGTCCTTGACGTCCTTCATAGAAAAGGTACCTTTGTTATGAAGTTACCATATTATCTTTACAACTTTATTGCGTTGTGTGACTCAAGTAAAGAATCAGATAGAATCCATTCAGATGTCTATGAAATGCAATTACAATGTTTTATGTAGATTACAAAGTAATTCTTATTTATTCGAGAACAGTTAGTATTATACAAAAAAGTACGCAACAAGACCACACTACAAGGCCTACTCTACTGATATGACACTCTCTTTGCTATATGTCTAAAATGAAGCGTGTATGTTCGGTAATATGATTAAAGTAGGTTTTGGTTAAGAGTTTATTGCATTTTTATTTAGGTACATTTTTGTATTATATACTAACTTCTTGCAGAGAAACTGCTTTACGTTGTTCAGGCCTGGATTGGAAGTGTATTGAACAATGTGCACGTTGGATGGAGCCATTTTTTCAAGCTGTTTGCGAGGAATCTGATCACTTACATCTCATCGAACACGTTGACCTACTTCCGAGCGAATACAGCATTAGTCATATATGTCCAAATATTCTCTTTGATGATTCCCACATTATACAAACTCACACCACCACCATGACAATGTTTGTAAGTATGTAAGAAATCAGATTTGAAAAATTATACTTATAAACTAATATAGGACCGAGCATGTCTAATACAAGAACAACAACATAAATATTTAGCCTCCAAAAATATACTTGAAGCAACATCGCCAGGAATGGGTATTCTTTGTCCTGAAGGCTTATTGACTCCACCAGCTTCTAGTCGAAAACCTTTTGGCGTAGATGATGAATTAGATCAGGCAGAGTAGCCAATGATAACGAGACTATTAGTAGTGACTGCAAATATTAACTTATTTTTAAAGGAGATTCCATTTATACATAAGAGCAATTAATAATTCACTATGCTGTTAGGTTTATACTAGACTATAATTATTACACTCATAAATTATAAACTATAATTAAAAAATAATTTAAATTATATACCTATTTTAATTAATTAAAATTTCATTACTCATAAAATTTTTTACTTCATAAAATACAGACTTGGAGCTGCAAAAGTTTCAAGTAGTCAAAACTTTGAAAAGTCCTCATGAATTTTTCATTCATAGATATTTTATGCGGAAATTCATCCACATATAAATAATTATTTTTAGACCATACATTTTTTAATGAATATTTTAAGGATTTTGCTAAAATATAACTTAAAGTATACTTAACACAACAATTGACATAAAATTACACTTTTTGTCATTGATTTTTGAAGATTCTATTACGTTAACCGAAGAATTTAAATTTTGTCGTGATTTCGGTACCTTTTTTGGGTTCTTGATAGAACAACGATTGAGCAAGCTGTATCAGTTTTTGTATATTTAAATTTATTAGTAAAACGCACTTATTTTTTCTTTAAATGTTCACACAGTTTTGACCTTGTTACTTAAGTGTTCAGAAATACAATCATTTATATAATTTTTAATACAACACAAATTTGCTATAAGCAAAAAATTTATGTTGTTTTTCAAATTAATATAAGTGTTGCCTTTAAATAATACATAAATAAATTACTGGGTACATAATGCAAAATAAATCGTCAAGCAAACTGGCTCCTAAAACAGCAAGTCTACAAAGCCAAAAGCCAAATCTTATTTTATGCACTTAATACGATTGTAGTAAAATGTAGTGTACGTACATTTAAGAAGAAATCTTTTGTAAAAGATTGAAGCAATCTTTTTATATGATTTGAGCTGCATGAAATGTACAAGATATGCATCAAAAACATTCACAAAAAATGTTTTAGGGTTTGACATAACGCTTTATAATTGCATTTAAATAAAATCTCACAAAAAGAAATTTAATAAAAAAAATAATACAACTAATTATAATTTGCATTTGTTAATAGATAATTTAATAATGAAAATAAGTTAACGATAAAGTCCCATGAAAATCCAGGAACCAAACGAATCCAACGAAACCACGAACTCGATGTACTAAATTGCCCGATGGTGTTAATACCCCTAAGATTTTTTACATGTATGATAAATTTAAGAATTCAGACTATTTATGCCTTTATTTAATTTTAAACAACTTTGATTTGATGAAGTAAATGTATTAATAATAAATGGCACCCTTACTTGCTTGCTAATGCCAAAGAACATACAATATACAGAATGCGCATTTCAGCACTCAATTCAGTAAGTTTGTTTAAAATCCTCAAAATGAGTTAGGCAAGAATACACAAGAGACAATCAAAGAGTCAGTCAGAAAAGGTGAGGAGGAGAGAAATCTTAATGTTAGGAGCGCTTTTATAGCGTGTTTGTGTGGGACAGTAAGTTGTTATGCTTCGAGTTTCAATTAATTCTCCCATTTGCTTAATAATTTCCCTTTTGCCTTATCGCCGTTTTGTTTTTGTATACAGAGAAAATTAAAAGTTACAATACCTCTTCGCAACGAATGTACATAGGTGGGTGTCACACTGGGCATCTATGCGCCAGACTCACACGCTCTGATTGGTTGATTGCAAAAAGTGGAACAGCTTTCAATCCACGTTCGCCTCAACGTTAGCGCTAAAATTTTGGCTGCCTCACGAGCGTCAAACACTACCACATATATAAAAACTCGAAGCACGGTCTAAAAATTTTTCTTATCTGATGCCTTCTCATTTCTGTTTTGTTATGCGTATCAGCCACAGCAAAGGCTTCGCTTAAGAAAACATGCATGCCGGTAGAAAGAAAAAATGTATGGAATGGAAAAATCGGCTGATTTTGTGTTTTTTCTTACATTACTGTTTTCGTTTAGAATTTTATTGTATTATGTAATTTTTATTTTTATTATTATTAGCTCTAGTAACTTATTTCTTAAATATTAAAATATTGCCCATTCTTATTTTAAAAAAATTACTCAAAATATTTATCAATAACCCAAAAGAATATTTTGGAAAGAAAGGATACATTTCTTAGAATTACAAATAAAAAACAAGATGCAGGTAAAGGTTGCAATTCCTCTCGCTCTCTTTCTGTCAACCTTTTTAAAACTTGAAAATTCCTGAAAAAAAGGAGGTTTCCGAAAGGGTAAAAACAGGTGAAGGTCATTGCAACAAATAATGGAAAATACGATTAAAAAATTTCGAAAAATGCAAACTCATAAGATTCCAATATACGGTAGGTATAGACAGACAGTACGTAAAGGACAACATTGCTGCTGCTCCTGACACATCAAATTAATCATTCCGTACCGTGCTTTCGTTGAAATGAAAGCGCTTACAAACACATCTCAACCGCTTGCACGTACACGAGTTTGAGGATGCGCACAAGTTTTTGTAGTGTGACAGGGTGCAACGTAAACAGCTTTTTCTGAGGCGGCCTCAAGATGTCCAATGTGACACCCACCATACAGTGCACTCAGGAAAACGTCAACACTAGTTTACGTCAACATCCCAAAACGTCAACCCTTAATTTTTTATATTGTCTACTCTAAAACGTCAACCAAACCACAAAGCTCTAAAACGTCAACTTTAAATAAACCAAAATTTTGAATTTAGCAACAGTTAAAATACACAGTTTTGATCACACACACATTTATTTTATGAAATTACTTCAGAAATTTGGGTATTCCCCTTATAAGTACGTAGAATAGAAAAAAATTTTATCTCTATGTGTTGTCTTTTTTATGTTCAGTTGCTTTTTTGTTCTCGTAAGTATCACATTACCAAAATGTGCTCAAAACAACAAAATAAATATGTTTTTTATTAAAAGTTTCTACATTCATAAACGTCAACAGTTTTAATTAATTGACGGTTTTAATTAGTTGACGTTTTCCCGAGCGTACTGTATTTTTCAATGCGAAAGTATTTTTAACCGTCGCACAGTGGCCGGTTTTTCAACTTAGCGGCCAAAAGTCATTTTTTTCAATGTCACCAATTTCAAAATGGGTTAGGTCATATGAAAGTAGAAACCTGAGAACCTAGGGAGCCAAAAAATTACAGCTTTATCTTGATTATTTCATTGGTAACTATGCAATAAAAAACAGCACTTTTTACTTTCAACTAAAATAAACACATTTTTTCAACTTTTCACAGATTTAGATATCCATATCTCTGTCAATATTTCAGATATTAAGTTCCGGTTTTTTTTATTAAATTCTTGGATATATTCGTTGTCAAATGTTGTTACAATTGAGTAAAACTGTGGTATAGTTAATACGTAACAAGAATTCCAGAAATGGTCCAAATTTGGTTAAATTTCGTCGTATTTTGGAGCAGGACTTTTGCGCTCCAGAATGCTCCAAAACAAATTTTACACCATTGTAAAGCTGAAAGTTTCCTCTAAAAGCCCATACCAATTTTTTTTGCATCGGTTTGCCCCACCGGGCGCTAGAGCCCATTATATGAGTCAAAGTCACACACTGCAAACGTTTTTAACATGTTTTCCGTTATTTTTTTTTTTTTGTTAGTGTTATACTTTTCTTCCAAATTAGATGTATATTTGCACTAATTAGGCTTTTTTAATTATCAGGTAATTAGCTCTTATTACATATGTACTGTAAAAGTACCTGTCCTAATATATTTTACCTGTAAAATGGAAAATTTAGGCACATAAAAATTACATGTGCATAGGTAAAAAATCCGTGACGGAAAGAGTATTTAAAGAGTTGCGTTCCTCGAGTTTCCATATTCTTGGCAAAAACATGGCTAAGTTCACTTATAAAAATTTGGCAGATATTTACTTCTTACGAAAAGACGACGAAGATGTTACTGCGCATATTCTAAGTGATCCTTTTTTTGACTCATGCGATCAAGAAGAGACATATAAAAAGAAAATATCGAACTTTTTATCGCATTTAAAAAAAACGATACACAGATGTGAATCGAAATAAGGAAAAACTGTACCAACGCAACACAGAATGGATGAAAACTGAGCTCGTTTTTGAAGAAGAAACCATGACTGATAATGGCAGCGAAGGAATGGGTAGACAAAGGAAATCGATGGACGAATGCAGTGAACGATCTAGAAGGCGTAAACTTGGCGACATCAATGACGAAATATCCCATGAGAATATACAAAACGCATTCCTTCATCCAGTAGGTCCATCAAGAAATAAAAAGGACAAGATAGAAGTAATTGAGAAAATAATGAAAGCGAGCCCCAGACGCGTCAAAAGGGTACTGAGCAGTGTTCCAACTCCGACTGATGAAAAGAAGTTTACTCCTGAGGAAGCATTTGCACTATTTTTGGATTTGAAATTAACAAAAAACCAATACAAAGAATTACGCAAACGAACTTATTCAAAGAAATGCAACGTGTTTCCAAGTTATGACGAGAAATAAAATTCTTTATCATGGCGAGCAAATTATTGAAAATAGTCTACTTCCACTTGGTGATCTTTCTGAAAAAGCACAAGAAAAAAGAAACAAGGATTACAGATTCTTTCTTGAACACAATACAAGGAAAATTTCAAGATATTGTACCAATGAGGATCTGCTTGCAGTTTTGCTGTGCACATCGGATCCATATATTTCAAATATCCGCCAAAAATGGAAATCTAGTTCAATCGAGTTAGATAGTGATGCACAAAATTTACTACTAGATGAGCGGAATTCTATCAATGAATGTTTTGAAAAAATTGTTTAATTTGAATTAGTTCCTTATTTATTACCTTATTTTTATTAATCTATTTTACTAGTATGTTCGTTATTGATAATAAAAAGTCTTTAATCATTAAATAAAAGGAAACGTATTATTTTTATAATCTCTTTTTTAGGCTTTTAAGAAAATTTTAATAGGTACCCTGATTGAAACTCTCATATCTCTGATTTTCAACGATCGATTTATGATTTTAGTCTCACATTAAAGCTTAAGATTAGAAGAATCCAACAAAAAAAACCGGAATAAAAAATTCCAAGAGAGTCAAAAGATATGGATTTTTGACCGCTAAGTTGAAAAACCGGCCACTGTGCGTCGCTGATTAACAGAGCCTAAGTTGGATAACAACAGACAAGGTTTGGAAATGCTCTCACTATAACCAAAATTTAAAAATAATTTATATTTAAAAGTTATTTTCGCTTTAATTATAAAAGAAAGCATTTATTTTACAGCTAAAAATCATTTCAAAAGGTCTTGGGATTAATTTTTAAAAGTTATTCAGAACTGTTTTAAAATCCTTTTCGTATACGACTATAAATTCGCTCAAGTTGCTAACATACTACACTTTTCGATAAAATATATTTTTATAATTTTTGCCAGCGAGCATTTGGAATAACAAGGCAGAGTTATCCACATTTTGGAGACTTGAGGTAAGAAATGTGGCGACCGTTTTTTCCTCCGGATATACTCTCCGGACGTCTAGGGTGCGGAATAGAAAACTTATTTCATGTCTTTGAACCGAGTGAGACTGATATATACTGTATAGCCTACCGATCGAGCCTGACTGTCTGTCCAACTGTACAGCCGAGTGCTAGGACCTGGCTGTGTAGTTTTATAAGGTAACTCCAACGAAATATCTCTTAAACAATACAAGACCCAACTCAGTTGCAACATTTTTACTGATCGTCTGATTTTTTTTTATGATCGTCAATAATGCCGAAATCAACAATTGCATTTTCCTTGTCTTTGTTCTGCTACCACTTGTTGTGAGATTATCGTTGGAAGACTCCCATTCTTCAGTCTTTTACGTGTAGCATAACCTGATTTTGTACACATATAAATTAAAAGTTAGGTATAAATGCAGTTTACGGGACTGGCTCAGTTCAGTCCCCTAAACTACACCTTAGCTCGCCTTCTTGTCCTGAATCTAACCATGTAAAAAATTTTTGGGGCGTGGCCTTAGTTTAGATTTTATGGGCGTTTGAATGTAAAAAAATTTCAAAAATTCCAATAAAATAAAATAAATTCCAATAAAAATTACCAATAAAAAATTCGATAGCGTTCGAAAGGTCCTAGCAAGGTCGATATTTTAAGTCATAATCATTTTTTGATTTTAACAAGTATTTATGGAGATAATTTAATTTTAAGAAAAAATAGTGGAGGTTGTATTACAAAATATTTTTTTTTTCTTCTTTGATAATTAAGGTATATATTAAATTCAGGTTTCTTAGCGCCCATAACCTCCACTTTCCAACGGTATATAACATGATAGGGTATCTCCCACAGTTTTGACCACTTTTAATGAAATATTCAAAATTAGTGTTCGGTGGATATCCGAACACGCATCTTAGACTTGACCTAACCTTAGGAAACCTTTGTACCTTAGCGCGTGTTGTTCAGTATTTAATATTTAAAATTGAAAAATTTTTATGAAAAATCGCGCGATTTTTCATAAAAATTTTTCGACTGCGGCGCTAGTAAATTCTTCATACATACATTACCAATATTTAAAACGGAAAAATTTTTATGAAAAATCGCGGGGGATGTCGAGGATTTAGAGGATTAAGTCTTTGTGCATGTAAATACAATTTTAATGAAATCTGACCACTGATGATTTTTACTTTATATCGGTTTTACATTACAAATACAATAAGTAAGTATGGCATGTTATATACCATTTTAAAGGTAAGACAATGGGCTTTCACGATATATATTTCCGAGAAAAACGTCTCTGTTTCACGAGCACAAATTCATAATTACATAAAAATACGTATACCTTCTAAACTGTTGGAGTGTTATGAAAACTATGTATAGCACAAATAAAGACAATAACAATACCTTTCCAATGGTGCCACTGGCGGTACTATAGGTTATCTACTTTAGGAGTTATTGACCTTTTATTAGGTCATCTTTCGTGAACTTAAAACGCCCATAAATCGAAAATGGCTGCCTAGCCCCGGAAATAAAGTACACACTTCCGGTCCTAACGGTAAAATCTAACGGTAAAAAAAAACTGAAAAAAATCGGAGAAAGTCCCGTAAACTGCATTTGTTCCATATAATCCTCACAGATGCCTGCATCTTTGGTTTTTAATTCTTTGTTTCGAGGCAAAACTCTGGCCAAATTTGTGATAACCGAACATCTGATGGAAAGTAGAAAAACCCAAAAATAATAGAATACAAGATTACGCATTGCGCAGGTCCGTTATTCGATGTCAAAAAATTTGACAACCGGTTTCAACCGTGTGTGACGTCACAATAGCAAACATTGTTGTGAGAGCCATAGGCAAAGCCATTGATATATAGTAAATTTCATGATATAGATTTAAAGATATAGGTCCTTATGCTCGAACTGCGAACGGTACCGCTTCTCAGCTTTAGGGCCTTATGCTCGAACTGCGAACGGTACCGCTTCTCAGCGTTCCTCTTTGTAATATTCGTTAAACAGCTCTTCAAAATGTGTTTTTAGTATACACACAACTTCGGCTTCTGATAGAAGCGATACCGCTGAAATTTCCCTTCTTTACAACAACAGTTTACACTCTTCTTACGTATTTACGTTAGAAAAGCTCATTTTGCAAACAACAGTAGCGGAAGCGGTGTGCCGTTGCGAAGCGGTTGCTTATTAGCAACCGCTTCTTTCAGTTCGCCCGTAGATCTGGCGATTGTGTATTATTTTTTGTGGTGTTATAAATACAATGCCTGCCGGCTGACTTTGGTAAACAAAAAGTTTGATGATATCTATAAAGTCAGTAGCTTCCGAGCAAAGACTACAAGACTGGAAACTCTTCCACTACACTCAAAAATCGTAAAATCAAAAAACATGTACACTATACGTGTAATTTCCCATTGAATTGTTGTTGCCCTTTTGGTGAAGTTGGGAAGAAATTCGTTAACATGGCAACGGGTGGAGATGCCAACCTGCTAACAATATATAATTCAATTTATTTAAAAACAAAATGGTGAATAATTATATTTTAAAAATTTTTTATTGCAAATCGTGGGAAAAGGTATTAGCTTGTTTCTCACAAGAATTATAAGAACAACAACAATTCTTCTCCAGCTCATATAGCTTCTAAGTTACAGCCCTTTGAAATTTGAAAGTCTATTTCACGTCTATTTCCCCTAATCTTTTTGAGATGCCTATATGTTATTATTATTTTTGAAAATGTAATCGAATTACCTTTCATTTATGTAAACTATAATTTTTTGGAGTAACTGTTACTTTTAGAGAAAAATAATATGTAAGATTTTTTATATAATTTTTTTCTATTCAATAATTTTGTTCTGAATAAAATGTATAATTAACCTATATAATTACCGTAATAACATCATAATAGGTGCAATATTTTAGGAGAAAACCAACAATAACACTAAAAAAATACCAATTTTTGTCAAACATTACAAAAACAAAGACACGCCAAATCTAAAATTGAATTTTTCTTGAAAAACAAACGTTTTTTGATAAAAGATTGTTTAACATAAAGGATAGGTAATTTGAATAGCTGTCCAATGATACCAATAAAGTACAGATTGCAGCCATATAATTACATACTTTATTATACATATATATGTATTACATTGCAAATATTAGTTAGTTGTTAGTTGGTATCTCTGGATACACAAGCGGTGGTGAGCTTAGAAGCAGAAAAAAATATATGTCGGGAAGCGAAAAATAATAAAGTTTTATTCTAAATTGCTATTAAATAACAATAATGATACCTAGTAATTTGTCAAAAAAAGGTGCCTGTAAGGATTTTGAACATATTCTATACCATTAATTAAGTGGACATTAAAGTGAATGTGCTCATTTTGTGCTCTTTGGCAAAGACTACAAGACTGGAAACTCTTGAAAATGCTATGAATGTGTGCGTGCCACGAAGAGCAATGCAACAACAATTGCTAAGAAATTTTGGTTTACATAAAACCCCGGGGTCTTTACGTACACAAAACAAATGAGGTGATTTTTGTGTCTAGAAAATTGCGTATTAGATAGAATTTTCACAGCACAAAATTAGCACATTCACTTTAATGTCCACTTAATTAATTGTATAGAATATGTTCAAAATCCTTACAGGCACCTTTTTTTGACAAATTACTAGGTATCAGTATTGTTATTTAATAGCAATTTAGAATAAAACTTTATTATTTTTCGCTTCCCGACATATATTTTTTTCTGCTTCTAAGCTCGCCACCGCTTGTGTATCCAGAGATACCAACTAACAACTAACTAATATTTGCAATGTAATACATATACATATATGTATAATAAAGTATTTAATTATATGGCTGCAATCTGTACTTTATTGGTATCATTGGACAGCTATTCAAATTACCTATCCTTTATGTTAAACAATCTTTCATCAAAAAACGTTTGTTTTTCAAGAAAAATTCAATTTTAGATTTGGCGTGTCTTTGTTTTTATAATGTTTGACAAAAATTGGTATTTTTTTAGTGTTATTGTTGGTTTTCTCCTAAAATATTACACCGATTATGATGTTATTACGGTAATTATATAGGTTAATTATACATTTTATTCAGAACAAAATTATTGAATAGAAAAAAATTATATAAAAAATCTTACATATTATTTTTCTCTAAAAGTAACAGTTACTCCAAAAAATTATAGTTTACATAAATGAAAGGTAATTCGATTACATTTTCAAAAATAATAATAACATATAGGCATCTCAAAAAGATTAGGGGAAATAGACGTGAAATAGACTTTCAAATTTCAAAGGGCTGTAACTTAGAAGCTATATGAGCTGGAGAAGAATTGTTGTTGTTCTTATAATTCTTGTGAGAAATAAGCTAATACCTTTTCCCACGATTTGCAATAAAAAATTTTTAAAATATAATTATTCACCATTTTGTTTTTAAATAAATTGAATTATATATTGTTAGCAGGTTGGCATCTCCACCCGTTGCCATGTTAACGAATTTCTTCCCAACTTCACCAAAAGGGCAACAACAATTCAATGGGAAATTACACGTATAGTGTACATGTTTTTTGATTTTACGATTTTTGAGTGTAGTGGAAGAGTTTCCAGTCTTGTAGTCTTTGGTCTTTGCTTCCGAGCCATCGACGAGATGGGACTGTATGCTGCGCTTCTCTGATTTTGCTACACCCAAAAAATTATCATTGTTTGTCTTTATGACAAAATTTATGTGAATTTTTCCTTTATATTAAAAAATATTATTGAATTATGCAATTTACTTCATATTATAAAATATTATACCATTATCTACTTTATATATGCTTCAATCACAATGTACTGAAATAATCCAAATACATAGTGTGCAAACAAACAAAAGTCGAAAAAAATTCATGCTTTGCGTTTCAACGCATATATTTTTCTCAGTGATAAGTGAAAAAAATTTCCAATACACACTCAATAGAGAACAAAACAGGTATAAGAACAATTTCACATTGAATACATATAATCATAAGAAAGAAAGAGACGTCTGATTGTAAAATTTGTGTACACCAGATACACAACTTTTACATAGCAGTTGACATATAGGGGAAATACGTAAAGCGCAGTTCTCTCAACGGGGCTCATCGTAAAGGCCTGATTAGTCGTACTTATAAGCACTTCGAAGAACTTGACGTGCTGTCAAAATGCACTTCTAGCTTATGGAAACCTGGGTATCCGTTCAGTCGTACTTACTTACAAGGGGAATATAAAATCGATTTTGATATTTTGCTAAGTTCGAATTAATCGAACTTGACGCTATTTTCGAAGATGTCGTCTTTGCTTGCCGAATTTATAGTTTAATGGGATTTCAATATAATATTCTTTAAACAATTAATTTATAGGAAATCATCTCTATTATAACAAAATACCATCATAATATAAATAATGTAAATATTAATACTAAAATTTTGCTGCTGATTGCAAATCGAAGGCAATTGCAATCTATATCTAATCAAGTAAAATCCCACAAAACCAAAAAATACCCAATTTCGAACATTAGATCAACTAGTGGCTACACTAGAAGTGCCGGTACCCCCTGCAGCCCGTAAACAACAAAGTTCTCCGAAACTTATAAGTGCTAAGTACGACTAATCAGGCCTTAAGAGTTAGCACATGCTGTTTTAAGAGCAGCGGAAACGGAGGTACCGCTACTGTTGCGCAGTTCGACCATAAGGCCCATCATTTGATAAAAAATAATGAAGTGCAGAGTGAAAAACTGTGGAAATTGGAATCAGAATGTGTGCAGTTTTATTCCATTTCCATCCGACACTAAAACAATGCGAATTTGGATTACTTTTTGCAAACAAGAAAATAATACGCAGTTTGAAATGGGTAATAAAAGGAGGTTTTCTACTATTATTCAGAATTAAAAAGCTTTAAATTATTAGGATTTGGCAAGCAGATGATTCTGAAGCGTGGTGCCGTTCTGTCCATATTTGATCCACTTGCTGGGAATCCAATGTTGGCTGCAGAACGTGAGAAAAACACATTGAGCAAGCTTCCGAAATCAGTTGCGGCATCAAAATAAAAAACTTAGGGCCTTATGTTCGAACTGCGCAACAGTACGGTACCTCCGTTGCCGCTGCTCTTACAACAGCATGTGCTTACTCTTACGATGAGCCCCGTTGAGAGAACTGTGCTTTACGTATTTCCCCTACATGTCAACTGGTATGTAAAAGTTGTGTATCTGGTGTACACAAATTTTACAATCAGACGTCTCTTTCTTTCTTGTGATTATATGTATTCAATGTGAATTTGTTCTTATACCTGTTTTGTTCTCTCTTGAGTGTGTATTGGAAATTTTTTTCACTTATCACTGAGAAAAATATATGCGCTGAAACACAAAGCATGAATTTTTTTCGACTTTTGTTTGTTTCCACGCTATATATTTGGATTATTTCAGCACATTGTCATTGAAGCATATATAAAGTAGATAATGGTATAATATTTTATAATATGAAGTAAATTGCATAATTCAATAATATTTTTTAATATAAAGGAAAAATTCACATAAATTTTGTCATAAAGACAAACAATGATAATTTTTGGGGTGTAGCAAAATCAGAGAAGCGCAGCATACAGTCCTATCTCGTCGATGGCTCGGAAGCTACTGATTTTATAGATATCATCAAACTTTTTGTTTACCAAAGCCAGCCGGCAGGCATTGTGTTTATAACACCACAAAAAATAATACACACTCGCCAGATCTACGGGCGAACTAAAAGAAGCGGTTGCTAATAAGCAACCGCTTCGCAACGGCACACCGCTTCAGCTCCTGTTGGTTGCAAAATAAGCTTTTCTAACGTAAATACGTAAGAAGAGTGTAAACTGTTGTTGTAAAGAGGAGAAATTTCAGCGGTACCGCTCCTATCAGAAGCCGAAGTTGTGTGTATACTAAAAACACATTTTGAACAGCTGTTTAACGAATATAACAAAGAGTAACGCTGAGAAGCGGTACCGTTCGCTGATCGATCATAAGGCCCTTATCAAAGAATATACAATCAAAGAATATACAATATATAGAAGGCGCATCTCATACGAATTTTTGAACAGCAAAATTTGTGCTGTGGACGTAGCCGTACGTCCATGTTGCGCAACATTGAGTCGTTTTTTGTGTTGCTAAGCATTCTCTCTATTCTCTTCTCATTGTTTGATAACTTCGCGGCAATTTCGTGTTATTTGCTTCTCATTGCCATTGCTTTGTTTTTGTATAAATACAAATCGGGTTTGCTGGTTTTCGTTCATAAATGATTAGCGTAAGAAGAGTTGAGCGATGGAATCTTGTGTGTCAAAGGAGGTGAGAATGAAACGATCGAATTCTGATTAAAAGCAGGGGTTGAGGGAACAAGGGAATTTGACTTCTTTTTGGTTCCCTTGCAATAACAATTCAAGTGCTTACGTCTGTCGGTCTTTTGATTTGGATTTTTTTTTCGCTTAAGGGAAGTTAAGTTATTAAGTAAAGGAATTTTGTTTTTGGAACACTTTGCCGACATAATAAACTGTTTAATATTTTAAATTAGGTTTATTATTACATTAGGTTATTGTTTATTGTTATTTTATATGTATAAAATTATAATATAATTATTGTACCAATATGTGTTATTGATAATTCGATACACAGCTCAATGCAAGGTTGATTTCGTTTTATTGCCAGCCCGTAGGCAGTGCTTCCTTAATAGAACTAAAATCATAAATTTTAAAAATTTTAGTCTTTAATTTAATTTTAATAATGGTTTTGGACAGTACAATAACATGGTAAATTTATAGACGGTCAGACAGAAGCACTTCATTTGTTACTACAAAATAACAAGCACAAAGTCGATCTTCCGATTCCTTCATACTCATAAAAAATAGAATTCCTACATAATATAAATATTTTCTCTGAAATATTTCCATTCTTTAATTTTTTATTTTTGCTTTCAACAACTTTTAATTTTTACTCGAATAAGGTATTAAATATGAAGATATGCCGACTAAAGTATTCATCTTCTTAAATCTTCTGCCTATACGAATTCTTCAAGAGCACGCTATGATCGGAACCTAGATCGTGCCAGCGCTTTACAAAGCTTGGACATCGAACAAGAAGCAGAACAAAGCTAGGAAAAGCAAAATTTCTTCCAAAAACCTTAAAATGCAAAATTTAAAACAAATCCAGACGAATCACACCGTTCTTCCCATCGCCCGCTGTACTCCACAAATTGGTCGATTCTTTCTTTCACATTTTGCTTGGCATGCGAGTTCTGGATCGATCTCTTCTTACGCATATGCGCTTGCATTGTTAGTGCAAAATAACTGAAGCAAAGTCGATCTTCCGCTCCCTTCATACTCATTAAAAAGATCTTCCGTACCCATCACTCATTAGGAGATCATTCAATTTTGCTTTATTATCAGCGCTGAGAAAACCAAAGCATGGCAAAGAGAGTAACTTCGCGAGTAGTGAAACTGTTTTCACTCATTTGCTTACACCCGCTGCCTGCGACCGACCGCATCTGATTTGAAAAATTTCAAAATTTGAGTCATGCGTCTTCTATATTACTACATATTCTTTGATACAATATATAGAAGGCGCATCTCATACGAATTTTTGAACAGCAAAATTTGTGCTGTGGACGTAGCCGTACGTCCATGTTGCGCAACATTGAGTAGTTTTTTGTGTTGCTACGCATTCTCTCAATTCTCCTCTCATTGTTTGATAACTTCGTGGCGATTTCGTGTTATTTGCTTCTCATTGCCATTGCTTTGTTTTTGTATAAATACAAATCGGGTTTGCTTGGTGTCGTTCATAAATGATTATGCGAAAGAAGAGTTGATCCATGCCGCAATGTATGCCAAAGGAGTTGAGAATGAAACGATGAAATTGTTGGTAAAAGCAGGGGTTGAGGGAAGAAGGGAATTTGACTTCTTTTTGGTTCCTTTGCAATAACAATTCAGGTGCTTACGTCTGTCGGTCTTTTGATTTGGATTTTTTTTCGCTTAAGTAAGGGAAGTTAAGTTATTAAGTAAAGGAATTTTGTTTTTTGGAACACTTTGCCGACATAATAAACTGTTCAGTATTTTAAATTAGGTTTATTATTAAATTAGGTTATTGTTTATTGTTACTTTATATGTATAAAATTATAATATAATTGTTGTACCAATATTTCGTTTCATTGACAATGCTTCCTTAATAGAACTAAAAGCATAAATATTAAAAATCTTAGTCTTTAATTTAAGTTTAATAATGGTTTTGGACACTACAATAACAAGGTAAATTCATATACGGTCAGAGAGAAGCACTTCAGTTGTTAGTACAAAATAACAAACACAAAGTCGATCTTCTTCACATACTCATAAAAAATCGAATTGCTACATAATATAAATATTTTTTCTGAAATATTTCCATTCTTTAATTTTTGTTTTTGCTTCCATTAACTTTTTATGTTTACTCGTATAAGGTATTAAATTTGTTGATATGCCGACTTCTCCCTATACGAATTCTTAAAGAGCACGCTATGCTCGCAACGTAGATTGTGCCAGCGCTTCATAAAGGTTGGACATCGAAGAAGAAGCAGAATAAAGCTACGAAAAGCAAAATTTCTCCCAAAAACCTTAAAATGCAAAATTTAAAACAAATCCCGACGAATCGCACCGTTCTTCTCATCGCCCGCTGTACTCCACAAATTGATCGATTCTTTCTTTCACATTTTGCTTGGCATGCGAGTTCTGGATCGATCTCTTCTTACGCATATGCGCTTGCATTGTTAGTGCAAAATAACATAAGCAAAGTTGATCTTCCGCTCCCTTCATACTCATTAGAAAGATCTTCCGAACCCCTCACTCATTAGGAGATCATTCAATTTTGCTTTGTTATCAGCGCTGAGAAAACCGAAGCATGGCAAAGAGAAAAACTTCGCGAGTAGTGAAGCTGTTTTCACTCATTTGCTTAACCCCGCTGCCTGCGACCGACCGCATCTGACTTGAAAAATTTCAAAATTTAAGTCATGCGTCTTCTATATTACTACATATTCTTTGGTAATACTGTTACATAGCTCCTGATTTTCTTTACAATATTGTAAATATTTTCCAATTATTGTATGTTAATATACATAAGTAAATTTATTATTATATATTTTGAAGTTTTGAATTTCAATATAAAATGAAAATTCTAAGTTTTATTTAATAATGTCAATAAAATTTACTTTCATGACCACATTTAAAAAATACATATGTATTTATTTATTAATTGCAAAATAAAAAACGAATGTTAATAAGTACAAGCCACCACCATCGCCATCCAATAATGATAGGAAAAAAATTTTGTAATTGGAGTAACTGCGCTGGCAGATTTTAATCTGTTGCTCTGTCATAATCATTTTATTTTGGGTGAACTAATGCATTCTGAGATTGTTGGACATAATATATTGGGGGTTGAGATTTGAGATCGTATATTTCTAGTATATCGTTATTATTTCTAAAACCGAGAAATTAATGTAAAATATAAAATTTAACGGAAATATTTACAATTGTGTATGCAAAATGTATACGTGCGTGCAAATAGCAACGAAAGTTAGCAACGATTTAGGGTGGTTTATTTTTTTCGTTGCTGTGTGGAACGTAGGTTTGATTTTTAGGAAAAATTATTAAAAATAAACGATAGTTGCAATTAGAAAACCTAATATGCATTTTTGAAGGAAAAATTATGGTCTACCTCCCTTGATTATTATAAAATATCTAGTAATTCAATAAATCAGACTAATTGGGCAAATTGTGAAAAGAGTATGTGGAACCCAACAGAAAATTGACATTGCTGAGGTTTAAAAAATTTTCTACCTAAACCACACGTACTCTATCTTAAGGACTATATTTTTACACATTTTTTGACACTGCAACGAGTATCCAAGATATTGGTTTCCATGATATTTCCAATAATATGCTCGATGCTTCAAGAGCAGCTGCTGGAAATTGTGATGCGACAGGATACCTACCAAGTATGCAATTCTAAAGCGAACATCAATAGCAAGCATCAAAAAGTAAAACAAGCATTGTAGCCGTTAGATTTATTGATATATTAAAGAAAATCCTTACACGTATTTTCAAGAAAGTTCAGAACCGCTGCTGACCTATTTAAACATTTTCTACCTAAATGACACCTGTTCTATCTGGAAGAGGATATTCCTTCTCACATTTGTGCATAAAACTATTGCCCTAGCTTGCTCGGTCCTAGATATAAACCGGATAATTCTCCAGATTGGTCAAGTACCGTTGCTGGCCACTTAGGAGCAGTTGTCCAAAATGACAACTCGATAGGCGGAAAGTCGAGGCTTTTCCAAAAATTTTGATGCATAAACGAAGTCTGTGGGTCTTAAACTGCCTGAGAAAAGTGGAAATGAAAATGTTTTTCTCCTTTGTTTACAATCTGTTGTGTTGTTTACAATCTGTTGTGCTTTTCCTGGAAAAAGGTAAACAAAGAGATTATTAAAATGATACTACAATTAGATGCGTTTTTGTAGAATTAGGATTAATGTCGACAAAATGACAGCTGTGGGGATCGAAAGAGGACTCTTTCAGAATCTTTTTAACACAAAGATCTGGCTATTTCAACATTTTCTACCTCGATAAAACGTATTAGATCTCGAAGAGGACGTTGTTCCTCACATTCGAGCATAAAAACTATTGTCCTACCTAGCTCTGGTAGCAATTTGGAGCTCCAAATTGGTTAATTAGCGTTGCTGGCTATTTAAACATTTTCTACCTCGATAAAACGTACTAGATCTCGAAGAGGACTTTTTTCCTCACATTCGAGCATAAAAATTATTGTCCTACCTTGCTCTGGTACAGAGATAATTGAGATCCCAATTTGGAGCTCCAAATTGGTTAATTACTGCTGCTGGCTATTTAAACATTTTCTACGTCGATAAAACCTATTAGATCTCGAAGAGAACGTTGTTCCTCACATTCGAGCACAAAAATTATTGTCCTCCCTTGCTCTGGTACAGAGATAATTGAGATCCCAATTTCGAGGTCCAAATTTTTTAATTATCGTTGCTGGCTATTTAAACGTCTTCTACCTCGATAAAACGTATTAGATCTCGAAGAGGACGTTTTTCCTCACATTTGAGCATAAAAATTATTGTCCTACCTTGCTCTGGTACAGAGATAATTGAGATCCAAATTGGTTAATTACCGCTGCTGGCTATTTAAACATTTTCTACGTCGATAAAACCTATTAGATCTCGAAGAGAACGTTGTTCCTCACATTCGAGCACAAAAATTATTGTCCTCCCTTGCTCTGGTACAGAGATAATTGAGATCCCAATTTGGAGCTCCAAATTGGTTAATTAGCGTTGCTGGCTATTTAAACATTTTCTACCTCGATAAAACGTACTAGATCTCGAAGAGGATTTTTTTCCTCACATTCGAGCATAAAAATTATTGTCCTACCAAGCTCTGGTACAGAGATAATTGAGATCCCAATTTGGAGCTCCAAATTGATTAATTACCGCTGCTGGCTATTTAAACATTTTTAACTTTTAATAAAAAACATATTTATTTTGTTGTTTTGAGCACATTTTGGTAATGTGATACTTACGAGAACAAAAAAGTAACTGAACATAAAAAAGACAACACATAGAGATGCAATTTTTTTTCTATTCTACGTACTTATAAGGGGAATACCCAAATTTCTGAACTAATTTCATAAAATAAATGTGTGTGTGATCAAAACTGTGTATTTTAACTGTTGCTAAATTCAAAGTTTTGGTTCATTTACAGTTGACGTTTTAGAGCTTTGTGGTTTGGTTGACGTTTTAGAGTAGACAATGTAAAAAATTAAGGGTTGACGTTTAGGGATGTTGACGTAAACTAGTGTTGACGTTTTCCCGAGTGCACTGTATATAATAATTGTTTAACTCTGGAGCTATTCAAGATGATTTTCCGGTGTGGTCAGGAGGCGTTGCTGGCATATGATGGCAAGTCTCGTTTGGATCACCGAGGGTATATGGAAGAATATAATTTTAGAAAAATATTTCCATCAAACTGAAAGCAATGAAGCGATGGCTCTTCTAGGAAATCCGATGAATCCTTTCTGTTGAATAAAATAACATTATTTTTGATGAATTTCTATGCCAAAAGAAATAGGATTAGCCAAACGCTTTTCCTGAAAATCTCTGAAAATTTTCTTGGCTGAAAGTGTAGTGGTCACATATTGTATTAATCGAAAGGATTGCTTATGTTCATGTTTGAAAATTATTTTCGTTATTTTCCATATCGTATTTATCGTGTGTATGATGATTTGATTCCATGCATACATACAACATAAATATAATATGTACGTGGCCACGAATAGAATTTGTTTGTTGTTTAACTCAAATTAGGATTTGAGTTATTGTCATTGCTATTAAATTGAGCTTATTTTAATCCAATTTCAATATTTATTTTTATAGTTGTGGCAAGTTTATTATAGAAGTTATACTCTAAAAGCCAAACTATATAAATTACATTTACATTATTACATTTTCTTTATTTTATTCAACAGAAAGGATTCATAGGATTTCCTAGAAGAGCCATCGCTTCATTACTTTCAGTTTGATGCAAATATTTTTCTAAAATTATATTCTTCCATATACCCTCGGTGCTCCTAACGAGACTTGCCATCAGATGACAGCAACGCCTCTTGACCACTCCGGAAAATCCTCTTGAATAGCTCCAGAGTTAAACAATTATTATATACAGTGCACTCGGGAAAACGTCAACACTAGTTTACGTCAATATGCCAAAACGTCACCCTTAATTTTTTACATTGTCTACTCTAAAACGTCAACCAAACCACAAAGCTCTAAAACGTCAACTTTAAATGAACCAAAATTTTGAATTTAGCAACAGTTAAAATACACAGTTTTGATCACACACACATTTATTTTATGAAATTACTTCAGAAATTTGGGTATTCCCCTTATAAGTACGTAGAATAGAAAAAAAATTGCATCTCTATGTCTTGTCTTTTTTATGTTCAGTTGCTTTTTTGTCCTCGTAAGTATCACATTACCAAAATGTGCTCAAAACAACAAAATAAATATGTTTTTTATTAAAAGTTTCTACATTCATAAACGTCAACAATTTGTTAAACGTCAACACCCGCGGTTTTAATTAGTTGACGGTTTCCCGAGCGCACTGTATTTGTAACATCCACTTTGTTTTCATTTTACGTTTTTCCAAGAAAAACCCGTTCTTTAGTAAAATGTTAACATAAGAGAACATATTTTCATTTTCAATTTTCTCAGGCACTATTCTAGGCACAGACCTCGTTGAGGTATCAAAAGTTTTAGGAAAATGTTAGTTTCCTAGATCTTGGGTTGTCATTTTCGGCAAGGGTTCCTAAGTGGCCAGCAACGGCGCCTGAAAAATCTGGAAAATTCAGAGTGGAATCTGGATTTTCTCCGGAACTACATTAGATAGAGTACTCAAAGTTCCGGAGAAATGTCCTCTTCGAGACAGGATCGTTTCATTGAGGTAGAAAATGTTTCAATAGCCAGCAACGGTAATTAACCAATTTGGAGCTCCAAATTGGGATCTCAATTATCTCTGTAACAGTCAAGGTAGGACAATAATGTTTATGCTCGAATGTGAGGAAAAACGTCCTCTTCGAGGTATAATAGGTTTCATCGAGGTAGAAAATGTTTAAATAGCCAGCAACGGTAATTAACCAATTTGGAATTCCAAATTGGGATCTCAATTATCTCTGTACCAGAGCTAGGTAGGAGAATAATTTCTATGCTCGAATGTGAGGAAAAACGTCCTCTTCGAGATCTAATACGTTTTATCGAGGTAGAAAATGTTTAAATAGCCAGCAATGGTAATTAACCAATTTGGAGCTCCAAATTGGGATCTCAATTATCTCTGTACCAGAGCAAGGTAGGACAATAATTTTTATGCTCAAATGTGAGGAAAAACGTCCTCTTCGAGATCTAATACGTTTTATCGAGGTAGAAGATGTTTAAATAGCCAGCAACGATAATTAAAAAATTTGGACCTCGAAATTGGGATCTCAATTATCTCTGTACCAGAGCAAGGTAGGACGATAATTTTTATGCTCGAATGTGAGGAACAACGTCCGCTTCGAGATCTAATACGTTTTATCAAGGTAGAAAATGTTTAAATAGCCAGCAACGCTAATTAACCAATTTGGATCTGGAAAATTCAAAGATCTGGAAATGTTAACCTAAATCCGAACGACTTTAGCGAATTCCTTTCGACGAATCATACTAATGCCCCTCATATAGATGAACTAACCTATGATGCTAATGAAGACGAGTTTTTTCATTTCTCAAATGTCTCGGAATCGGATGTTATCAGAGAAGTCTTATCTATAAAATCGCCTTCGATGGGTATTGATAGAATTCCAATAAAATTTGTCAAGTCGATTCTACCCTATTTAGTTTCACCCCTCACAGCCATTATCAATCACATTCTCCTCACTTCCCCTTTTCCTTCCTTGTGGAAATTAGCCACAGTTATCCCTGTTCCGAAAATATCTGCTGCTTCTCTCCTGTCTGATTTTCGACCTATAAGTATCTTGCCTGTTCTCTCCAAAGTCTGTGAATCATTAATGGTATCTCAAATTAATTGTCACATTTCAAACAAAAACTTACTTAGCCCTCTTCTGTCCGGCTTTCGCTCAAAGCACAGCTGCTCTAGAGCTATGCTCAAGATCACTGATGACATAAGAGTAGCATTTGACCAACAGAATGTTGGTTGAATGTTGTTGAATGAATCTCTGTCTGCTTGACTCCTCTAAAGCATTTGATAGTGTTCATCATACGCTCTTATGCCATAAGCTGAGGAAGTATTTTCTATTTTCCTCCAATGCGACTAAGCTTATACGTTGTTTCCTATGTGAGCGATACCAAAGAGTTCAAGTTAATGCAGCTTACTCTAACTTTAAGCCAGTTGAGGCGGGGGTTCCCCAGGGTTCCGTGTTGGGGCCTCTTTTATTTTCCATGTTTCTAAATGACATTTTTACTACAGTTAATTATGTGACCATGCATGCCTATGCGGATGATGTGCAGCTATACATGTCTAGTAGTGTTGAATCTATTGACAATCTATGTTCTAAAATTAACAGTGATCTTATGAATATTACCCGTTGGTCTCGTGAAAACTGTCTTCAACTCAATGTTTCCAAATGATTTGTCTTACCTGTTTTTCGTAATGCCTCTAACTTGACTAATTTTCCGCCATTACCTATAGGAAATGAGACTCTCAAATTCGTATCTAAAATTACAAATCTTGGTTTTTGTTTAAACTCAAATTTAACATGTACAGATCATGTCAATGCTGTCGTGAGTAAATCGTACGCTATTTTACGTAATTTCCACTATGCAGCTAATTATCTCCCAGAAGAAACCAGAAGAAGGATTGTGCAGCAACTCGTTCTGCCCATCATAACATATAGTGATTTTTTCAACACCTAAAGCAACGTCTTTGCAACCAAGAGTTTACATATCTTCTTCTTTCTGTACCTATTTTTCTCCATTCTGTATCTACTTTTCTCCTTTCTCTACCCCTGTCGTCTATACATATCTAATACCTTTTAATTAAATAATTAGTCAACTTATATGTATATTATATTATTTTAATTTAAGTTTTTGAATTATTTGTTATTGTTATAAAAGAATTTGTTTGTTTTTTGCTATAAAAGAATTACTTCTTAGTGCAAGTCCTGTTCAATAATAATAAATAAATTGTAAATAAATAAATAAATGTTTAAATAAGTCAGCAGCGGTTCTGAACTTTCTTTAAAATACGTGTAAGGATTTTCTTTAATATATAAATAAATCTAACGGCTACATGGGTTGTTTTACTTTCTGATGCTTGCTATTGATGTTCGCTTTAGAATTGCATTGCAGTGTCAAAAAATGTGTAAAAATATAGTCCTTAAGATAGAGTAGGTGTGGTTTAGGTAGAAAATTTTGTAAACCTCAGCAATGGCAATTTTCTGTTGGGTTCCACATACTCTTTTCAAAATTTGCCCAATTAGTCTGATTTATTGAATTACTAGATATTTTATAATAATCAAGGGAGATAGACCATAATTTTTCCTTCAAAAATGCATATTGGGTTTTCTTATTGCAATTATCGTTTATTTTTAATATTTTTTCCTAAAAATCATCAAACCTACGTTCCACACAGCAACGAAAAAAATAAACCACCCTAAATCGTTGCTAACTTTCGTTGCTATTTGCACGCACGTAAAATGTAAATTTGACAGTGACAAATTTGACAGTTCAGCTATATTGGTTTGCTATTGTGACGTATGTATATGCGCAGAAGAAAACATTTTTGAAAGCTGTTCTGGGTAATCTTGTATTCTATTATTTTTGGATATATATATATATGTATATATCATAAAAATCATTTTATTTTACAAACTCGTGCTGGCTGGCTTTAACCATAGAGAAAGAATAACAAGAGGCCGAATCAGCCAAATGTACTCATCGGCGACATGGAAGCGGTCGGTCCGCAAGGGAAACGCAAGGAAATTTCTCAATTTTTGCTTTGTGTCTTTCTCTCATTATTCGGATCTCCATATGCATGATGACTTTGTGAGTCAGTGTGTAATTTTTTTCTCGGAGCGGAAGATCGACATTGCTTCTGTTATTTTGCACTAACAATGTAAGCGAACATGCGTAAGAAGAGATCGATCCAACACTCGTACGCCAGATAAAGTGCGAAAGAAAGAATCGATCAATTTCTTGTGTACAGCGGGCGATGAGGAGAACGGTGCGATTCGTCTTCTTTTGCTTCTCTTACAATAACAAACCATGTGCAGCCGTCCGTCCGTCTGGAATCGTTTTAAATTTTGCATTTTATGGTTTTTGAAAGAATTTTTGCTTTCGTAGCTTTGTTCTGCTTCTTATTCGATGTCCAAGCTATGTAAAGCGCTGGCACGATCTACGTTCCGAGCATACCGTGCTCTTGAAGAATTCGTATAGGCAGAAGATTTAAGAAGAAGAATACTTTAGTCGGCATATCTGCATCTTTAATACCTTATTCGAGTGTCCAAAACTATTATTAAAATTAAATTAAGGACTAAACTTTTTAATATTTTTGATTTTAGTTCTATTAAGGAAGCATTGCCTATGGGCTGTCAATAAAACGAAATATTGGTACAACAATTATATTATAATTTTATACATATAAAATAACAATTAACAATAACCCAATTTAATAATAAACCTAATTTAAAATACTAAAGAGTTTATGTTACAAAAAAACAAAATTCCTTTAATAAACGAAAAATAATAGCGGGAAAAAAATCCAAACTTGATAGACTTATAGACGTCAGCACCTGTTTTTTTTATTGTAAAGGAACCAAAAAGAAGTCAAATTCCCTTGTTCCCTCAACCCCTGCTTTGTTACGAGCGCTGAGAAGACCGCAGTGAGGCTTTATAACAACAACTACAAGGGATTCGTGGCATACAGAAGCATTTTGTTGTTGTACACTTTTTTGTTTCTTTTCTACTAGAACAAAAACAAAGTTGAAGTGTTTCCGTGCTTTCCTCCGAAAGCGAAGCAAAAGTTACCAACAATTTATCAATCACAATATGGTGAAAATTATGTTTTAGTGTAAATATTGGACCACATTCACCATGCTGCGCTGCCTTCGATAGCGGCAGAGTGGTGTGTATTCATGCTAATAATGGCACATCTAATCTTGTTCTTCTTTGAGTCATAATATCTCTTTACTATTTATACTCTTTGCATTCAGTAATGTATCAACGATCCAGTAGTGGATAGGAAACAAATGCTCAGAGCAGCAATGGAAACACATTAGCATTGGCAATAGCAAAAGAGAAGAGCGCGAAACACTCAGAAATGAGTGAAAACTCGATCCAGTACTGGATCGACCATGGAAAATATTTTTGTTCAAGATTCGCCCTCTTGTTATTCTTTCTCTATGCTTTAACAAACAAAGTCTTCATAATTGTATGTATCCATCAACGTTGTCGTTTCTTCTACGATAGCATTATTTTTTATATTCGAGTACATTCCTAAAGCCAGTACTACGCTTCTATATTGATTTTTTAGCTGTTTACTCTAACATTTTTCATTGCATAATTCTTTATTATCTTTATTTTACATTATGTCAATAACTAAAGCCTTTTTCGCAAGCAACATGAAGTAAATGCCCAATGATATAAATATATCATATTTCATTCGTACTACTATATTCAAAAAAGTACTACCACTTACTCGTTTTTCAAAACAACAACGCTGGTATGCATATCAAAGTTAGAAACAAAACACAAATCACAACAAAATTTTGGAAGCCATAAAATCATAAGAGGAAAAGAGAAATCCGAGTGTACTCTGTGTATGCCACAGAAAACTAGTTTTGACAAACCAGCGCAAACACGTGAAGCTCAGTTCTCTGAACGCAAATCATCGTAAGAGTTTGCGAATGCAAATTTATGAAGCTAGGTGGTTAGAAGCGTAACGGAAATTGCTGTTAGTATAGACTTTAGACTTAAAATAGAATTTGACTACCTTTTCTAAGACTACCTTTTCTGTTCTCGGAGAGTCTTCTTCATGCTTTACATTTTTTCTTGTAATCAGCCTAGGTCTTAGCATCTTTGTGCCTCATGTACCATCTAAAAGTCCTTGCCGTTCCCCTATTCATGGACTCCAGTACCCAGCTCCACCAGGGTACAGAATCCTTTCCTTCCACTATAGTCCGAGGGCACGCCTTTCATAGCAAGTGATCAATGCGTAATTTAGCCTACGTATTTCTAACTCTACCTTCCGTTACCCTTAGGATTCTTGTTAGCCAGCAACTTCGCCTCCGTCTTAGTCCATATACGACATGTTCGCGTTGACAAAAGTAGGTTTAAACCAGCGGTACCCAAGAGCAGCCATTCGGCTACTCAATTTTTTACTCACATAATATGTATACATTGAGAGCGTTAACGAAATCTCGTCAGTAGCCAGAGATTAATAGGATTGGAAACTCTTTTATCTTCAGATAAAGATGAAAAAAAGATCGATTTTTTATGAACTGGTGAATTTGACTACATTTCTTTTGCAGCCAGAAAGAGATAGCACGTGACGCTTTATCTTTTGACGGTATTATTCACCAACATTTTTTGCAAAAGGTTGCCACCATAAGTAGACGAAGTGAAAAATGTGGGCATAAATTTATTTCTGTGGGTATTTTTTATGTGATTGTAGAAATTTGAATAAAATATTATTTAATTTACTTCGAATATTATATTATTTCTATAGTTTTCTATATTTGTAAAATTTATAATGAAAAAAAAATATAAAGGATATTTTTTTACTTCTTTATTAGATGACAATTCTAAAAGTTATAGAGTTCATGCTGTTTCCACACCACCATTGAGGTAAGCGTCAAGGCGCGTTACCGATTTTTTTGGGTGTTCGGTTCCTTAGTAGGCCTATATCACCCGTGCACATGCAACTATAACTACAAAGCACACTAAATTTATTAATACGTTCTGTAATAATAATAATAAGTTCTGTAATTCGACGTTTTAAAACAATATTAATAAATATCTGTAAAAATTTTGCGACAACTTATCTTTATCGCCCCAATACCAATCAAGTTGTGAATGACAGCTTCAAAAGCGGGAAACAGAGATTATAACCACTTTTCTACTAGCAACGATATGGCACATTTTTACATTTTTGACATGCAACCGTTCAATTAAATTTGTTTTTGTAACATTTGTATTGAAACTCACCGTTTTCAGTCGAGTCTTCGAAACTCACCCGCCAAAAGCATAAACAAACCATTGTTTATGCTTTTGGCGGGTGAGTTTGCATAGAAAATTTATAGAAACAACACGCGGCTGTTTTTTTGAACAGCTGTTTTGTTCTAAGTTTCCAATCTCGTTATCTCTGTCAGTAGCTTCCGAGACAGCGACGAGGTAGGGTTGTATGCTGCGCTTGTTTGATTTTGCTACACCCAAAAAATTATCGTTTTTTGTCTTTATGACAAAGTTTATGTGAATTTTTCCTTTATATTAAAAAATATTATTGCATTATTCAATTTACTTCATATTATAAATTATTATTGCATTATCTACTTTAGATTATAAAATATTATTGCACTATCTACTTTATTTTATAAAATATTACATTTACATTACTCATTACAAGTTAATTTCCGATCTTATGCTTCATTCGCAATGTACTGCAATAATCCAAATATGTAGCGCGCAAACAAACAAAAATCCAAAAATATTCATGCTTTTTGTTTAAGCGCATATATTTTTCTCAGTGCTAAGTGAAAAAATTTCCAATACACACTCAAAATGTGATAGTGTGCATTTGGACATCGCTGGTTTAAACCCATGTTGGAAACCTGCAGGTTATATTGGGTTTGGGAAAAAGTTGCATTTTTTTAGTGAAACTCAATTGGTTTTCTTATAGTCTGAGAATGAATTTATTTAAATCAGATATGCTCCATTATTATCTACAATGTGTCGCCATTTTTCGATAGTTTCTGGTTGAAAAACTGAATCAAGTGGTTTTCACAGGCTTCTTTTGAAAGCAGCATAATTCCATTCCGAGAGTTCTGCTGAGATCGGAACAAGCAGTAGCTTTGAGAACGATTTTTGACGCTTCTAATTATCATACGTGACCCATTTCCCATCACCGGTTATGATACGCTTCAAAAAAGACGCGATTTCATTTCGTTTCAGCAGCGCATCGCAGATCTTAATTCTGTCTATCATGTTTTTCTCGTTCAACTCATGAGGAACCCATATATCGAGCTTCCTTTGGTAGCCAGCCTTGTGTAGCTGGTTTGAAGTAGTTTTTTCCTAGCTGTATTTCTTAAAACAGTCAATGCCTAGCTCCATCCCAATATCTACACTGTCGTATCTTGCTGAACTTTTTCAAGACTGATGATCATCTTTCACATTAAAATTACCAGAACGAAAGCGTACGAACAACAACAAATTTCCTCGCAACAAATTTTGATAAAGCACCTTCACCGTAGACCAGTGTTGGCCACGCCATAGGCACGCGTGCTAATTCTTTCTCACGGCTATTCACATGTACACGACAAAAGTCGTCGGGTTTTCGCACCGACACTAGCGATCGTTCTTATCAAGTGCAGTCAGTCGACGTGTAGTCTTCAAGCAAGCAAGATCGCACCAGATTATTTTATGATTGTACTGAGCAAAATGTTTCATAAAGAATGGGAGAATCACTATTTTTTCTTTGAAAATCTTTAGTTTGAATGCATGATTTGCAATAAAAAGGTGGGACGCGCTTCTAAATGTTTTCTTAAGAGACTCTATAAGACGTCTCATTTAGATTATGATAAGGTTATTAATGAAGAAAGGGCACAATTAATATGTAAGTTAAAGTCTGCTATTAAAAAAGATGTTTCAAAGTCTGAATTCTGAATAGATTCATTGCAAAATCATTTGTATGATTTAAAGATTAAGAACACCCAAGCAACAATATTTCAGTGTACCGCGCAGAGAGAATTTTTCCGCCAAACAACCTCTCTCAAAGCTTCACACATGCACAAAATATGATTTTATAAGTTTTGGCCAACACTGTCGTAGACAACACAAATTTTTTCACAAGCCTGCGCAGCATTTTCTCCTTTGTCGTAATAATACTGCAAAATAGTGCGCAATTTTTCATTATTTTTCTCCATTTTCACACGTAAACAGCTTTCCAACCACTGCACCGTTTTTTAATCATTGACAGTTACAGTCGTAGTGTCACCTTTTCAATAAGCTTTCAGTGGTATCGCTGCGATCAGTGTTGCCAGCGTTATTTGCAACTGACCCCACCTATCGAAAAAACGCCAAAAACTTTTTCCGAGACCCAATATTTACTCACAAATCCCAAAACACTCTCTGCGGTTATCGTCGGAGCTAGTCCGCACGGACTGTCAGCGATAGCATCACAACCTATATTCACATTTCTTTTACACACACACTCCAAAGTTTGGCTATCGACTTAAATAATTTTTAACCGTAGAGCTACCCTGGTGTAGAAAACTACATTTTTAAAAATTCTTTTTCAAATATTCGCCAAAGTATAAAATATATTATTCTCAGCTTTTGTGACATTGTTTATTATTAAATATGAGCTAAAATCGGGGAATGTCAATGCATTATCGATTAATATATTTAAGATATTTAAAAACTTCAGTATAACGCCTTAATGTGTAGAAAACTACACTCGTTTAAACCGCATTCGTTTTTGAATCGCAACCGTCGTTTTTACCGTTATTCTTCGGATGCTTTGATTAATGTGACACTTGCTTCATATATTTATAGGATTTAGATATTTCTGTCATAGGTCCTAAGTGATCAGTGTGAAAGGTTTCAAGTGGCGTATCCCCTTTGTCTATCAGGTAAAGAGTCTCTTCAAATTTACCAAATTTTGTGTTCATTATTAAGCATTGGATACAGCTATTTAGACTCATTTAAACATTTCTTTTTAAGTCTTGGATGAAATATTCTCTTAATATCATGTCGTAGATTTTTTGTATTCCAAAATGACCTTTGTTATGAAATGTTTGAATAATTTCTTTATCCATATGGTTTCTATATGCTACTAAATTTCTTCCATTTACGTGTTTATATATTATTTCGTTTGAAAGGATATTTTAAATTCTTCATGATCTTTATACATACTACATTAAGAGTTATATATGGCAAGATAGCTAACCTCGACAAAGGCCACGTATGAGGGTTGTTAGAAGTGGCAGGATGTCATTACTTTTTACAGTTTTATTTTCCTCACTTCCTACAATTGAATGCTCTCTTGTGTTTAATTGTAACCTTAGTATATATGTCAGGCCGTTATATGCGTACAAGGACTTAATGTTATCATGCCGTTATGTGCATACAAAAATAAAACTTTGTATATTGGCATATTATTAATTACACATATTTTGTTAGTTTAAGCATAAAAAGACATTTGCCACGCCGTTATGCGAGTACCAAAGTTTTTATTTTAGTTTTTATTTGACGTTTTTATTTTAGTTTTTATTTTAATTTTATAATTTTACATATTCAGGGCAATTCTCGTTGCCAGCTTGACATGAAATTGTCAAGACAAGTTGTCACAGTGCTTGTCAATGCTTTTCAAATTGGTATTCTGGTTGTCAATTGACACAGTGAAAGCTTTAATGCAGTAACAAGCTGAAAAGCTTAGTGTTACAGAAACCAAAATGTAATTTTTGACTAATAGAACATGAAATGTCAAAAGAAAATACGAACGGACTACGGCAGAGCAGAACTGGCGCACTATGTGCAGTTCATGTCCACCATGTGTGGAATGTGCTGAATATCAAAGAATATACAATATATATTATTATTTATTTAAATTTTATTATTGTATTTAAATTGTTTATTTATTTATTTAAATTGTTATTTAATTTATATATTATTTGTTTAAAACCAGATCCTGAAACATCTTTCAATGTAAGTAGCACCAAAGAATATGTAATAATATATTTATATTATATATTTATATTATAAAATATTATCATTGAAAGTGTTTCAGAAGCTGGTTTTAAACAAATAATATATAAATTAAATAACAATTACATTACATTAAACAAAATAAATAACAATAAATAAATTAAAAATAACAAAAAAATTTGCTGTTTCTTTTCTGTTCATTTGCTGTTTTGTTCTGAAAATGTAGTTGTCAACTGCTATTTGGCTCTTGAGAAAATTGTAAAGAAAAGAGCTTTTAGGTGACAGCCAGAATACGAATATTGACAATTTGCTAAAAATCTGCGCTGTCAACTAAAAGTTGACGACGAGAATTGCCCTGATTATGTTGGTGTACAAATAAGTTTCCTCGGTTTTTTATAAAAAGTTAGGAATTTATTGTGAAGGAACAGTACATTACGTTTTATTCAAAGTATTTTCCATCATTTGCCACTACTTTTCCCCATCTTTCTGGCAACATTCGGATACCCCGTCGAAAAAACTCTTCATCTTTTGACGCTATCCACAAATCTACCCAATTTTTGGTGTCTTCATATGATGTGAAGCGCTGCTCAGACAGACCATGTGCCATCGACCGGAACAGGTGATAATCAGAAGGGGCTAAGTCTGGTGAATACGGCGGGTGGGGTAAAACTTCCCAGTTAAGTGTTTCCAAGTATGTTTTTACCGGCGCCGCAACATGTGGACGAGCATTATCGTGTAAAAGAATAATTTTGTCGTGTCTGGAGTAGTAATGGGCGCGTTTTTCCTTAAGTGCCCGACTCAATCTCATCAATTGTGTTCGGTAGAGAGCTCCAGTAATGGTTTCGCTTGGTTTGAGCAATGGTTTGATTTGAGTCCTTGAGTGGTTTGGTTTGAGTCCTTCACGTCAAACTCATCGTTCTTAAACTTTTGAAACCATTCCTGACAACTTCTCTCACTTAATGCAGCTTCTCCATATGCTTCTAGAAGCAATCGATGCGCCTCAGCTGCAGATTTTTTCACATTAAAGAAGTAAATCAAAAGTTCCCGCAAATGATGCTTATTCGGCACAAAACTTGACATTTTTGCAGGAAAAAAATTACGTGATGCTGATACGGAATCACTAGTACTTTAAGGTTATGGTGTTGCCGGATGACGAAACTTGGGATATTACGTTTTACATCTGACAATTTCTCCATAACCTTCTGGTGGGGCCATCTTTTGACAATCCGCGGAAACTTATTTGTACACCTAATATGTTTTCGCACATTATTAGTGTAAGTTATTTCACACATAATGTCCGTAGGAAATAATAAAAATTAGCTCATTTAACACCACAGTCAATCTTCGTACAAATTTCTTCACGAAAAATGCGTCAGAAAATGCCTGAATTTGTCATCCCTTTTCTGCACAAATTCCTCTACACGAAAATGCGTCAAAAATTTCTCTACACCAGAAAATGCGTCATAAAACACCTGTTCTTGTCGTCACTTTTCTGTAAAAATTTTTCCTTCACGCAAAAATGCGTCAAAAAATAACCTGGTTTTGTCGGCACTTTTCTGCACAAATTCCTCTACACGAAAATGTGCCAAAAATACCTGAAGTCGCCGTACCTTTTCTGCACAATTTTCCTCTATACGAGAAAATACGTCATAAAGCATCAGTTTTTGTCGTCAGTTTTTTCTGTACAAATTTTCTTCACACAAAAATGCGTCAAAAATTACCTGAATTTGCCGTCATCTTTTTTCCTGTACAAATTTTTTCACGCAAAAATGCGTCAAAAATACCTGAATTTCTCGTCAACTTTTTCTGTACAAAATTCTTTCACACGAAAATACCGTTCTTATTTTATTTTATTATCCCTTTTCTGGTTACAGGGAATTTACGTTTTTTATTTCTTTTCCAGGAATTAAGTATGGAGGAAAAAAGAAAGAAAGAAGTGGAATCCATCATCAATCAAATTAAGACCAACGCAGCCATCTACGGCAACAAATTCTTGAACTCAATTCATCATAAACTGGATAACATAGACGAAATCTATGATCTAGCTGCTGAGGTCGATTCAAACGAATCAGAATCAAACATGGACACTGAGTCTGTCCACATCGAAGGTGATTCTTCCGAAGGCGATTTTTCCCCTCCTTCCAAATCCACCAACAAAAGGAAGCACAAGGCGTCTCCGTCCGCTTCTCCAACTCCGGCAAAAAAATTGTCACCTCTGGTAGCCCCACGTCCAGAGTCCCCTGGCCCCGTGGCTAGGACCATCGCTACGCAGCCCATTTCATCTTCGACTCCGTCGGCTTCTGCACCTAATCCGTCTAGGAAGCTTATACCTCTAATTATCGCCTTTGGACTCAACGTGGCTGAATTGCACCGTTTTGCCCAAAGCAACAACATCACTTTCCGCGTCCACAATGCCTCTTCTCACAAGTCTTTAATTACAACAGGAACCAAAGACGATTTTGATAAAATCAAAGCCATGTTGAAGGAAAAACAATCAGAGTTCAACACATGCATGCCCAAGGAGGACAGGAAAGTTCTACTGGTCCTCAAAGGTATTCACCATTCCTTCGAGGCGCAGGACATTGAATCCGAGCTAAAGAATGCCGGTATCAAGGTAATCGCTGTAACTCTCCTCAAGAGTAGGAAAGCAAGAAGATTTTCAACCAATTTATTGTAGAAGTTGCCAAGGACTCTGTCATCTCCTCCATCACCTGCAAGACCCTTCTCGCTAAACCAGAAGATACACTGGGAAAAATTCAAGCCCACGGCATCTCGCAATGCAGAAATTGCCAAAAATTTGGCCACATCGCCACCAACTGTGGCATGAAATACCGTTGCGTAAAGTGCAACAATAGCCACGCACCAGGGGAATGCCCTCGTACAGCGGAGAACATCAATGACGACAAGGTGTTCTGCGTCAACTGCCAAAAGGAAGGCCATCCTGCCAACTACTTAGGATGCCCCAAATACAAAGAGAAATTGACAGCACTTCGAAAACACGCTGTAAAAGAAAAGCACCAGTTTGCCATACAGTCAGCCTCTCGTGGGATTCACAAGGGCGTTAGCTTCGCCCAAATAGCAGCCAAAACTAACAGGAACTCCACTTCTCGTCCAACCATACCTACAACAAAGGAAAATGTCATCAAACAGGTTCCCCATCCAAAATCAAACTCAGCCAATGTTTTTGAAGACACTGAACGGCTCTTTGGAATAGATATTCTGTCACTTCTTCAGAAGGAAAGGAGTGTCGTCCCGACGAACTACGGGTCTCTCGATGATAAATCGAGACACTAATTTTGGATCGACTTATTTGTGAAATATGTTCAATATAAATCGACTCAATATTATCTCCTACAACGTTAATTCCATTTATTCACTTGTAAAACGGGCTTCTCTAGGCATCAGGCATCTCTTTGTGAGGTCAAGGAAGCCCGATATTCTTCTTTTACAGGAAACAAACCTCTCCAAAAGGAATATCTATACACAAAAAGGATACAACTTCCACCAATCACCAAAGGATGCTGGAAAAAGAGGAACCGCGATCCTGCTTAAGGACTCATACTTATGCACTTCTGCTACACTCCCCGGAAGTCATGGATCCGAAGCCACCGCTGTGAGTATCCACCTAAACAGAGGAGAAACACTACTGCTGATATCACTCTACTTGAACTGCAACAGCTCCAAAACCGACGTCATCGCCCCACTTACACAAATTAACAGCCTAGCCAACCAGCACACCTACTGCATTGGTGGAGGAGACTTCAACGCCAGACATACCCTATGGCTCGACGACACCTGCTCTCCGCGCGGCAACTACATCTGCGAGTGGCTTGATAGTCACAGCCACGAGCACTCGCTGGTTGTTATTTCTCAACCAGTAATGACTCATCCAACCACGCCGTCGATGCTAGATTTCTTCATGTGCTCTTCCACGATCGTCAACATTCTGCCAGAACTAAGGAACTATAGCTGCAAAGCCATGGTCAGCGACGCAGATCACCTTGCCGTCGAACTGCAAATCAAGCTGAACCAGCCCTTCGACATCAACCAAGCACCCACTACCAGACGTCTGCTCCTCAACAAAGTCAACTGGAACCGGTTCAAGCTTCAGGTGGAAGAAAAGATTCATCAGCCCCCAACTGATCAGTGTCTTGCGAATACAGAGATCGACGACGCTATTTGCAACTTCGAGGTTGCGGTCAATGACGCCCTAGATAACCAGAGGACACCTGTAACCAGCAAGGATAAATTCAGCCACCTTCCCGCCAACATCCAGCTATCCATGCGCATCGTTAGTACCTGCGGAAAAAACTCCAGCGAATTCGGCAGCGCACCTTCAACTCAAACAACGCTGACTTCTACAGAACACACGGTGAGCTTACATGCACCAACACCATGTTCCAGCAAGCATTCAGGCACTTCCAAAGCGAAGATCTGTCCAAAAAACTCATGAATATAAAGCCTGGACCAGATAGCTTCAGGCAAATTGGCTACATCGTTGGGAAAAACAACAAAATGCCTGAGACCATTTCTGATGGCAACTTACAAGCCACCAAATCCGAACAAAAGACAGAATTATTAGCCGGATACTTCGAGAAGTGTTTCATGGACAGACCGCCCAACAATCTTCCTGACTTCGTCCATTGCGTCCAAGAAAAAGTGCTTGAAATTGAACCCATGGACAGCCAGATCACCACATTTTCAATGGAAAATACAGCAGACGCACCCGCCGACCACTCCGCTTCTTTTGCAACAGCTGAGGATATCAACAAAATCATAATGAATTCGAAGGCCAAAAAATCTGCTGGAAAAGACAACATCTCAAATTTCATCATAAAACGGCTCCCTCCGTTGGCTATTTGGCTCCTCGTCGTCATCTTCAACAATTGTATCAACAACAGCTACTTTCCTTCCGCCTGGAAGGAAGCCAGAATGGTACCTGTTCCTAAGAAATCTGGCCGGTCAAGCGTGAAGGGCTACCGTCCCATTACTCTGCTGTGTTGCGTGAGCAAGCTTTTCGAAGCCCTTCTGCTTAAACACCTCACCAAACACTGCGTTGATAGAGGAATTCTCAGCGAAAATCAACTTGGATTCCGTGAAGGGCGATCCAACCATCACCCATTGCTTAAGCTGCACAATGACGTAACTAACAGCCTGAATAAGAAGGAATACACTGTCACCTGCCTCCTCGACATCCAAAAAGCATTCGACAGCGTGTGGCTCAACGGGTTAATCTACAAGCTGGCCTCTCTTGATTTCAACCGTAACTTAGTCAGGATGATCTCCAGTTTCCTCAAAAACAGGACTTTCCATGTCAAAATATTTGATAAAATCTCTTCCAGGCGGACAATTGCAGCAGGCGTCCCTCAAGGTTCAAAACTGGCACCTCTTCTATTTAATATCTTCACTTCCGACCTACCTTCAAACTCACCTGGGACCACAACGCTCTTATACGCCGATGACTGCATCTCCTTCGCCTCCGCGCTCTCACCAAAAGTTGCTGCTCGCAGACTAGAGGCTCGCATCAAACGTCTCTGGGATCACTATGACAAATGGGGAATGAAGATCAACGCTAGCAAAACTGAACTAGTCTGCTTCCGAGTACCATCCACAGCCACCAGGAATCGAAGAAGGATCGCCACCAAATGCAGGAATCTGCAACTTACGATGCCGAATGGTGCCGCGGTCACCACCCAAGATTCCACAAAATACCTTGGTGTAAACTTCAATCAACTCTTCAAATTCAACACCCACTGCATGGAAGTTATGAAAAAGGCCAACTTCGCCCTACATCTCGTTAACCCACTTCTCACTAGACGCTGTGGGAAACCCATGAAGACGAAGTTATTAGTCTACAAACAGCTCATACGCCCTATTATAACATACGGATTCCACGTCTGGTTCACCATTTCACCTTTCACCTGCACTGGCCTTTGGAAGAAGCCCGGGACTTACTTCTTCTACAACAATAGTCTACTCTACAACACAGCTAACATCACTCCTGCCGACGACGTCATGGTTGACCTAGCAAAGCGCTTCCTCCAAAAACTGGAAACACATCCCGACAACACAAAAAAGGATCTCTTCGTGGAAGGGGAACTTCACAACAATTACCTACTTTCATCTGTTCTAGTACGTCCAGGGATTGACGAACACTTTTACAAACAGAAGAGTGCAGCACACATCCGCGGCTAGACCATCTCTTTCCTTTTCTTTTCTTTCTCTTTTATTTTCTCCTTTTCTTTTTCTTTTCCTTCTCTTTTATTTTCTTCTCTCTTTTTTCTCTTATCTTTAGCTTATCTTTATTTTCTCTTCTATTTTTTTTTTCTCTTATCTTTAGCTCTAGAACACCACCACCAAAACACTTCACCACTGTGGCTAGTCGTATCTAGCTCACATTATATTAATCATTATTTTATTCACTATTTGCATACTCATATATTTATAGCCTTATTTCAAGAGTCACGGTCGTCTCTAAATCGTCTCACCCGTTTAAAGTATTCCAAGAGTCACGGTCGTCTTGAAAATCGTCTCTCAATCGTCAACGACGTAAGCTTTGGTCGTCTTGAGGTATTCTAAGAGACGATTTAGAGACGATTATCGTCTTAAATAAGACGAGTGCTTTTTAGTTGTCGTCTCATACAAAACATAAATTAATTTAGTGCACAATATAATGCTGGACTTCGTATTTATGCTTTATATAATATTTTTAAGCTACATATATGAAATTGATGATTTTTATAATGATTCTAGAAAAAGAAACAAGATTTACGAAATTTCCACAACCAAAAATTAATCGACAGAGTTCATATTTTCGCGCACAACTCAACGCACAAAATAAAAATGCAGTGTGTTGTTTTATGTAAGTGTTTGTTTAAAAACACTTATAAAAGCATTTTAAGATTGCTCAATTCTCCGCGTGGAATTGAAACTGTCTTTGTTTACCATTTGCTTCATGGTTGCAAACTACCAAAAAGAGAAAAACAATTTTTTGCTACAATTTAAACGAAATAATATACATACAATAGCACATATATCAATCTACATATAATTTGCCAAGTTTATTCTATATTTTGGCAACGTTTGTTGCCAAAAAAAACAAATTTATAAAGTTTTCATTAATTGAAATTAACCACAATTATAATATTATCGTCTACCATCACTAAAATTTGTATCTTATGCGCAAACCATTTTGGCAAATAACAATGGCTGTAAAATAAACGTATAGTCCAGTGACCGCGACGGAAGAGCAAGACGAGACGAGTTCCGTGACTCTTGGAATAGGTCTGTTACGTCGTCGTGACTCGTCAGAGACGATTGTCGTCTTAGTCACCGTGACTCTTGGAATAAGGCTGTTAGCTTAATCCTAATCTAAAAAAAAAAAAAAAAAAATACTTACCATTGTTCTTGAGTTGGGCCCCTTTTGTGCTGACTAAATTTGTAAACCTCTAGTTATAAGAACATCTTTATTAACAAGTGTATATAAAATGCTCGAATTTTTTTAATAAAATTGAATTGAATTACCGTCCTTATTCGTTTAGCGTTTTCGTTCAGAATTTCAGCACGAATACGTTCGTGTGTTGTACAAGACACAACAGTGTCTTCGCTCCGCACACATTTCGACTTTCAGCGACTTTTCGATTTATCGAAACAGCTACCTGCGCCGTCAACGTCGTCTTTTTAAAGACGAATTTTTTCCCTAATTATTTTATTACCCGCTTTTCTCGTTACAGGTCATTAACGTTTCTTCCAGGAATTAAGCCTTCCATACCTGTGTACCATGGGTATGGAGGAAAAAAGAAAAAAAAAGACGTGGAATCCATCAGAGAGGAATCCATCAGTCTAATTAAGATAAATGCAGCCATCTACGGCAATAAATTTTTGAACTCTATTCATCAGAAGCTAGATAACATAGACGAAATCCAACGATTCAGACTCCATCATGGACACGGGTAGCCGTTCCAACGATGACAGGTCGGTTGAGTCTGACCACAGCGAAGGAGGTGATTCTTCTGAAGACGATTTTCCTCCCCTTCCAAATCCACCAACAAAAGGAAGCACAAGGCGTCTCCGTCCGCTTCTCCAACTCCGGCAAAAAAATTGCCACCTCTGGTAGCCCCACGTCCAGAGTCCCCTGGCTTCGTGGCTAGGACCACCGCTACGCAGCCCATTCCATCTTCGACTCCGTCAGCTTCTGCATCCACTCCGTTGAGGAGGCTTCTGCCTCCAATTATCACCTCTGGACTCAACGTGGCTGAATTGCACATTTTTGCCCAAAGCAAAAACATCACTTTCCGCGTTCACAATGTCTCTTCTCGCAAGTCTGTAATTACAACTGGAACCAAAGACGATTTTGATAAAATCAAAGCCATGTTGAAGGAAAAGCGATCAGAATTCAACACATACACTCCCAAGGAGGACAGGAAAGTTCTACTGGTCCTCAGAGGTATTCACCATTCCTTCGAGGCGCAAGACATTGAATCCGAGCTAAAGAATGCCGGTATCAAGGTAATCGCTGTTACCCTCTTCAATAGCAGGAAAGCTGACAAAAGCTTCCAGTTCATCGTTGAAGTCTCCAAGGACTCTATTATCTCCACCATCACTTGCAAAACGCTCCTGCTAAACCAGAAGGTGCACTGGGAAAAATTTAAACCCAAAGGCGTCACTCAATGCAGAAATTGCCAAAAATTTGGCCATATTGCAACGAACTGCGGTATGAAATATCGTTGCGTTAAATGCAACCTAAACCACGAGCCAGGTTGCTGCTTTCGTACTGCACTCGAGAAAAAAGATGAAAAAGTCTTCTGCGTCAACTGCCAGAAGGAAGGTCACCCGGCAAACTTGGTTGCCCCTTCTACAAGAAGATGCTTGAAGCCCGCAGGAAAACTTCGCTGTAGAATCCGCCAGACAAGGAGTCCAAATTGGTCTTAGCTTTGCTTCCAGCAAAGCCACCTCTGCTACGACTGTCTCTTCCACTGCGCCGTCCAGGAAACCTCTGCAGCGATCCTCTTCTCGCCATCCTCCTCCCAAAAAATCTTCATCATCATCAGCTCTGCCCCTTAATAAACCATCATTCGATATATTTTCAGATACCGAGAGATTGTATGGGGCTGATCTTCTTACGCTCCTTCCAAAAGCTAAGAGTGTCATTCCAACCAACTATGGCAAACTCGACGATAAGTCGAAGAAAATCATTCTGGGTCAACTTATTTGTGAACTATGTTGAGAATAGGTCATCTCAAGATCATTACCTACAACGTTAATTCTATTTATTCTCTTTCCAAAAGGGCTTCGCTTAATCTGTTCGTGAAGCAATTTAATCCTGATATTCTTCTTTTACATGAAACCAATTTGACGAGTAGGAACCTTGTCGAACAGGGTGGCTACAGGTTCTTCCAGTCTCCCAAGATTGAAGGAAGGAAAGGAACAGCCATCCTCCTGAGAAATGGTTTCCAAGGCACCCAGATCAACCTTACCTCACTGAAAACTTCTGAAGCTACTGCCATTTCTATTAAACTGAGCAACAACGAGTCACTGCTCATCATCTCGTTGTACATCAAGGGCCACAGCAGGCGTACATACTGCCTAATTGGTGGCGACTTCAATGCCCGGCACCAACTTTGGCACGATGACGTTTGCTCCCCGCAAGGCGAAGCTGTCACTGGTTGGCTCAACAGCCACTGCAACGATCACTCCCTGGTGGTGGTTTCTCAGCTGGACAGGACCTATCCCACGACCCCGTCCACACTAGACTTTTTCATCTGCTCTTCAACGCTGGTAAACATCCTGCCAGAGCTGCAGAATTTCCACTGCAAGGCACACTTTAGCCACTCTGACCACCTTGCTGTTGAGCTTAAAATCAGGCTCAACCAAAGAGTATTCGCTGTGAGATCTCCAGTCGATCAGCAGATAGTCTTCCATAAGATTAACTGGAATGCTTTCAAAAAACATGTGGACGATAACATCACCTGTCCCCCAACTGACCGAAATCTCTCGAATTCAGAGATAGACGAAGCCGTTACGAATTTGGAATCTACAATAAATAACGCCCTGAAATCACAGTCCACAATTCCTACTAGTAGAGATAGGTTCTGCAATCTGCCTGCTAATATCCAGGCCATCCAGGCTCATCGTCAACGACTTCGTGCGGGAGAATCCTTCACTGCACCTACAACACCAGCAACTATGAGTACAGACGCATACTGGCTGAGCTCCGCTGCACCAACACTCTTTTCGCACAAGCCACCAACCGTCATAGGAATGATGAGCTCACCAGGAAGCTCAATTTGATAAAGCCTGGTCCTGATGCCTTCAAGCAGATCGGCTTCATTACGGGCAAAAAGAACCACCTTCCTGATGTCATCTCCTATGGGGCAATTAAACCTTTGAACACTGAACACTTTGAAAAAAGTTTCACGGCCAGACCACCTTCTGATCTTCCAAATTTCGTCAACATTGTTGAATCCAAAGCCATGGAAGTAGCGAGTTTTGGCTCTGCTGTGACTGCGTTTTCCATCGACAACCCTGCCGATGAACCCACTGCCTCCTCGACCTTCACCACCGCAGCTGGCGTTCAGGAACCCCTGCAACTAATCAAACCAAAAAAATCTTCTGGAAAAGATGGTATCTCCAACTTTGTCCTGAAGCGGCTCCCCTCGCTAGCGATTTTGCTCATGACAGTCATATTCAACAACTATATGAACAACAGTTACTTTCCAACCACTTGGAAAGAAGCCAAAGTCGTCCCCGTCCCTAAAAAATCCGACAGGACATCGGTCACTGGTTACCGTCCTATATCTCTGCTTTGCTGCGTGAGCAAAATCTTCGAAGCGCTGATTCTCCGTCTCATCAACAAGCACTGTGCTGACTGCAATATCATACCAACAAATCAGCATGGATTCTTGAAGGGCCACTCCACTATTCATCCGCTGGTGCAACTTCACTCTGAAGTCACCAACGGACTGAATAAAAAAGTATGCACACTTGCCTGTCTCCTGGACATCGAAAAGGTTTTCGACAGCGTCTGGATTAGCGATCTCATCTATAAGCTAACCACCCTTAACTTCAACATCCATCTGGTAAATCTTGTCCACAATTTTCTGTCCAACAGAGAGTTTTTCGTACAAGTCGCCAGCAGCAAGTCCAGTAGAAGGAAAATCTCAGCAGGTGTCCCACAAGGATCCAAACTTGGCCCCGTTCTTTTTAACATTTACACGTCAGACCAACCTCCCAATGGCCCGGATACAACCACATTGTTGTATGCCGATGACTCCATCACATTTTCTGCTTCCTTTTCTCCAGAGCTTGCCGCTCGACGCCTTGGTCTCCACATCAATAAGTTGTGGGCATACTACAATAAGTGGGGACTTCACATCAACTCCGGGAAAACGGAATTAATATGCTTCCGCAATCCTTGCACAGCAATGCGCAACAGACGCGGTTTTGTCAGCCGGTGCAAAGGCGTCATCTTATCCCTTCCCGACGGCAGTGTCGTCCAAACCAAAGACAGCTGCAAATATCTGGTAATCCAGTTCAACGAACGATTCAAATTTAGAGAGCATGCGCTCCATGCTCTTCAGAAAGCCAACTTCGCCCTACATCTGGTCAACCCGTTGCTCAAAAGACGCAGCGGTCTACCCAAACCAACCAAGCTCATCTCAAGCTCATCTACAAGCAACTGATACAAAAACCTGTGATCAGCTACGGGTACCCCATTTGGTTCACCATTTCGCCCTCAACCATGAAGCTCCTGACACTTCGAAAGGAAGATCCTTCGCCACTGCACAGGACTCTGGAGGAGACCAGAGAGCCTAAAGTTCTACTCCACCACATCGTACCAGGTACGATGCATCCAATATACCATCATTAGATACCTTCATGTTGGACCTCTCCAAACGAATCCTGAACAGCATCCTAACCCACCCCGATGACAACATTAGAAATCTGCTTCATCACCCTCCAGATCACAACAACAAATACATATATCTCCGTTCGATCCTGCATCCTGGCATGGATTCACACTTCTATTCAAAAGAACCATAATTAATTAACCATAATTAATTAATTTTAATTTAGCCTTTCACTAACCCTAGTTATTACACTAGATTTCAAACCATCACCTTTCTAGTAAGCCCCTATTTCTGTGCCACTTCTATTTGTAACTCTCTAGCTATAAGATTATTGTATTTCCATTATTGTATATATAATTATCGATTTTCAATAAAAATAACTAACTACTAACTAACTACCGTCCTTATTAACAATAAACTTTTTTCAGTAAAACACCTATTTGGTGTTGTTTTTTACATAGTTTTTTCATTTTTTGATTGATGAGTATTATAAAAATTAAATGTATGATCTGGCAACATTGCAACCAAATAGTTATAATACTTCTCGTTACTTTAAGAATAGCGATTAAATAATAAAGCACGTTGTTCGAATCGTTCCTTCGTTGAACTGCCTGAAACCTATCCACCCGTGTTACATTTATATGAGTGTAAAACATTACAATTGGCGACGAGGATTAATCAAATATACAATAGAAACAATTATAATATAATTGTAAGTATAATTGCAACGTTTCTTTGATCACATCATGCCAGACGATCAGTTAAATACAACTACGGTGTCTGTGGTACAATCACACAAGTTTTCCACGAGAGGTTAGAAATCCATTTTGCTGAAATCGACTGTGAAGCAATAAACACAAAAAAAGCTATTTTACTTAAGGCAATTGGATCTTCTCCATATGCTGTATTGCATAGTCTATGCTCGCCAAACTCACCAATAACGATGAGTTATAGTGAATTGTGTAAAATGTTACAATATCACTATACTCCACCGACAATTATATATCGCGAAAGAAAAAATTTTCATGATGCTGTCAAACGAGACAATGAATCAGTGGCAGAATGATTTGCCAGAGTTAAAAGCTTGGCATTAAATTGCAAATTTGGAACACATCTCAATGCTATGGTGACAGATCGATTCATCATTGGGCTTCTTTAAGCGAATATTTGAAAAACTGTGCGAGGAGGACGAGACGCTCACAGTTGAAAATGCTTTAAAAAGAGCAATGATAATGGAAACCAGACATGCTGGTAATATGAGTTCGAACGATTCTGACGTACAAATAAATCAAATAACGAAACCCAACAAGTACAACAACGTCAAAACCAACGAGATGGGCAGCAAATGTGTATACATTGTGGATGGCGAAATCATACGTCAAACGACTGCAAGTATAAAAATCATAAATGTCACACGTGCGGCTGGACATCTAGCTTCAGTATGCAGAAACAAGCGGCAAAAAGGAAAACACGTAAACTTAGTATCTAATAACAATACTAGCACAATAAACGATCAGTTATAGATTATGAAGAAATAATAAATTCATCAATTTGTAGCATTAACAAATATAATTGCAGGAACGAATACCTTTTACCGGTTGACATCGAAGGTGTTAAACTTAGTATTCCATGTGACACTGGATCTCCATGCACGCTGATACCAGCTTCGTTGTTTAAACAATTTAAAGGTAAAGTAAAGTTAAAGGCTTGTGAAACTAAATATTTTGATTACGGGGGCAAACATATTGATATTGCGGGCGAATTTCAAGCCAGGGTGACATACCGCGATTTAAAGAAAGAGGTAATTGTTGTTGTCGCTGCATCTGACCATGCGATGCCTATCCTGGGTCGTTCATTTCTACGCGCATTTAATTTCAGCTTGACGCAAGTAAATTTTCTTAGGGAATCAGACGAAGCTACGGAATATAAGAATGATCTGATACGATAATTTTCAGAAGTCTTTGACAACACCCTCGGTAGTTATAAACATAACAAAATTTCGCTTCCAGTAGACAGTACCGCCAAGCCTGTGTTTTTTAAACCACGCCCATTACCACTTGCATGGGGGGGTTTGTCCGTGATTGGGGGAAAACGGGTCCACACGACGACCCTCCGTATCTTTCGCGGGCAAACAAGTCGACTTCTCCCTCCTCGTGGTGCCCCCTGGGAACCGTTTCTGCTGAAACGGGCTAACGGAAGCGACGCCTCCCACTTCCCACCCCCTCACCCCAAATCCATCCACCCCCCTATCCCTATTTTCCCCCACCGAAGGCAAAGGTGTTAAGGTATACGTGCCGAGTGCCTGCATGGCTGACGGGTGGTAAAACGGGTCAGCAGCTAACGGTCCCTACCGATGCCCAGGCAAGGTCGGTAGTATTCAGTGCCTAGTCCCGGTAAGGCGGCTCTGCCGGGATGGTCCACCCCTTCCGACCTTACTCGTGGGAACAGAAATGGATACAAATAAACAAACACAAACAAGACGAAGAGAGGGGGGAGACCGGGACAGTGGCTCGGTGAACAGGTGCAGCGAAGACGAACTGCTCGTCTCCAGCCAGGAGTCAACTGCCCCTCCGGCAGCAGTGGTTAGTGCCAAACAAAGCACTGAATCCGCTGCTGCCACACCAAACATACCGAGTGCCGCCAGCCATAGTGGCACCCAGAAAAAGGCCAAATCCTCTGGCACGCTCATGAGGCAAGGCTACCAGAAGGCCCTCTTCATACTTGGCAAGATTGCTAAGAATGAGGAGGCTGGTAAGCCTCACGAGCGCGACAAGGAGGACAAGGTGAAATACCAGGCGATTGTGGACGAATACCGCAAGAACCTGGAAGACAAAACTGCGAGGGTGAAGACGACCAAGCGGGTACGGTCAACAGATGACGTACTGCCGGGACAGCCGACGAAGAAGAACAGGGTTGCTAAGTCTAGCAACCAGCCGGCTGACCCAGGTCTATCCTGCAGCAAGACCTCCAGCAAGACTTTCTTGGACGCGGCGAGGGAGCACCTTCGCCTTGCGCTTGTTGATGAGCTCACCACCAAGCGTCTGTGACCACTGGGCGAGCATCGAGTCGAAGCTCTCCGAGATGGTCATGGAATGGGTGCTAGAAGGTAAGGAGGCTCCCTCGTTCGATTCCAGTAGGACCATACGGGGCTACAGGGTGATCGAGTGCGAGAATGGGTTCTCCAAAGATCTCCTTGGTAAAATGGTTGCTGAGGTAAGCAACCAATGGGACGGCTTGAAGCTCAAGCTTATCCCAGCCAGGGAGATCCCAAGGAGGCCCCGGGCTCGCATTTGGTTGCCCGTGATGAAGCTAGACGCTCAGAAGCTTCTGAAGTGTCTGGCCATTCAAAACCCCACCATCCCGACGGACGACTGGGCTGTTCTGAAGGTGGAGGATCCACTTAAAAACAGCCAGTCACTTCTCCTCCTAATAACGGAGGAAAGCATACCACCCCCTCGAGCAAGCCGGCTTGAGGATGAAATTTGGCATCAGGCATGCCAAAGTCAAAATTTTCCGCTCCACCGACCCCGAAGGCGATCTGGCTGAGCCAGAAGAGGTCGAAAAGCAGCTAGAGGAGCTGCGAATCGTGGACGACCTTTCCGTATGATGCTGAAGATGGTGCAGATTAACCTGCAGCACTCGAGGTGTGCTACAGCTAACCTGCTAGTTCTCCTAAGGGAGGAGAACATCGACGTAGGCATCATTCAAGAGCCATGGGTGAGAGGATCCGAGGTAGTCGGACTTCGGGATCAAGACTTCACTCTGTTCTACCACAAACTTCCAGGTAAGCCCCGATCATGCATTCTTATTAAGAATAGCATAAAAGCATATCTGTGTCCTGAACTTTGTTCCAATGACCTGACCGTTGTCGCTCTCGAGAACAAAACTAATCATCCACTTATTATCTCCTCAGCTTACATGGCGCACGATTACAGCGCCCCACCGACTGAGGTGTCAACCCTGACTTCCACAGCTGCAAGGCGCGGCTGGAAAATACTGCTGGGCTGCGACGCAAATGCCAGGCACCACATCTGGGGGAGTAACACAACGAATGATGTGAGTCACTTTTTGATTTTATTATGTGTAACAACCTCGAGATACATATGTAACAGAGGCAATAGGCCTACATTCATCTTTCCGAGCTCCACCAATTTCCCGGGGTGGGAGGAGGTTATCGATGTTACCCTATCTACCAGAAACCCACCCTGCGAGGTCACAAACTGGAGGGTATCAAGCAAGACATCACTCTCTGATCACTGCTGAATACTCTTCAACGTAGACTTCAATCCCCCTGCACACCAGCCCCACAGGAATGTTAGGAAAACAGACTGGGCAAAATTCTCAAGAGTTCTTGAGTCTAGATTAGGAGGTATCCCCCTAGCGAACGCTGAGTCAGCTGAGCTCCTGGATAAACTCGCTTCGGAGTTCGAAGGTGCCATGGAGACAGCGCTACACCGCTCGTGTCCCCTTAGCCACGGCAAGAAATCCTTCCCTCCTTGGAGGACAGAAGAGCTAAAGGTCCTAAGGAAAATGACCAGGGCTCTCTTCAACATCTGCTACAAATACAATTACTGGGAACCTTACTAGGATTGTCGGAAATGTACAAAAAAGTCCTCAGGAAGGCTAAATCCACGGCTTGGAAAACCTACTGTGGCAACATCCAAAGTACTAAGGATTCAGCGAGACTCAATAAGATACTGTCCAAGGACCATTCCTGCCCTTCCGTGGTGAGAAGGGAGGACGGGTCGTGGACCACTTCCGCACTGGAATCCCTGGAAGTACTTACCAGGACACACTTTCCAGGCTGCTCTGAGGATACCATCAGGACAACCGATGCTACTGACATGCCCAGTATTATCAGCCAACCTGACACTAGGATGATAGAGGACATCATCTCAGCGGACAGGGTAAAATGGGCTGTACACTCTTTTGACCCGTTCAAGTCCCCAGGGCCAGACGGTATCTGGCCGGTGATGCTGCAAAAAACGGAGGTTTTAGTAATCCCTTTTTTAACCAGGCTTTTCAGATCCAGTGTAGAGCTGGGCCATATACCAGATGCGTGGAGGAAGGTCAAGGTTGTCTTTATACCGAAAGTGGGAAAACGCGGCCATGAGTCAGCAAAGGACTTCAGGCCGATTTCCCTTACTTCCTACTAAAAACACTGGAACGTATTCTGGACGATAACCTGAGAACAAAGCTGTGCAATAAGCTATCCCATTCCCAACATGCGTACATGAAGGGAAGATCTACGGATTCTGCCCTACACAAGGTCGTGACCTGTATAGAGCGCTCACTCTACTACAAACAATATACGTTGGGAACCTTTCTCGACATAGAAGGCGCTTTCAACAACGTGAAATCCTCTGCCATCCAGGAGGCCCTTAAAGATTTAGGAGCCGAGGACATTCTTATAAGATGGATTCTTGTAATGCTGAGTACAAGAGAGATCCACGCCACACTGGCGAACAGTACTATCGTCAGGTATGTTAGCAGAGGAACGCCCCAAGGGGGGGTTATCTCACCGCTGCTATGGATTCTGGTAATGAACCCGCTGCTAGAACAGCTCGAAAAAGCGTGAATCAAAGCCGTAGCTTACGCCGATGACCTAGTTATACTGGTCTCCGGTCTTTGCACATCAACGTTAAGCTCCGTTACGGAAAGAGCCCTCCGCACGATCATCGCATGGGCTACTCCAAGAGGGCTAGGAGTGAACCCTTCCAAAACAGAGCTAGTGCTAGTGCTTCACAAATAAGTATAAACCTCAACCATTTAAGCCACCGAGGCTCCACGGACGGGAGCTACACCTTTCGAGACAAGCGAAATACCTAGGCATAATTCTCGACTCCAAACTGAATTAGAGCGAAAACATAACACAGAGGATTAAGAAGGCGAATATCGCCTATTACTCCTGCTGCAGAACTTTCGGAAAGAAATGGGGACTAAAGCCCAAACTTACACTATGGTTGTACACTGCTATCATCAGACCAATACTGGCATATGGATCGCTGGTTTGGTGGACGGCATCAAGTAAGAAGTCTCACTCTATATGTCTGGGGAGGGTACAGCGCACGGCGTGTGTGGGGGCTACAGGAGCTCTGAGGACTTGTCCAACAGAAGCCCTAAATGCCATCCTGAATATCCCCCCATAGACCTATACATAAAATTTTCATCAACCATCGCTGCCCTGCGGCTAAGGGAATCGGGTAACTGAAGTCCTAGACATTATGGTCACGGGAGCGGTCTGGACCTGACTCTCAACTCACCGGAAAATGGTAGCTCTGACTACCTCGTGACAGCTACCGACTTCGACAGGCGCTTCGAGGCCGAAATCCCTTCTAGATCCACATGGAAAAGGCGGGCAGAACTCCTTACCGAAAACTGCGACGCCATTGTATACACCGATGGTTCCAAAATGGACCTCTGAGTACGAGCAGGCGTCTACTCGCAAAGACCACCTATGGAGATATCCCTGAAACTCCCAAACTACGCTAGTGTATTCCAAGCAGAAATATCAGGCATAAGGGAGGCCTGTAAGAGACTAGAAGAAATGCGTACCACTGGCGGGAGACTAAGCATAGCCACCGACAGCCAGACAGCTATCCTCTCCCTGCTGGCCACAACCACGCACTCCAAGGTGGTGCAAGTGTGCCGCATGAACCTCAACAACCTCTGCCGTCAAGCGGAGGTGAAGCTACTCTGGGTCTCAGGACACAGAGGCATCCACGGTAACGAAAGGGCGGATGAGCTCGCCAGGCGAGGAGCTGTCATGTTGCCGGACAACGCAATTCCCATCAACAAAACACTCAACACTCTAAAAGGAGAATTATACCGCGTTTTCTGCGATAAAGCCAACGTCAGATGCAGAGACCTTCCATCATGCCGCACTTCCAGGACGTCCTGGCCTACATACGACAAGGCCAAGACGAAATGGCTAATCAACAGGAGCCGAGCAGACATAGCCAGGCTCGTCGGGATGATCACTGGACACTGGACGATTGGCGAGCACGCAGAACGTCTGGGCCTGCCCTACAACGCTTCCTGCCGCAGCTGTGGAGACACCTCCCAGAAAGAGACGGTTTTCCACCTGCTATGCGAATGCCCGGCTCTCATGCGACCCAGACTTACGACCTGGGGCAAAATCAGCTTCAACGGACTGGAGGAAGTCGCCAAATTCCATCCCAGGCAACTGCTCAGGTTCCTCAACCTGACGGGCTGGGTATGAAACTAGCACCACTTCCACCTAACGGACATCACCTCCCCCCTTTCCCCTTTCCCCCTTCAGGCCTCACGTTTTTCTAGGTGGTTTCAAAACGAGGCTCCTCAGCCTTACTTGTTGCCCGACATCGAGTTCTTTGTCGGGCGCCACCTCCTACCTACCTACCACTTGCATGGAAAGGGAAGGTAGAAAAGCAATTAAGGCAATTAATTGATGAAGGCGTGCTAGAACCAGTAGATATTTCAGACTGGGGCACACCTATAGTACCCGTTTGAAACCTAATGGTGATTTGCGATTGTGTGGTGATTACAAAGTCACAATCAACAAATATTTAAAGAATTTTAAATATCCCCTACCCAGAATTGCGAAAATTTTTGCATCCCTACAAGGTGGAACATTGTTCACCAAATTAGATCTGTCTAATGCATACAACCAACGTGCACACTTGTGCACGTATGTGCACATTAAGCACACATATTGGGTTATTAAAAATGAAAAGAATGCCTTTTGGAATCACTACTGCAGCCGCAATCTTCCAGAAAACCATGGAAGCTCTTTTATGTGGCATACCTGGTGTAGTAGTATATCAGGATGATATTACTGTAATCGGAAAAAGTTTCACAAACCATATTAACAATCTTAAAACAGTTTTACAAAACTTAATGCGGCTGGGTTAAAATTAAACGTTAGTAAGTGCAAATTTTTTCAAGACAGGATTACATATTTAGGATTTGTCATTGATAAAAATGGGTTATCAAAAAACAATGACCACGTAGGCAGTGTTGTTAAAGCTCCTATACCTATATAAATCCTATATAAATCGATCACCGAGTTAAGGGCCTTCATAGGAATGGTTAATTATTATTCAAAATTTATTGAAAATTTTGCTCACAAAATGTCTCCATTGTATGAGATGTTGCAAAAGGGTAAGAAGTTTGTGTGGTCTAAAAGAGCACAAGATGCTTATGACGCAATGAAGTCTGAAATAACTTCTGAACAGGTGCTTGTACACTTCGACTCAAAACTACCTCTAGTACTCACAACTGATGCAAGCAACGATGCAGTTGCGGGAGTGTTATCACATGAATTTTCAGATGAGTCGGTGAAACCAGTTGCATTTATATCTCGATCACTGTCCGTAAGTGAGAAAAATTATAGTACCTTGGAAAAAGAGGCTCTTGCAGTAATTTTCAGTGTAACCAAACTAAAAAAATTTCTGTTGGGCAACACATTTACCCTATGTACTGACCACAAACCTTTGACCACCATTTTTGGTGAGGAGAAAGGACTCCCACTAATGGCAGCGGCCAGACTTCAAAGGTGGGCTCTAATTTTAACTAGCTTCAATTTCACGATAAAGTACATAAGGGGATCTGCGAATAATGCGGATGGATTATCTAGAATGACCCAGTCGAATCTTGAGGTAGATCACGTCGAAAACAGTTATATAAATTATGTTGAGAAAGAAAATCCATTATTAATTGATTTCAAACTCATTGCTAAAGAAACTAGAAGAGATCCTATACTTTCAAAGGTGTGTCACTCAATCGCAATTGGGACTAATAATGATCTTCAAGGAGACAGTTTTATTGCATTTCGAAATAAAGCAACTGAGCTCACGGTAGAACAAGGCTGTATTTTGTGGGGCTATAGAACAATTATTCCCACCAAGCTTCGTTCAATAATTCTCGAACGACTTCATCGGTCACACTTGGGCATATTTAAAACAAATGCTACAGCCAGGTCTTATATTTGGTGGCCAGGTTTTGATAAGGATATTGAACGTCTGATCAAGAATTGTAGAAGCTGCCAAGAGCTTCAACCAAGTCCTGAAAAAAGTGTATTAACACCTTGGCAACCAACAAATGCTGTATGGGCCAGAATACATGTTGATTTTGCTGGACCAATTCAAATTCATCACATATTCATTGTGGTAGATTCATTTTCCAAATGGGTGGAAGTGTTCAAGACCAAAGACATATCTAGTTCCTTTGTAGTTAAATGTCTTCAAGATTTATTCTCTCGATTTGATCTCGTAAACATGTTGGTTAGCGACAATGGTCGACAATTTACTTCAGGAGAATTTAACAATTTCTTAAAAGAAAACAACATCAAACATGTGCTAACCGCACCTGGGCATCCCGCCACCAATGGCCAGGCTGAGAACTTTGTAAAGACAATAAAGAAATCTATTTATGCTAATTTTAAATCCAATAACAATTCTAATTTGGATGAGGTTATTCAGAATTTTCTAATGGACTACAGAAATGTAGCACATAACACTACGGGCGAAAGTCCTGCAAAGTTATTTCTAGGTCGATCTTTAAGAACAAAATTTAGCTTTAGCTTAGCTTAAACCTCCCTCGACTAAAGAGATAATTTTAGAAAAACAACGCAAGAACGCAAAGAACCTTAAGGGGAAACGTACTTGTGAATATAAAAAGGGAGACAATGTATATATCCGTGACTATACTAATCCAAATCGTAAAAGTTGGACACCGGCAACAACTCAAAAGCAATATGGTTGTCGAACGTACTCTTGCATAATTAAAGACACTAATCGCGAGATCAAGAGACATTTAGATCAAATACGCGGTACAAGCAATACGGGAAACAATTATCAACCAGTCATCGTGCATGAGGAGCCAGTGGAAACTAATTACAACTTAAATGAAAATTGTGAATTTCAGGGAAACTCTCAGATACAACTGAGACCTAGATGCAACGGTAAAGTCATTAAAAACATGTCTTAGTTATTCTAAAAGTTCCCTGAGTCATCATAATTATATATGACAAAACTTTATACAAAATCAAACCTTGTATGAATAAGCACTTTTGCAAACATTTTACGTAAAATAATAGTTTTCATTCTTTCTTTTTTCAATACTTGAATACTGGAAACAAACACTCAAACACACTCATATTATGTAAAAATATTAAAATGTATGTAACCAATAAATAACTAATGTGAAATATTAAAATATATATATAAAACTGGTGAAGGGCATGATGAGTATTATAAAAATGAAATGTATGATCTGGCAACATTGCAACCCAATAGATATAATACTTCTCGTTACTTTAAGAATAGCGATTAAATAATAAAGCACGTTGTTCGAATCGTTCCTTCGTTGAACTGCCTGAAACCTATCCACACGTCTTTCATTTATATGAGTGTAAAACATTACATTGATAGACGGAGGATAGCAGATGACGAATGAAATGCACCATGCGCTAGGAAAATTTATTGTCAGTATTTTCACAAGCTTTGCAGCTTTACGTTTACGCGACGGGTATAATGGAAGACGAACCTCCATGAAAAACAAGTTCATACAGATGCAAGCAAAGAGGATAGCGTTTTAGTGTAATTGTGCGTTATTATAATTTGTATTTTGCATACAAAATGGGAAAGGTCTGTATTAAATCGATAAAGTAAAACGCAAAGTATCGTTTAAAAAGGCTTTAAAGTTATAAAGAAATAAATGTTTATATGAAAAGTGATTTTACAGTGAAAACACATGGTAAATGCACGTGTTGCTGCATAATTATGCGAAATATATTGCTTCAATGTTATCATATAATTTAATTATAGTTCTGTGTGAAAATAAAACGCAAATTAATTCACAAATAATTCCCACAATAATAAACATAAATAATATCAGCATATAATGCCAGATTGCTACGACACCACCACCGCGACACTTCTCTGTGATTCTCACAAATCCATGCATCATAATCTTTGGACTTAAAAATTCCCTAAAATAGTATACGTATGGCATCACCTCTCTGTCTGCAAAAATGCGTCAGAAAATACCTGATTTTGTCGTCACTCCCCCCCTCCCCCCCCTGTTTTCCTGTTTACACGATAATATTGCTTCTCAATGATCATCAATCTATTAATTAAGAATTTAAAAAACAATAATTCAAAATAATATTTATAAATAATAGATCATTTTTAAATCTAGTCCATTTACAATAAATTTATATGCGAACAATTTTTCTAGCTAGGTTCAAAAATGGATATTTATAAATAATAGATCATTTTTAAACTAGTCCATTTACAATAAATTTATACGCGAACAATTTTTCTAGCTAGGTTCAAAAATGGAAAAAAGTAAAGGATAAAGATAGCTAGATACCTGTTCTTGATGAAGAGAACTTGCAGGCTATGGTGGACAATGTATATGTAATATTTTATAATATAAAGTAGATAATGCAATAATATTTTATAATATTAAGTAGATAATGCAATAATATTTTATAATATGAAGTAAATTGAATAATGCAATAATATTTTTTAATATAAAGGGAAAGTTCACATAAACTTTGTCATAAAGACAAACAACGATAATTTTTTGGGTGTAGCAAAGAAGTGGGTGTATCGAAGAAGCGCGGCATACAATCCTATCTCGTCGATAGCTCGGAAGCTACTGATGAGATTTCGTTAACGCTCTCAATGTATACATATTATATGAGTCAAAAATTGAGTAGCCGAATGGCTGCTCTTGGGCACCGCTGTTCTGGAGCCTGGGTATATAGTCTGGTGCGTATTCTATCAAACTATAAAAACGGACTTTATAGGGTTTTCCAATAAGAGGTCTAATTTTGATATTCAAAGAAAAATGCCATTTTTTGAGATAAATTATCGCATGTTTATTTCGTAATAAAGAGGAAGGTATGCCGTTAATAATGAAAAACAACATCAGCCAAATGGCCACCACGACACCGCTTACAGGACCATATCCTTTTCAGGAAATTTTCCATAACCAAATCTCAAAGTGGCTGCCCTATGTCCTCGATAGCCTCACGAATTCCATCTTTGAGGTCTTGAATCGACGCTGGGGTGTTGGCGTAGACCTTATCTTTCACGTGGCCTAAAAGGAAGAAGTCGCAAGGTGTTAAATCAAGATCTCGGTGGCCAATTGTGATCACCTCTTCGAGAGATAACACGGTCAGGAAACTTTTCTCGTAAAAGATCAATGGTTTCGTTGCTTGTGTGGCACGTAGCGCCGTCTTGTTGAAAGTAAACGTTGTCTAGATCAATACCATCTAACTCCAGCCATAAAAAAATCAGTAATCATCTCTCGATAGCGCAATCCATTCACCGTAACTGTTGATCCAACCTCATTTTCGAAAAAGTCCAATGACCCCGCCGGACCATAAACCGCACCAAACAGTCACACGTTGAGGATGGAGAGGCTTTTCAACAATAACTCTTGGGTTTTCCGAGCCCCAGAGGCGACAATTTTGCTTGTTGACGTAGCCACCGAGGTGGAAATGGGCCTCATCAGTCAAGATGATTTTTCGATGGAATTCCGGATCATTGTCATGCATTTCAAGGACCCAATCAGCAAAGACACGACGTTGTTGATGATCGGCCGGCTTGAGTTCGTGTGTTAACTGAACTTTATAAGCCTTAAGACCCAAGTCTTTATGCAAAATACGGTGTAATGACGTTTGTGGAATGCCCAATTCCAAAGAACGACGAGGAATGGACAAACCTGGGTTATCCTCAACACTTTGTGCTACAGCAGCAATATTCTCAGTTGTTCTTGAGCGACGTGCACGGGTTTTATTCTTCACATCACTAACTTGTCCCAACAGCTCGAATTTTTCCACCAATTTCTGTATTGCGGTCAAGGTGCTTCACGGCGACCCAAAAATGCTTTAGTTTTGCGAACTGTGACTGCAAAATTTTCAATATTTTTGTAGTGAATTTTAATAATTTCAATGCGTTGTTGCAGCGTGTATCGTTCCATTTTTAGTAATGGCGTAGTTTCTACTTGTCAAATGTCAAAAATAACAGCTTCAAAAGTGACAGCTACCGAAATAGCGAGCTATTAAAAATGACACCTCTTATTGGAAAACCCTTTATATCATAATACTCAAAGCCTGGTTAAAAAGATGAATGAACTATCGACCCAATAGTCGTTTAAGCATTAATGACTTTGTTGCCCAGGTTGGGCTCCTCTTAATTCCTCCAACGTACCTAAACTTACAAACAATCAATACTCCTGCATACAACAACGCAGCACTCCCGAGCAGCAATTCCATTTTCAATACGTCGAGTGAAGTCAGAGTCAGTTGGGCCGGATGGGTTAAATCCGAGGTTCTTAAAACTATTGCTTCCCATTCTACTACCAGCTATATGTCATATATTGAATCACATCTTTACTGCATCGGTTTGCCCTGAGACTTGGAAGATCGCCAAAGTAATCCCTGTACCTAAACCAAATAACGACTTTCGTCCAATTTCTATTCTTCCGTTCTTGTCAAAGGTTTTTGAGAAATTAGCATATAAACAAATTACTAATTTTTATGAGGTCAATAGGTTAATCACTGATAGGCAATCCGGTTTTAGGAGCGGTCATAGTTGCATCACTACATTAATTGATGTCTTTGACGATGCTCACTCTAGTTTGGAAAGAAATCATATAATTTTTCTGCTTCTACTTGATTATTCTAAAGCGTTTGATACAGTAGGCCACAAAACCTCAATCTCTAAGTTACGTCTCATGCTTGGCTTCTCTTACAAACCTGCTGACCTAATCAATCCCTATCTAAGTAACAGGAAGCGAGTTGTATCGTGTGGTGGCGTAGTGTCACAACCTCGCATCGTACCACAAGGCTCTATTCTAGGAGCCTAATCTTGCAAGTCTTGATATGCAAGTCTACACCAGCTCTATGACTAGTTATGTACTGTCATGCGTTAAGGATAGAGTTGAGCAATATTTGGCGAACTGTGACTTTGTCACAGATACATAAGTCACGAGTCACAGTTGCGACGACGATTACTTCTAAACTGTGACACGCCGTCACAGTTTGCCTCTGGAGCAGATACTTCAGCCACAGTTCTGTTCTACCGACTGTTCTTTCTACTAAACAGTGACGAGCTGTCACAGTTTACCTCTGGAGCAGATATTTCAGTCACAGTATTGTTCTAATGGGTATTTTCTACTAAACAGTTACGAGCTATCACAGTTTGCGCCTGGAGCAAATATTTCAGTCACAGTTCTTTTTTGAACTGTTTGAATATTAGATTCTGTTAATTCTTGGAGCAAAATGTAAAAATTTAAGATGGGGTTTGGTTAGGTTAATTATTTAATAGTAAAGATTTTATATACAGGCTTTTATTAAATATTAGTTCATGTAAAATTATCAGAATGCTTCTTAAAAAATTGTGTCTATTTTTTTAAATTATAAAAACAAGAAAAGAAGACTCGCGTGGAGATGGGCTTGGCAAAAAATGTTGCATTTATTTAATATAAAACGAGGTTCCGTTTTAATATAACCGACTCCGTAAAACTTTAGTTTATTTACAGCCTTATTTCAGATGTCAACGAAAATGAAGTTTTGTAATGTGGACAGCAAATATTTTCTATTTTAAAAATAAGGGAAAATACTCATTTTCAGCAGTACTGTGGAACACGGTATAACGTGGAGCGTGCCGTCCTCTTATCTAAAAAAAGCTGTTAGTTTGTCTCACGAGTCACAGGTTTTTGTATATGTGACAGAGCTGTCACTGTCACTAAAATCACTGTATAGTTCAGCTCTAGTTAAGGATCTTAACGACGATCTAAGAGCCATTCATTCCTGGGCTGGAAAAAATGGTCTGGGTGCAAGAGTTTTGTCATTAGCAAGCATAGCATAGATACACTTGCTCTGCTTAAAATGGAATTGAACTCTAACATAATCGAATACGTTTCAAAGATGAAGAATCTCGAAGTAATATGTAACGATTCGCTATCATGAAATGACCATGTCAACCATGTGATAGGCAATACATTTGCAAAACTCCGGGCTCTATGGCGTATACAACAGGCCACACCTGTGAAAATACGGTTTGTCTATTGCCTAAGAGATATCTCCTGCCATCGCTGCTCTATGGATGTGAGCTGTGTGCGAATGTGACTCAGTCAGTAAAACACGGCCGCATCGCTGGATATCGAGCTATTGTCTCCGGTATATCGTTTGACTCTTTATTAGTCTATCGTAAAGTACTTTGCCTGCGAGTTGTAACGTGACTTGTGAAACACACGTGATGACTTTAGTAGAGGGGGTAGTGGGTGTTCTCTCCTGGGCGTTTTATTGCGATTTTTCGCAGTCGACAGCTAGTTATCGACTAATTCAAGTTATTGTCACAAATAGTAAGGAGTTTTAAGTCAATCTGTCGACATTTCCAAATTTTCGAGTTGTTTTATTTTTCATCTTGATAGGCAATGAGATAAACTTTCATCCTGTACCCAATTTTGTTTCCGGGAGAATACGTTTGTTTGAGTAGTTAGTTTTTGCAAGTAGTCAGTCAAAATTGTTCTAACATGCGAACATTATCGTATACAAAATAACCGGTTTTGGGACTTTCGTACAAGCTCTTAGTACACATATGTACATGTACATGAATCTGTGACGTGAATCAATGATATGCATATGAATCTATACATAATAAAAAGAATGAATAAAAAGTATTGCTTATTAGCATTTTTTTGTATCACAAAATATTAACATTTAGTTAAAAAAGATTATTGACTACTCATGTAAATTTACAAAAATGTAGAAGTATTTTAATTAACGATAAACACTCCCAAATAATATAACAAGTATACATATATGTACATCTAAATAATACTAATAAATTTATAAAAAGAATAAGCGAAATTATTAAATTTTCATTAATTATTATTAAATACATGATTATTCCCTTAATTTAGGGTTCCAGGAATAATTCTTGTCCATCGTTATTTATATATATATGTACTTAATCGATATTAAGTGACGACATACGTTTTTCCACACTAAAATAAAGAAATAATAATGATAAGTTAAATTGTTGTTAATTAAATGTTTATCGGATGCTTCATATGAACTATAAAAGTTTTCAGAGGCTAAGACGCACCTAATTTCGATATCTTGAAACAGCTCCCCAATCCAAGCAACTACCAGACAATAATGCTGAGATAATTGTGTTAGCAATTCCCCTTCATCCAACATTTCCAAACCTTCGATTCTTTTTCTCTCAGTTGGAGAAATGCTTTGATAAACCTGCACCATATCCCAGGCACGACTTCCGGTCCAACCACAGTCCAAGAATCTTGATATTTGTGTGTCAAGTGAAATACATGCTTCGACACCAGCTAAGCTGCAACCACGACTACGTAAATTGTTTAACATGATGTCGCCAAATCTGTCCTTCATATTAACCTTAAAATAATATAAAATCTTAGCATAACTTTAATTCTTGCTGGGATTAGAATTTTAAAAAAAGTATAGTATTATAAGGTTTGAGGTTGTAAAGCGCCATTGAGATTCAATGGATTTCGATATAGCGTCATCTTTTTTTTGGTAGATTCAAGCCAAGTAAACAGCATTTGCGGCACGTATTCTTTCCCTTGGTTGAGAACTCTTGTCCCACCCGCCGTATTCATTAGACTTGGCCCTTCCGATTACCACCTGTGTTCATATATGGCCCACGCACTTTCTCAGGAAGACTTCAACAATTACAAAGAAGTACAATATGGCTGAATGATTGTTCGCCTCAAAATGTAAACGTTTTTTAAGAGACCATTCCCTATTGAAGGACAGATGGGAAATATGTAAAGCTAGCGATGGTGCATACTTTCAATAAAGCATTTTTTTGTTGTTTCTTGGTTTTTATTTATTTTTCCGACAGGGTAAGTAGATGATACATTATAAAACGACCAAAATTGACAAGATATGACGAAAACTCATTCCAAAATATATAATTTTTTTCCTTTTACCAAAATATAAATTGGTTTCTATAAAAACAATATAAGAATTAGTATGCTGTAGACCTACTAATTGAAATCGCATTTCAATTAAACAGTGTAGAAAATAATAAAAAATGAACAAAATTAAAAATATAAGATTTTACAAACAATACAAAATGGCGGCAAGCACTTCGTATAAGTACGATATTTGATAGATATTACACAACAACAGACCTAAGGTAAGGAGGTTGTGCCGAATGCCAGGGGAGAGAAAATGAAGCCGATTGGTTATTTGGCTGATAATCAAATTCTAAATTTTATTTCGGATCGCTTTTTATATCTCAAATGATCCCGTTCAACAGTGAACAACATATTTCATACATACTTCTTCTATTCTTACTTACTCTAAATATAATAGTACAGGTTTACACTTTCTTCACAATTCGCTTTCACTCAATAAATTTTTATTTGTTTACAAAATTATTGAGTTATTATTGCACCATTGCCCAATTATAAACTCAGATTAGGATTGGGCGGTAATAAACTGTAAGATGATTCGATTGCTTTGAAACAAAAAGAGCAAGCAGATATCGATCACCAAGCGCTTCGAATTTTTGGCAAGTGTGACTGAATTGGAGTGTTTGAATTAGAGACGAGCGGAGTCTGGTATGTGGGTACATTACAGTATATTCACTTTGTGCTTCTATTTGGAAGGTAGGCGTGGCAGGTATATAAAATTATATACATATATAATCCTGATCAGCTTCACCTCATGAGTCGATTTAGCCCTGTCCGTCCCTTTGTCTTTCTGTGGAAATTACAGCAGAACGAATCGTGGTTCCGAATTCGGAACGAATGTTCTCTGTGATTATAGGCTATTTGGGATTGAAAATGGGTAAAGTTGGACCATTTCCCGCCTATAGTAAATATAAACTCATCCATGCTTATAGCTAATTTTCTCACCTTTTGGAGCGAATTTTAAGTTGAAATTTTATTCACGACTCCACTACATCGGACCAAGATATACTCAAAACCAGTAAGAGTGCTATACTCGGCCTGGCCGAATCTTAGATACCCTAGACCTAAACGTTTTGAAAAAAGTTAATTGAAGGAAATATTTTTATTTATTTAAATTTTTTTCAAACTTTAACTAAAGGAAATATGTGGTTATAAGGAAAGCTACCTTATAATCACATTTAATCTACCTTATAATCACTAAATACAGTGGCCGAAGTTTTCTGATGATCTGCGATCGCTATTCGTCAACAAACGCTGTTTTTTCAACTTGAGGGATCGAATATATTTGAAGATAAAAATTTTTCTCATCCCAACTGATAGTTTTGTGGAAGATCGAAATTATTTTGAAAGTGAGCGATATGTATTTTTTTGAACTTTGATGAAAAACTCAAATTCGCTCATGAGTCAAAAGAGATTTTCATCTTTCGGGATCGTTTTTTTGTGAGGGATATAAATGAAGTTGTTCGTTTGAGGGATATATTCCGAACCCTGATAATCACTCAAAGAAAAAAATAACAGAGTATTTGATTTCCATATACTACAAAACCTATACTGTGTAACCACAACGCAACGATACGACGTCGCACACAATAACGATTTCTCTTTCTCGAACTCTTCGAATGAGTGACATCGGGGGGTAATACACGGCTCATCATTGTGCGTGTCTCAAAAAAAGCTTTAAAGTTGCTCACTGCTACACGAAACAATATTATGCATGACTCAAATTCGTGTACGTGCAAACGGTTGAGAGTGTGTTTGTAAGCGCTTTCATTTCAACGAAAGCACTGTGCGGAGTGATTGATTTGACGTGTCAGTAGCAGCAGCAATGTTGTCGTTCACGTACCGTCTGTTATACCTGCATTTATGGAATCTACCTGCATTTATGAGTTCGTATTTTTCAAAATTTTCAACTGTTTTCTACCTTTTCGCCAGTGTCCTTTATTACAGAAATTTCCAAGTTGTACAAATGAATAACGGGTGAAAGGGTTAGGATATGTAAAAAATAGAAAGATCGCAAGAGGCAACGGAACCTTTTTTGTATTTTGTTTTTTATTTATAATCCTAAAAAACGTTTCATCCTTTCTTCTATATTTCCAAGAAAATTCGTTGGTTTATGGGTACAATTAAATAGTAAACGCAATTTTTACATTTTAAAACTAAATTGCTAGAGCTACAATGGATAATAAAAGAAAACAATAACAATAACAGTAAATTTCTAAGAAAACCCTAAAAATAAAAAACCGAATTAATTTATTTATTACAATTGATTTGACAAACAGTAAAAAAAGCCGACAGCTTTTCAATACATTTTTTCTTGCTACCTGCATGTAGTATGTTCGCTTCCGCGAAGCCCTTGCTGCGGCTGCTGTGCATAGTAAAACAGAAATAAAAGCTCAAGAGATAAGGAAAATTTTCAGACCATGCTTCGAGTTCTGTATGCATGTGTTTGTTTGATGATCGTGAAACAGCCAAAATGTTTGCATCAAATGTTATGAGCGTTTGGATCGTAAGTTGTTCCACTTTTTGAAATCAAACAATCAGCGTTAGTGATGAGCTCATACTGATGAGAAGTGTATCACCCCCCCCATCTGTCATCATAAATTATTTACATTTTGTTTTAAATAAAACCTTTTGAGTAATGAATTAAAAGTTTTTTACCTTATTTTAAAATATTCAACCTTGTTCTGCATTCCGGTCGAAATTGATTCTGAATCGGATTTGAATTTCGACTTCGAATTATATTCGAATTTGAATATTCGAAAGGAATAAAATTCCGATTCGAACTTTGTGAGGAAGTATTCTGGGAATCTCCCCACATGGTTCTGGGGCAAACCATTGCTATGTACTTTATATATATATTTAAAAATGTAACAACATTTTGAGTTGTGGACACATGGAGGATGGAAACATCTCGAGTTCTAGCAAAGCATAATTTAACCTCTCCCAATTGTAGCCTCTCTCCAATAATTTAACCTCTCCCAATTATAGCCTCCCTCGAAGAATTTAGCCTCTCCCAATTGTAGCCTCTCTCCAATAATTTAACCACTCCCAATTATAGCCTCCCTCGAAGAATTTAGCCTCTCTCAATTTCAGTCTCTCTCCAATAATTTAACCTCTACCAATTATAGCCTCCCTCGAAGAATTTAGCCTCTCCCAATTTCAGTCTCTCTCCAATAATTTAGCATCTCCCGATTGTTCCGCCTCTTCCGAATATTCACCCTCTCTCCAACTTCAGCCTCTCTCTAACATTCATCCTCGCTCCTACTTTAGTCTCTCTCCAATTTCAGCATCTCTGTAAGATTCAGCCCCTCTTACCGAAGGGGTGCGTTCTGGGAAGAATTACGTGGCAAGCCAATTCGGCTACCACATGATTCCGCTGAGGATAGCGGTTGTATCCGAGATACGTGGGAAGTCAAGTCGGCCACTACGTCCCAGGCTATAATTTTCCTGATCCTTACTGTGTTCCTTACCGTCTATGTGTTCTTAGTGGGATTATGTGGCAAGTCAAATCAGCTACCACATGATTCGTCTGAGAATTCACGTCTTAGGCTATGAATTCCTGATTCCATACATGCGATGCTAGAACTCCCGAATACAAATTCCGGTCATTTAGTTTTATTAGTCCATACGGTACTCAAAGCAACGACCTCAACTACAATACGGTCCAACGTTCCTCCCTGCAACACGCCTCAGTTTTTTTATAGGTATAAGATAAATTTTTTAAAATATTGTTAAGTAAGTAATTAAGTTTTTTATATGAGTGTTTTTATAGATTATAGTTTAAATAATTAATCGGTTGTGCTAGCCATCACAGTAGCACACAAAACTATTCAAGAATAAGTTACACAATAAAGATCAAAGATCGTAACAACAATAACAGTGGCCTTTTTAATATAAATTTTCTTGAGACGAACCTGGACAACCCGAAGGTTTGTGAACCTATATTTTGAGAACCGAGGGCCGAGGTCATTAAAACAACCGGAACACGAACGCAACGTTTCAACTTATGTTATAATCCAGCTGTTTTTGAAAAGAACAAATCTATTACCAATGAGTAATGTGCTGTCTCTTTCTTTCGCGTTGAATAAACAACTGAAAAATGTCAACAGTATCGATTGTGTTGTGCCTTTTCTATTTCATTGGATTCATTTTAAGTGCACTTCTTTGAGATCTTCGCAGGGGTAACCCAGAGCGAGTCAGTCCCTAGATTCTGGGAGACCTAACCAAATGCATGGAAATCGCAAACTTGGCGTAAATAAAATTATGCTCGTTTGCTGTAACTATAATGTTAAAATAAAATTAATTTAATATTTGTAGATAAATAACACACGTTTTAAGTATTTATAAGGAACTGTTTTCAGTAAATATATATGCAACGTAAAACAACTTTCGTAGAACTCATTAAAAAAACAATAAAACACGTAAAAATTCAAATTCACACAAAAAGTTGGTCGAATTATTTCAGACAGAAAATTCCGATGATTCGGAATGCAGAACACCTCCATTCTGGTCAATATGTATACAAAACACATCCGAGCAAAAACTGATCGGAATCAAATCCGATGCTTATAAAATACATCATTATTATTGAAATAATTTTTTTCCTGCCTTTATAAAACTTTAATGAAGTACCTTTTTTTGTTTAAGCAAGTATGTACATATTTAGTAATTAAAAAAAAATAAAAAACACAAAATATAAAAAAACCTATAACAGTGTGCGAGTGCAAGCATCAAACCCATATGGTTAGAAATCTTTCGGCGTCCTCTGTTCAACGATATATAGCACATATAAAATTTATATTTACGATTAATCGAAATTTGCATTCAAATTTTGCTCAATATAATGCATGTATCTAGCAAAGGAAACTCTTTGTATCTGCCTATATGCTATATCCCCTCTGATGGTCGGAGAAACTCGATAAACTAAGCTGGGAATCCATGCGGATTTTTAACCAATATTACATATCGAAAAACTAGGAATTATATAAGGATAAAAGTCTATTGAAAGTATGAAAGACTAGCTTGGGTAAAATTCCATCCAAATCCCACTTGCTTACATCAAACGTCAAGACGGATTGTGACGCTGTGACATATTCTCCGGTTTAGTTTTACTTAGGCTGAAAGCCTTTTTTGTTCCTTTTTTGTATTTGTTTATGTTTCGTTTTAGTTTATAGCCAATAAAAACGTTTTAAAGCACACTATAAATATGTTTTTTATTAAAAGTTTTTACATTCATAAACGTCAACAATTTTTTAAACGTCAACACCCGGGGTTTTAATTAGTTGACGTTTTCCCGAGCGCACTGTACTATAGAAATATGCGAGCTCAAATCTCAACCCCCATTATATTATGTCTAACAATCTCAAAAAATGATTATGACAGAGCGACAGATTAAAATCTGCCAGGGCAGTTACTCCAATTACAAAACTTTTTTCCTATCATTCTTGGATGGCGATGGTGGTGGCTTGTACTTATTAACATTCGTTTTTTATTTTGCAATTAATAAATAAATACATATTTTGTAAATGTGGTCATAAAAGTAAAGTGCGTGAAAATAAATTCGTAAATGCGACGATAACTTAGCAAATAGCAATCATGAAAAATCATGAAAATAGCACAATTGCACTGGGTAAGGCCAACTTCAAATGATCATGGTGACCAAATCCTTCCGAGTGCACTAAAAGTTTTTGCTGATTCTGAAAGGTATTGGAGTAGGCTATCGAACCTTATATTCCACTTGGCCAAGTTATGTTTTTCGTTGAACAAAACTTATCGCTGAATATTGGGGAAGAAGTTTCACCGTCTGAGACACCTCACTTCCAAAAATGTAAATATTTTTTCAAAAGTAGGCGTAATCTTTGAAGTATATATATTATTCCCTTGAAATATGTATATTTGCTGCTCAAAATATATATTTCGTTGAACAAAAGAGCGCTACTATTGAAGCCATGGAATGGAACTTTGGAATGAGTACAAAATACAAATTCGTATTCGTGTTTAGGGTTCAGATCTTTGCTAAGTTATCGTCGCATTTACGAATTTATCTTCACGCATTTATAAAAGTAAATTTTATTGACAATATTAAATAAAACTTAGAATTTACATTTTATATTGAAATTCAAAACTTGAAAATATATAATAATAAATTGACTTATGTATATTAACATACAATAATTGGAAAATATTTACAATATTGTAAAGAAAATCAGGATCTCAGTAACAGTATTACATACATTGTGGATATCCGCTTCCTTTTGTAAGCATTATCCACAATGTCTTTATTCAGTTTCCTGATTTTAAAAAACATTCTGGCCCGGAGGAATAAGTTTTTTATTTTGATGTCGCAATTGATTTCGGAGGCTTGCTCAATGTGTTTGAAAGAACGTGAGAACGTTCTGCAGCCAACACTGGATTCCCAGCAAGTGGATCATATATTGACAGAATGGCAGCACGCTTCAGAATCCTCTGCTTGGCAAATCCTAATAATTTGAAGCTTTTTAATTCTGAATAACAGTAGAAAACTTCCTTTTATTACCCATTTCAAACTGCATATTATTTTCTTGTTTGCAAAACCTAATCCAAATTCGCATTGTTTTAGTGTCGGATGGAAATGGAATAAAACTGCACACATTCTGATTCCAATTTCCACAGTTTTTCACTCTGCCCTTCATTATTTTTTATCAAATTATTTAATCAAAATATTTTTAAATCACGAAATTTACTATATATCAATGGCTTTGCCTATGGCTCTCACAAAAATGTTTGCTATTGTGACATCACACACGGTTGAAACCGGTTGTCAAATATTTTGACATCGAATAACGGACCTGCGCAATGTGTAATTTTGTATTCTATTATTTTTGGAAGCGGATATTTGGCTTTAAAAATTAGCAAGCAAAAAATTAGCAAGCAAAAATATTTATTTTCATAACGTGGGTGGGCTTCGTACGAAGACCTGCCAGTTTTATAAGGCATCCTGTTCGCATGACTATGAGATTGTGGCGCTAGTCGAAACATGGTTAACGTCCCACTTTTCATCCGGTGAACTATTTGACTCACATTACGAAGTTTATCGCAAGGATCGTGTATTGAGCCCTTATGTTTCGAGAGGAGGCGGTCTCTTGCTTGCTGTCTCAGCGGAGTTTATAAGCAGATATGTACAACTTCCTCGATGTGGCGACTCTATTGAGCAGATTTGCGTGGCTGTATCTCTTGGAAATAATCCTTTACTTAGCAAAAATGAAATAATTATTATTTTAAGTTATATCCCTCCAGCTAGTAGCCTAGATCTATACAATGACCATATTTTTAATATTGGGTCTATTGTCGGTTCATTGAGTAACCATCAAACGCCTAATGTGGTTGGTGACTTCAATCTTGGCTCCGTTAATTGAAATTTCTGTTCAGACGAAAATTCTTTACTGCCGTTTAAAGTGAAAAGTTACATTGAATCGGTTTTTTGTGCTTTATTCGCTTTATTCGTTCAATTTGTTTCAGATCAATAATGTGATGAATGATATATCCAGAATTTTAGACTTAGTTTTCATTAGAAATGACTATAAGTACAAATTATCGACTTGCGATCTGCCACTGGCCAATAATTCTGTTCAGCATAAAGCGTTAGTAATTAATTTTGAATTCATCACATTTGCTCATATACGTGAAGATGAAAATTCTTACTACTATGATTTTAAAAATGCAAATTTTGAATCTCAATGAATTTTTCTGTTCGATCAATTGGAGGATAGTTCTTCATTCAAGGGATTTGTTCGGCATGTATTCAGCATTTAAGTGCGTGGTAAATGAAGGTATTCATTTATATGTGCCGCTTATTGTCAGAAGACGACGCTACAAACATCCTTGGTATAATCGAAGACTTATTAATTTAAGAAACCTGAGAAATAAAGCTCATCTAATGTTTAAGAAATCCAATACGTCTGTTGCCAAGAACGATTTTTTTTTCGTAGGCGAGAATACGAATTTCTGTCTAACTTTCTTTATAAGAAATATCTTTGCTATATCGAAAGTAGTATTAAATCCAATCCCAACATCTTTCTGGATATTTTTAAATTCTAAAAGAAAATCAGGTGGTTTTCCTAAATCTATTGAAATGCTTGGTAGCTCTGCAGAGAACCCTCAGGATATTTGTAACCTTTTTGCAACCCACTTTGGCTCGGTGTATAATAGGGGAGACAATCTGCGTGAAGAATTCTTGTTCTCGCGGTTACCTCAATTTATTGGCATTGGCTCTTTATGCATAACTGACGAGGAAGTACTACAATCGATGAGGGAGCTTCGAGGATGAGATGCGGGCTTCGATCTGCTACCTCCGATTTTTCTGAAAAATTGTGCTTCCTCATTACACTCTGCTTTATGTTCTATATTTAATAAATCCCTTTTCCTGGGTGAGTTTCTCGATGAGTGGAAGTTTGCCTCTATCTCACCAATATTTAAATCGGGGCCAAAACATCTAATTACAAATTATAGGCCTATTGTTAAACTTTCGGTTATACCTACGTTGTTTTACAAAATTGTCAGTAAGCTACTATTTACATTAACAAAAAATGTTATCTCCAATCAACAGCACGGTTTCTTTGCTGGAAGATCTACGTCCACGAATCGTGCTATTTTTTCTAATTTTTGTGTTAATGCTATAGAAAATGGATCACAAGTCGATGTCCTGTACACTGACTTTTCAAAAGCATTTGACAGCATACAGAACAATTTATTAATATGTAAACTTGAGAATATAGGGTTTCACTCCACAATTTTGAAATGGCTTAAATCCTACTTAACCAATAGAATTTTATATGTTAAAATCGGGGGATACTACTCTGAACCTATTGCGGCAAAGTCGGGTGTCCCACAGGGAAGCCACTTGGGTCCCTTGCTTTTTAATCTGTTTATAAATGACTTGCCGAATGCTTTTTCTTTCTGCAGAAGCCTTTTGTATGCTGACGACCTAAAAATTGTTCTGTCAGTTAAGACTATTAAGGATTGCATAGATTTTCAAAAAGACATTAACTCACTTATTAATTGGTGCGTGTTAGCTAAAGGGGATCTAAATTCGGTACTTGAACCGACTTTAGTCCTTTTTGATATGCTTCGATTCGGTACTTGAACCGATTCGAGGAGTTTAGCTGAAATGTGAATGAAGCACCAAAATAAGTTAGAACACTTTGAAGGTTTTGATAGCTCACTCTTTATTGATAACAATCGCAGTCTTTTATACTGCTAAATTGTATATGTAAGCAAATATGGCCGTTAACATTGGTTGGCCTTGAATTGAGTTAACGACATATAGAAGAATATAAAAGATATAGTCAGCAATTACATAGAAGTGCAGCGGAGTGCAGCGACCGATGGTTTTTTGGCAGTGTTGGCATTGAACTGAGTCAATGACTTGGCTCGGGTTGCATTGCTTGTGAACGGATGGCTTCTGGCGGTGTTGGCATTGAACTAAGTCACTGACTTGGCTCGTGTTGCATTGGTTGTGAACAGATGGCTTCTGGCGGTGTCAGCAACTTCGTAGCGGAATTGTGATACGCTACATCCTCCCGCCCGTCGAATGTTATTCGACTTCATATGCGAATCGTGTATGATGATTCGCGAATTGAACGTGCCGGCTTCGGTGGGCCTTGAGATGAGGTTGATGGATGTTCATCTCGCACTTCCTGGTTTGGTGACGGTGAAGCAACCCGTCTTCTGGATATTATGTGCTATATTATCCAGGACCCACCTAGTAATCCTAGGCATAAGGCGCTATAGCTAGTGACATGATGATGGATTGAATTCGTCTGAATCGACTTCGGAAATGTTGCGCCCTTCAGATGATTCTTGAAGTCTTCTAAATCTTGGTTTTCCGTTGTGAATTTGTTACTGTTGTAGGTTCCTGTTGGGCCTAAATCTGATCTATTTGGTGCTGCTAAGTTGACTGGGCCAAAACGAGGGTAGGAAATATGCATAGTGGTAGATATTGAAGAATGTTCCTCAAGCGCCATTGCAGCATTTCGAATTGTGCAATTACTGCTGACTTGCATCATACCTGCGTTCACCAAGCGAATTGAAAACGACTCTTCTCCACATACAGCTGTCATTTCCATTTTGTTGAGGGTTGCGAATATCCATTGGTTCCTTTTGCTTAGGGTGGACCATTTCACTTTGGTTTCTGTGAAGGTAACCTTACATGCCGATGCAATTTTGTTGGTTAGCAAGTTGAATTCGCATTTGTGACTTTCTGATTCAGTGCCATAAGTTATCGGTTGGTTAGAGCAGATGTATTGATCCATTGAGATCAAGATGCAGGTTTGGAGTTCGTTCCAGTTCATGGGTATGTACCTATCTCGATGAGGGTTAATTGCTAGTAATTCTGTATTACGTGCGATTTTAGCTATTGAGCGATTTATTATTGCTGGGATAGAAATCAAATTGAATAAGTCGTACTCTTCTAATCCGACCAACGGTATAGTTATGATGAAAACCATATGATCATCGGTTAATGTGCCTTTAGTAGCCATGATTTTATACAGCTTAAGTAATTCGTCTGAGTTGATGGGTAAGATGACACCTGATGGGAGATGCCCTTTGATTTCTTGAATTTGACCTTTCATTTGAGCCGGTGTTACTAGTAGTGGGCTGATTCGACCATTATGTGCGTCACTAAGTACGTCAAGTATGTCGGCATAAGTTTTCTGAAGTCTAGATGCTAAGATAGTTAACTGCGATGACAGTAGGCTGTACCATTCGAACATTTTGTGATGCTCCTCTTCTTGATGTATTTCCGTCCACTGAGTCTGCATGCGATTGAGATAACTTCTAGTATCCTGTTGGTCTCTTTTGATGATGTTGAGCGTTGAGTCTACTATGGATGTTTGATTCCTTAGTAAGGCGAGTAGAAAATGTTCGTTATTCTGAACCTTGTTGATGGTCATGGACATTTCTTCTGCATAATTGCTGTCAAGTACTCCAAATAATGATCGAGCAACATTACGAACAATGTCAAATGCTGATCTTTTTAGACGAGTGCTGGATACGATGTCGTTATCAAATTGCAATTCTGCACTGATGGACGAGAAATGTGTGACTAGTGCGCGACAGGCACTGTGTAGCGTGATGTTCGCGCAAACTTGTTGTAGAACGGATATGCCATTTTTTAATATCTCTGTTTCGTTACGAATTACCGCTAGGTCAAAATAAGCAACTAATTTCCAATTTGTAGTAGCAAATCTCGTTGTTCCTATGCCTTCGAAATATATCCCCGGTTTATTCTCCAATTCTGTTATGGTTATAGGTTTAGTCATTGCAATTGGTATTAAAAGTACTGTCAGCAGACAGGTGAGCATCAGAGACGTGTGCGGAATACCCTTTCTTTTCCTTGATGGAGTGTTTGGTTGATCAGTTGGAAGTTTGACCTTCCTAGAGATTGTTGGGTCCGTTGGTAGAGATTGTTGAAAGTCAGGATCGTCGTGTAATAGTATAGCCAACCGATGTATTGATCTGCGACATATTCCAGTGGCTGTTTTTACATCGACTACACGAACAACTTCGTCGTCGCCCTTAATTAATCGTGTGATTCTTCCGAGAGGCCGCTGTAACGGAGGTGTGTTGTCGGCTTTGATGATCACGAGCGTTCCTTCTTTTGGGTTCGGTAGCTGTTTCCTCCATTTCTGTTTTTGTTGTAGTGATGTTAAGTACTCTACACTCCAACGTTTTCAAAAATCGTGTTTCAGCTGTGACACGAGATTCCATCTACTTGTCGCAGACCCTTTAAATTGAGCTGTCGCCCGATCAACTTGAGCTGTTAATGGCTCGCCGATGAGGAAATGACCAGGCGTGAGTGCCGTTAGGTCGTTGGGGGTCTGCTGACAAGGGGGTTATCGGTCGTGAGTTGAGAATAGCTTCGATTTCGACGATCACCGTTTCTAATTCTTCATAGGTCAAGGAAGCTGTAGATGTGCTCCTAAGTAAGAGGTGTTTGGCCGATTTTACCGCTGCCTCCCATAAGCCTCCGAAATGTGGGGCTCTAGGAGGAATGAATTTGAACTCGATTGCCTTCGTGCTGCATGACTTAATGATTTCTTGTTGTGTGTGTGGCGAAAAAATGGACTCGGTTAATTCACTCAGTAGATTCTTTGGTCCAAAGAAATTAGTCGCGTTATCTGAATATATAGTGCGACAACGTCCACGTCGGCTGATGAATCGCTTAAGTGCCCCAATAAATGCTTCCGTGGTGAGGTCACTCACCAGTTCTAGGTGCACCGCCTTAGTAGCGAAACAGCAAAAGATGGCCAGGTAAGCCTTGTGTGGTTTCTTACCCCTTACGTTGTAGTGCACCCGGAGGGTGCTACAATAATCCACTCCTGTTACTAAAAATGGTCGTGTTGGCGTAACTCGATCCTCTGGCAAATTACCCAATATTTGGTTATAAAGATGAGGTCTTGCTCGGTTGCATCGTACGCAATTTTGAACTACACTGCGTGCCATAGACTTTCCCTTGATGATCCAAAAGCGTTGCCTGGACGCGGCAAGAAGTGCTTGTGGTCCGCAATGTTTATTCTCGTCATGCAATTCCTTCAACAATAGTTTGACTAAAGGATCGTTGTAAGGCATCAAGAAAGGGTGTTTCGCATCATAGGTCAGGCCAGCTGCTGCTAAACGCCCTCCAACACGAATGAGTTTGTTCTCGTCGAGAAAAGGTGAAAGGCCATTTATTGGGTTATTCTTACTCAATGGCCTTTGTTTCGCTAATAAGCTGATTTCGTCGTTGAAGTCTGAGCCTTGAATTGTCCGGATGATAATGGTTAACGCTTGGTTCAATTCTTCTATTGAGGATGTAACGCTGATCCGTAGATGCCTTGGTGTTCGACAGTTGTGCGAATAGTAGCACATACGCAATTGTTCTTTGAAGAGTTTTGAATGAGTTCCTGTGATTTATACCGTATATCAATTGTTCGCGATCCCTCCCACTTGTTGAAGTTGCTGTTGCAATTGTTGAGGTAATCCTTTTTTCTAGTGGAGACTCAATCGATAGGTTTTTGTTGAAAGGATTTGGCCATATGGATTCTTGACCATATAGGAAGCGTGGGCCGTAGAACCACATGGTGCATGTGGGTAGCATATCAGGCGATACTCCTCTTGACAGGATGTCGGCAGCGTTGTCAATTGATTTCACGTGTCGCCATTGGTCAGCTGTTGTCATCTGTTGAATTTTTTGCAACTCTAGTAGCCACAAAGGTATGGAATGATAATGCTGTGGCGTTGATCCAGTGCAAGGTGATTTCGGAGTCGGTCCAAAAAAAGATTTTGACGTTGTGCAATCCTAAGTCCTTTCTGATTCTGCATGTGAGCTCGGCTGCTAGCAGCGCTGCACAAAGCTCCAGTCGGGGAATCGTTTGTGTTTTCATTGGAGCGACTCTTGATTTTGCGTATAAGAGGGTTACCTTCGTTATCTGATGTTTGTATGTTGATCGTAGGTAAACAGCTGCCCCGAACGCCCTTTCAGAGGCGTCTACAAATGTGTGTATCTGTACAGTTGAGGGTGTCTCTGTGGTAAAAACGTGTCTTATCCAAAGTCTTTGGATAAAGATCTTCGCTGTTACTACTACAGGAGCAAGGATCCCCAATGGATCAAAAATTCGGGCAACATCTGATGTCACTGACCTTTTTGTCACCGTTGTTGTGACTGGCATCTGTACCCGAATGACGAACTGATCTGTTTTGGGTAGCCAGAGCACTCCTAATGTTTTAATGCGAGGTGTGTCTGAATTATTTAAGTCTAGGTCGACTTCCTGATCTTGCCGTGGAATGTCCTGCAACAATCTGGGGTGGTTAGCACACCACTTTCTCAGCTTAAAGCCTGCACTAGACAATATTTCCTTCAATTGATTTTGGATTTCTAATGCCGCTGCGAAGGTATCTGCGCCACTTAAACAATCGTACACATAGAAATCCTCATGAAGCACTTGAGATCCGGCTGGATGTGTACTCTTGGTCTGCTAGATGTTGGAGGCATTTTGTTGCTAGGTATGAGGCAGATGATGTCCCGTATGTTACGGTTCTTAGCCGGTAATACCTTAATTTTTCGGTAATGCCTTCTCTCCAAACTATCAACTGATAACGTTGATCTTCCGGATGTACTATTATTTGGCGGTACATTTTTTCCACATCAGCTGAGAATGCATATCGATGCGAGCGGAAACGTACCAGTACCGAAAACAGGTCCTGTATGTAGTGTAGGTCCTGCGTGAAGAATGTCGTTCAATGATAAACCAGTCGAGGATTTTGCGGATGCATCGAAGACCACTCGTAGCTTTGTGGTGGTGCTGTCGGGTTTCAAAACGGCGTGATGTGGAAGGAAGTAGTGTGGTGATGATATGTCATCTGTTGCTACTTCTTCCATATGGTTTAATTTCAAATATTCCCTTAAGAAGTTGCTATATGTTGCCTTTAACTCATTGTCCTTATCCAACTTCCTTTCGAGAGTGTAAAATCGCTTTAGCGCCATCTGTTAAGATTGGCCTAAAGATGTTGGTTCCTCTAGAAACGGAAGTCGGACCATGAATCGGCCTTCAGGTGTCCTTGAAACGGTTTGTGCGAAATGGTTTTCGCACATTTTTTCAGCCATAGTCAATTGCCGTTCCAGATCGGATTCTTCCAGCTTCCAAAACCATTCTACAAGCTCATGGGTTTCCACCTCATCCTTGCTGAATATTCCGCATGTCAGCGACCTGGTAGAACCTCCCTCTTCCATTCTTCCGGAGATGATCCAACCTAAGACCGTATTTTGTAGTGTTGGCAGGTCGTGTCGTGTCCTTTAGTCTCTTGACATCGGATGCTGCACCGTTTATCGACGGTTGATCTGCTAGCCTTTGCGTCAATGTAGATATCAAGATACGCTTATTATCGCAGCGCTCCTGAAGCATTGTCCAAGCTGATGTGTAGTTTTCTTCTATTGGTGTGAGATGATTTATGAGCCGTTCGGCCTCTCCAGTTAAGTTAGATTTCAAGTAGTACATTTTGTGGAGATTCGGTATTGGCTGCAGGTCCACGAGTTGGGAGAATAGTTCATAGAGTGGTCGCCAGTTCACATAATTCCCGTCGAATTTAGGGATTGTTACCTTGGGTAATTGAACTGCGTGTCGCAGGGTTGCGTCAGCGGAGGATGGCGGTGCCATGGTTGCACTGTTGCCACCTCGGTCGGAATAGATGGCTAAATTGGTCAGTAACTGTTGCACTCTTTGCTCCATGTCAACGTACTTCTGATTGCTGTGCCCTATGGCTGCCGGATTTTCGAAGTGCATCCAGATCTCGTCAGTTAATGCCTCAATCTGTTGCCATGTCTGGCTGATGGTCTGGATCTTCCACTCGCAGAATTGTCGCGGCTGATTCTCCAGATTTTCAGGAATCGCGCTGATCAGACGCTCGAATGAGGCTGCTCTGATGGCGAACTTTCTTACAATTCCCAGTGCGCCTTGACTCATGGTTGCTTGCGACTGGTCTTTGCTGAATGCTCCTGCTTTCTCCTGATCTTTAGTCGCTGAATGCTGTGTGGTTGACTGATTGCCGTCCTGTTGCCGTCCAGCGCTCTGCTGCTCCTGGAGCTTCGTGATCTCTTGTTGAAATAGCTCGGAGTATTCCTCGACCAACGTCATAATTTTATTATAATAATAGTTATATTATATATATATATATATAATATACTATATATACATATATACTATATATATATATATATATATATATATACTATATATAATAAAACGTGAAATAGTTGTCGTTCAATGGAGGATACTTGATGATTCGTATTTGATTGTCTGTAGCTTCAAAGCATTCCCAGACAACCTGTAGTGCTTGTAGACGCTCGCTGAAGTATCCAATATTTTTCTTACGGTCGGCAGGATACTTTTTGAAGTTTCTTACGATGCGTTGGATCTCTTCCCCCTCCTTTGCTTGTTGAGCAATATGTTCCGCGAACATCTTCTTTATCCTTGCTTCGGTTATTAGAAGGTTGCGACGTGATCAAGCGATCACGTCGGGGTCACCAAAAATGTTAGCTAAAGGGGATCTAAATTCGGTACTTGAACCGACTTTAGGCCTTTTTGATATGCTTCGATTCGGTACTTGAACCGATTCGAGGAGTTTAGCTGAAATGTGAATGAAGCACCAAAATAAGTTAAAACACTTTGAAGGTTTTGATAGCTCTCTCTTTATTGATAACAATCGCAGTCTTTTATACTGCTAAATTGTATATGTAAGCAAATATGGCCGTTAACATTGGTTGGCCTTGAATTGAGTTAACGATATATAGAAGAATATAAAAGATATAGTCAGCAATTACATAGAAGTGCAGCGACCGATGGTTTTTTGGCAGTGTTGGCATTGAACTGAGTCAATGACTTGGCTCGGGTTGCATTGCTTGTGAACGGATGGCTTCTGGCGGTGTTGGCATTGAACAAAGTCACTGACTTGGCTCGTGTTGCATTGGTTGTGAACGGATGGCTTCTGGCGGTGTCAGCAACTTCGTAGCGGAATTGTGATACGCTACAGTGCGAATGTAACCATCTTAATCTAAATTTTGACAAATGCAAAGTCTTAACTTTCTCCCGGCGTAAACACCCGATTAAATTTGACTACACCCACGATTCTAGTCTTACCTTTCAGAGAGTCTGCCAATGTAAGGACCTAGGTATATATTTTAATGAGAACTTTTCTTTCAGTACCCATATGGATTAAATGATTTCTAAAGCCAACTCACTTTTAGGTTTCGTGAAGCGTAATTCAAGAGATTTCAGGGATCATTTTACGTGTAAAACACTATTTGTTAATTTAGTGAGATCCATCTTAGAATACGCCAGCGTTATATGGGATCCTTATTACTTGAATTCAATTGCTCGAATCGAGGGCATTCAGAAGCATTTTTCAAGGTTTGCTCTACGGCATCTCTACGATTGGGAAAACATGCCCAATTATGAGAATAGATGTCGCCTGCTGAATCTTCAGAATCTCTCTATGAGGCGTAAGCTAATCAATATTCTATTTGTCAAAGACATAATCTATTGTAATATTAACTGTTCAGAATTACTGGCTATTATTCCATTCCGTGTTCCTGCTCGCCAACTTAGAGATCCATTATTATTACATACTGAAAGTCATAGAACCAGTCATTATGGGTGCAATGAACCCATTTCCAGGTGTTTAACGCACTGAAATAGCGTTGCTAGCCTTGTTGATTATGGTACGGTAAGGTATAGATTCAGGTCTGCGAGAGCTTGCCCGGTAGATTAGAAATAATAAATTTGAAATTTGAAAATTTTAAAGGTCAAATAACTACAATATTTAGAAAATAAATCGCACTGTAAACAATGCTTCAGTTTACAACAAAGCAGTTTATGATTCATAAAATCAAAAATTTTGGAAAGGCTTTCAAACATAAGAGACTCTATAATCATAATAGGGCCTCAGGCCTTCAAACACTTTTAATGTCGCGGTAACGCAACTATGTCCCTTGCGAAAGCCTGGCTAAAATGAACTTAGCAGATTGGTATAATTAAAAAATGTAGATATTTGTTCAAACATTTTAGATTCTGCAACTTTAACCAACAGCGAGATAATATAGACTAATACTACAGGTGTATAATTCTCAATATCAGATGCATGCGATTTTATTTGCAAGAGGCAGAACTATAGAAGCTTTCCAGTGGAAACATAGATGTGGTGAAGTAGTGCTTTAATATATGTATGTACATAGAACATCATCATCGACGTAAGCTGTAGAAAAAATTATTTAGAATGTCAGGATGAATCTCATATGAGCCATTTCTGCATGTATGTATTTAAGCCACATTTTCTAAGGTTCTTTCAAAGTATTGTACTAGATAATGAAGAATATATTTTCTCGAATAATTCAACTTAGCTAACCTGACTAAACGTTTAGACTCATTCCTAGCGAGCCTATAACTCTTCCATCGCTTAGATATGGGTTTTCTTCGCCATATGCCATGTGCTTACGCCAAAGATCTCGATCGTCAAGGCTGCCTCTACTAATCTGCCGAAGCAAGCGTTCTCTCATTGCGGTCGAGGCATGCCAGGAGAGGCCTGCCAAAAGCTGGACTTCGGGCTGCTCGGCTCCAGCCAAACACAAGTAGCCTAAAAATTGGTATTTGAAAGAAAAGTGTGCTTCGTAATTTTCCCTTTTCTCGGAAACTACAAAACATAGATCCTTCCGGTTCGAAGCATTCTCTCCAGAATTGATTAGAGAATGTTATGGTCGGAAAAATATTTATTCTTAATACCATAATTTTAAAAAAAATTGCGACCAACAATTTTTTTTCGGAATTTTTATTCCAAATTTTAACTTTGGCATTAATTTTCTCAAAAACTGTTTGACATAGGAACCTAATTTAAAAAGTCGGATTTTTATAAAATGTCCCCTCCGTCTAAACGGGAGAAATCAACCTCACCCCCCTCCCCACCCCCTCCTGTTCGATTTTTTTCTTGTCTCGAACCAACCTACACGCCCTAGTCTTTTGTCCCCTCTTATGCGAAACACCATGTATAGACAAAAACATATGTTATGCAAATTTCCTTGTGTTATGCAAACTTCATGATACTTTATAATACTTTTACTATCGCACTAACCCCTTGAATCTAACCGACAAAAATTTTTAGGGGCGTGACTTTTGTTTAAGAAAAACTGGAAAAATTTCTAAACTTTACAATTGTGGGCAAAATGTTGTATGGTGCTGTAGATCAGAATCATTGCTCTGGTAATAACAACGCTTAACGTTGATTATCACCACATACCTTTCGGCCCAGTAGTTAACAAAGCTTAACGTGTGGTAACACATACTTCTAGGCTGCACTTTAATTGTGAAGCTCGAAAGTACAAGTGAATCATACACCACTGTGGCCCAGATAAAACTTGATCGCATTCCAATAAGTGGAACAGCGCGCGAACTTGATCGCATTCCAAATTTGCAATGCGTGTCAAGCTTAATTCTTGAGATAATTGCAAAGCGATGCGGAAATGATTCTGGCCAACAACGAATCTCAGAAGAGATATAAACCTATCTTTCGGATTGAAAGAAGGCAGTTGAAGTTGAAGTTACACAGTTGAAGTACATATTAAGTGCGGACTGAAGCGATAGAGATTAAGTGTGAACGCTGTCAGTTACGAGGGAGAATCATTGTAAAAGGACCAAGAAGTCGGAAGAAGAAGCATTGAAAATAAACGTAAGAAAATTAACCCAAGTTATTAATTATAGTTAAGTTAGTAATTATTATATTAACCCAATTTATTTTCAGCACCTGTCGAAAGTCGGCAGCATTGCCCGACAGATTAAAGGACCACAAAGGCGGCACCTTGGTGTCCGTGATAACTAGGCGAGAGGATCCACCTACGGCATCTTTGCCGGATCCCAATAGGAGAGTCCACACAGGGCGGCACCTCCATGCCCGTGGCACCGTCGTCCAGGGGATCCACCTGCGGCACCTTTGTCGGATCCCAACACTAAGTCCACAAAGTCGGCAGATCCTTGCCCGTGGCACAATCGTCCGTGGTCCTTCACGTCGAATTGAGAATTTATATGCTCAATGTTAAGAAGAAAAACATCGAATAAATGGTAGAATTAGCCATAGATGCACTCGAAACCATAGAAAACAGTAGCCTCCTCCACACAGACCCCTTAAACATTAATATGAATGCACCGCGTCTTGCCGCCATGCCGTATAAACAACAAGAGCAAATTCAACAGGGAAGTCAGGGCATAGCTTCAGTGGGTACAGCAACAAAAATCAAAGGACTAACAACCAAAGTCAAGGAAATCAGCAATGGAACCGATCTCATCAGAGTTGGCAATCTAACCAAGTCCAGCAGAATTGGCCTCAAAATCAATTCCAGGAGAACGGGAACCAAAAACGGGCAATAAACCCTAACCCAACTACACTTAACGGATTGCAGAGGAATCAGCCGAAAAGAGCAAACCAAATGTTATGTATGGTAATAGACCAGGACATATGATAAATAATTGCGAGGCAAAAAAGAATTGGGAATCGTTACAAAGTAATAGTCCAGGAAACTTCCAAGGGCCCAGAATAGGCCAATAATCTGGGGACCCAAAAATATTAGTAACTTAAGGCCAAATGAAGGAGTAATAGCAATTCATACATCCGAACGGGTTGTGGATACGTTACCAACTTTAACAAATAAAGTGGTAACCGTAAGTCCGACATCGGAAGCGATTGTTGAAACGTTACCAACTTCAAGAGACTTAAAAATTAATATCAAGTTAAGGAAGACGGAGAATAAAAACAACGTAACGGAGAGAAATCATACGTAGGGAGAAGCAGTTGATTCAGAAATGCCAATTAAGTTAGAGAAAAACCAAAAGTTAAATCCAAAAATACCGTGCTCAATGAATAAGTTAGCGACCAACAGCAGAAATACAGAAACAGGAGTATCTAACTGCAGTCAAACCCAGCTAAATGACGTGTTCATTGAATTACCTTGCACAGAGGCTAATAATGGAAAACTCATTTTACTGGTAGATACAGGAGCAGATACAAGCCTGATAAAGAAGTGTGCGATAAAAGATAGCACAATAATAGACAAGTCGAATAGGAAAGACTTAAGCGGAGCATTTGGAGGTTGTGTGACTACAGAAGGATCAACTACTATATGCCATAATGAGGTACAGTCCTTACGTTTAACGTTACACGTTATGTCACTTAAACAAGGAGTACCAGCAGACGGCATATTAGGAAGAGATAATTTGTGGAACAACTCCATTATAAATACAATGGAAACGATTTTAACATTCTTCAATGAAAAGAAAGAGGTTATTTTAGAATTAAAAAGCAGATAGAGGAGGACAGCAACCAACACTACATACCAGTTGATGCAAGAACAATTACGATAGTACCATTAAAACTTCGTACAAAATTTAAGAATGTGGTAATTCATAAAGAAGAAATAGATCCAGGAATCTACATAGGAGATACATTAGTAAATGTAAAGGATAACACAGTTTATGCTCCCATATTAAATACGACAGAATATGATTACGAAATAGAGAGCGAATTTAAACCAAAATTCACAAACTTCGACGAGCTCAATGAAATTGAGTTAGATAAAAATTTAAATATGAAGGAAAAGAATTCCATAGAAAAAGTAGTAAAATCGTTTCATGACGTCTTCCTATTAGACGGAGACGAACTTTCATTTACAAGTGTATTAAAACACGAAATTCCAACAGGCGCAGATCACCCGCCAATAAATAGAAAACAGTATAGATTACCCCAAATACATAGGGAAGAAATAAATAAGCAAGTAAACAAACTTCTAGATGATGGCATAATAACACATAGTACATCACCATGGAACTCGCCGTTACTTTTAGTGCCCAAGAAAAGTGGCAACGACGGGGAGAAAAAATGGAGACTTGTAATAGATTACAGGAAACTCAATGAAGCAACGATTAAACAAGTTTTTCCCATTCCTCGTATTGACGAAATCTTAGAGCAATTAGGCCATAGCAGATATTTTACAACGCTAGATTTGGCAAGTGGATATCACCAAGTTTTAGTTGATGACAGGGATAAGGAAAAAACAGCGTTCAGTACAGGACTCGAGCACTTCGAATTCAATCGAATGCCATTTGGGCTAACAGGTGCCCCGGCAACATTTCAAAGGATATTGAATCATATCCGAACAGGCCTGCAAGGCATAGACTGTTTTGTTTATCTAGACGACATAGTGATATACGGTAGAAATCTGAAACAACACCAACAAAGATTATGTTCAGTATTACAGAAATTACGGGAACACAACTTAAAACTGAATACAGAGAAGTGCAAATTTTTGAGAAAGGAAATAGATTATTTAGGACACAAATGCTCGGAAAATGGTGCTTTACCAGATCCCTACAATGTAGAATGTGTGAAAAACATAGGAGTACCAAGAAACAGAAAAGAACAAGCATTTCTTGGACTAATAAATTATTATAGGAAATTTATTGAAAACACAGCTAAGATAGCGCTGCCAATTAACAAATTATTACGTAAAGACGCAAAATTTATCTGGACAGAAGACTACCAGCAAGCACTTGAACGACTAAAAGAAGCAGTCATGTCACCACCAGTTTTGGCATATCCAGACTTTTCAAAAGAATTTCTTTTAACTACCGACGCAAGTAATGAAGCGTTAGGCGCGGTTCTTTCTCAAGGAGAAGTAGGCGAAGATAGACCAATAGCGTTTGCTAGCCGAGCGCTAAGCGATATCTTGGCGATAGTTTGGGCAACAAAAAACTTCAGAGCATATCTCTTAGGGAGACATTTCAAAATTTTTACTGACCATCTACCACTAAAGGGAATAGCCAATTTAAAGGACCAGACCTCAAGACTGGCAAGGTTTAGGCACAAGTTGTCAGAATACGATTTTGAAATTTTATGTAAGCCAGGCAAGAAAAACTTGAACGCAGATGCACTGCAAGAATTTATCAAAAGCTGTCCGAAGTGCCAAGTTAATAAAAGCTCAAAATTGACGAAAATGCCCATGGTGCTAACAGATACACCAATGCGGCCATTCCACAAAGTTTACATGGATATAGTAGGTATTCTACCAGAAACCGTATCCGGTAACAAATAGATTTTAACATTTCAAGATGATTTTTCAAAATTTATGGCATGTACAGCTATCCCAGACGCGGAAGCAAGTACTGTCGCCAGGGCCTTTTATGACGAAGTAATCACGCCCTACGGAATTCCGCGAATTCTAGTTACAGATAACGGAACTAATTTTATTTCGAAATTGTTCTCGGACACATGCAAATTGTTAGGCATTAAAAAATTGCATATAACGCCTTACCATCCGCAAGCTAATGATTCATTAGAGAGAAGCCACAGACCTCTAGCGGAATATTTGCGTAGTTTTGCTAAAGACGGGTCCAATTGGGATCAATGGTTAACTGCAGCAATATATGTTCATAACCACACACCTCACATTACGACGAAGCAAACGCCATTACGTACTTTATTTGGATTCGATACAGAAATGCCGACTAAATTAAAAAGAAAGTGTAGTCCGGTGTATAACGCCGAAGACCCGAATAAAGTTTTGAAATTTCAAATACAAAGAGTTCATGAAATCGTGAGAAAGGATCAGGAGTTAGCGAAATAAGTAGCTAAGATACAGTATGATAATAAATTAAATTTAGTAGAGTTTAAATTAGAAGATAGTGTATTAATTAAAAATCAAACTGGGAAAAATAAGTTTTCTCCAATATGGATAGGGCCATATAAAGTAGTAAAGATTAAAAGTCCAATTACTACAGTTTTAAATATTAAGGGAAGGGAGAAATCTTTCCACAATAACTTACTTAAATTATATAATAGTAAATAAGAAAATAGGTTTAGGAGCCTAAACCTATAAATAAATATAGAATAAATAAATAAATAGAAATAGAATAAATAAATATACATAAAACAGGATTGATAGAATTTATTATAGCATAGTATAAAAATAACATTTTTAAGTTTATTACTAATAATTTACTACTATTAATTTTAAATTGATTTTAATTTTACGTTTGAATAACGAGTGAAATTCAACAAATTTCAAAACGAAGGTCACAAAGAAAATCACAATAACGTTTCAATAAGCAACAACTTGTTTATTTAAGCGTAAAAATAAAAGAAAAGAAAACTTATATAGTAATAAAATAACTTCGTACCTAATATTTGATACTTATATTTCCTACTTATATTTCGTTCTTTTGTAAATTTGCAATTGAACTTTTTAGATTTTATTAATTTTAATTGGTAATATACGGTTCATGAAAAATAGCTGTTTCCGTTTTAAATAAACAGCCATTACTGTTGCATTTGCATTTATTATAGGAATAAATGCACATGAAATCTATGCATAAAGAGTTAGTTTATGCATAACCATAATTTACACATCATAAATGCATCTAGTTGCAATCGTTGCAATAGAAAACGTAATATAAATAAATCTAAAATAAAAAAGATCTTTGGTTCTTATAAATATTCTACATATATGTATATAAATAAATATATCTTACAAATATCTTACCTATCTTACAAGTACAAAATAATATCTTACAAATATATAAACATATCATATAAAATGTAGTACATAAATATTCAATGTAAAATATTAACAAATTCCCGGTAACAACAAACAAAATATAAGCAAGAATGGAGCGATTAAAGCAACAAAGCAGGTGTAGAACTAGAGCAACTGAACACGAGCAAAATGCAGCGTCAGTTTAAAACAACAAAAAACAATAATGAACAACTTCATAAATAATCAAAACAATAAGAAAAAGAAGTAAGCTAAAAATTGTTATATACATACAGATGTAAACATATGAAAATATGAAGAAATAGAAACTAGTTACAGTACAACTAATAATATTTAAAGAGTTAATTTAATTTAGAAAAAAAATAGGTACAGATAAAACCAAAATTAATGAAAAGAAAAATGAAATAAGAAAATTAAAAGGAAAAGACATATAATTATAATAAGAAACAGAAAAGAAATATATAAAAAAAAAAATTTCAAAAGTAAAAGGTTAAAATAAATGCTTGTATGAATTTTTATTCAAGATAATTGTTATTGTGAATAACCTAACAATTTATTTATTTATTTATTTATTTATTTATTTATTTATTTATTTAAACTTCAAACTAAGCCATTGACGCTTTATAGTTTACAATAGATAATTTCAGTATTTTACAATATGAATTCAATTATATTCAATTCAATAACAATTCAAAATTAACCTAACAATTTAAAAGAAAGTTCAAGATTTTGTTTTTAGCTACATAGATTGGGTCAGACAAGTTAATGGCTTGGTAAACCGAATTAAAATCTACGCAGGCACTCCTAAGCGGTTCATGTTGCAGGTATGTTGACCTGCAGAAACGTAAGCGGAGGAGTTCACATCTTCTCGAGGTGCGACGAGGTATGCTAATGTAGATATTGCTTAGCAGGTATGTAGAGTCGGTGACGCCATACAACAAATTCAAGACAAAAACAGCATTCAGCATAGTCCTTCGATCAGCTAATGACGAAAGATTTATCAGCCTAAGTCGGGACTCGTATGGTGGCAAACATAAAGATGGATCCCAGCGAAGATTTCGTAGACAAAAAAGTAGGAACTGCTTTTGCACGGATTCTATTTCAGAGATATAGCAGCTGAAGCGAGGGACGAACAAGCGATGAGTATAAAATTTTTGTGATATAGGGATCATTGAACTCTTTGGCCCAGCGCTTTATGAAGCCCAGTACACTGCTGGCCCTGTTGGTTATGTGGCTGATATGGATATGAAAACGGAGCTTCTGATCCAGAACCACACCGAGATCATTTACGGTTTCCAATCGATCGAGTTTATAATTGCCAATACTATAATTGAATAAAACTGGGATTGAACGGGAAAAAGTCATCAGTTTACACTTATTTAAATTTAGTTTCATGCAATTTACATCACACCATCTTGTCAAAGAGTCAAGGTCGATTTGAAGAAGTTTGGCTTCATATTCATCTTTAAAAGATAGAAACAGTTTGACATCGTCCGCAAACATCAGTATATTTCCATATTTTACAACTGTTGGCAAATCGTTTATGAATACCAAAAACAGTAGCGGGCCTAAATGGCTGCCTTGTGGAACTCCAGATGTAACCAGAAATCTATTCGATAACATACCTTTAAGCAACACCATTTGCGTACGGTGGGTAAGATAAGAGGCTATTAATTTTATGAGATTATCGCAAAATCCAAATAGTTTGAGCTTCCAGATTAGTAGTTTATGATTAACTATATCGAAATATTTGCTAAAATCAGTATATACAGCAGCGGTCAAAAAAATAGTAGTGGGAAGACACATTTTACATTTTTTGTTATATGTCATGTATATGTTTATTATTTTTGGCCATGACTGTAAAAAACCGTTACACAACTTATCTCCCCACAATATTTATATGATTCGTAAAGAAGTGTTTTTTGTTTCTTCTTGAAATCAGTGCTTTCTGAGAAAAACTATAATTTTTAGCGGTCAAAATAATAGTAGTGTATCAGTTGTTTGTTTCATCAGTGTGATTTTAAAAAAGAATTAAGAATATTTCCTTAAAATTGAAGACACAGAAGTGGGTAATTATATAATTTTTATGTTATTGAAACAAAATATAGCAATAATTTTGAGTTTTCTCTCCAAGAATGCGTCGCGGAAAGCATTGCACTGCAGAAAAGAGAACAATTACAAAAAAATTGGTTTCAGAAGGTAAGACCTATAAAGACATCCAAAATTTGTTAGGCTGCTCTCCGACAATGGTACGGAATGCCATTACATACAAATCTGTAAAGGAGATTCGCGGTCCTAGGAAGGTTATGACAGAGAACGTGGTCCGAAGAGTAGTCCGTCTCTCTAAGTACGACCCTTTCATGGCGGCTACAGAACTCAAAACAGAATTAAATGTCGGAGCAAGTATGGAGACTCTTCGCCGACATTGCGAGATAACAATCTGACTGCACACACTCCTCGAAAGGTTCCATTTTTGACAAAGAAGCATGAATTATAAAGAATAGTAGTGGTGCTAAAAAGTTTAAAATCTGTTTAATGGTTTTGAGTGTAAATTTCGGGTTCAACCCGAGATTAGCTGGTCGTCTAACGTACGCACGACTTCTTACTTCCATGTAAAAGTATTTTTGACTCGTCGGACCATAAAATATTTCGGAATTTTTCAGGAGGCCAATTTAAGTGCTCTTTTGCAAATTTTCATCTTTTTAATACATGCTTCTTTGTCAAAAATGGAACCTTTCTAGGAGTGTGTGCAGTCAGATTGTTATCTCGCAATCGTCGGCGAAGTCTCCATACTTGCTCCGACATTTAATTCTGTTTTGAGTTCTGTAGCCGCCATGAAAGGGTCGTACTTAGAGAGACGGACTACTCTTCGGACCACGTTCTCTGTCATAACCTTCTTAGAGCAGCCTAACAAATTTTGGATGTCTTTATAGGTCTTACCTTCTGAAACCAATTTTTTTGTAATTGCTCTCTTTTCTGCAGTGCAATGCTTTCCGCGACCCATTCTTGGAGAGAAAACTCAAAATGATTGCTATATTTTGTTTCAATAACATAAAAATTATATAATTACCCACTTCTGTGTCTTCAATTTTAAGGAAATATTCTTAATTCTTTTTTAAAATCACACTGATGAAACAAACACTGATACACTACTATTATTTTGACCGTTAAAAATTATAGTTTTTCTCAGAAAGCACTGATTTCAAGAAGAAACAAAAAACACTTCTTTACCAATCATATAAATATTGTGGGGAGATAAGCTGTGTAACGGTTTTTTACAGTCATGGCCAAAAATAATAAACATATACATGACATATAACAAAAAATTTAAAATGTGTCTTCCCACTACTATTTTTTTGACCGCTGCTGTATTGCGTCAGTTTGTTTAGCAACCGAAAAATTATTCATAGTTTTCGAGACGAACTCTAACAAATTTGTAGAAGTAGACCTTCCGGTACAGAATCCATGTTGATACGGCGAAATTGAGGAATTAACACTCCTTGAGATATGGGAAACGATTATCTTCTCCAATAGTTTGGGCAGCGCGCTAAGTTTAGCAATACCGCGATAGTTACCAATATTGCACCTTTTGCCAGACTTATGCAACGGAATAATATAGGAGGACTTCCATGCAATCGGAAAATAGCCCGAACGTAGCGAATATTCAAAGAGTGCAAATATAGGTGATGCCAATTCATTTGCGCAAAATTTTTGAATACAAGACGGTATTCCATCCGGTCCAGGGTAATAGTTGCATTTAATAGCCTTCAGAGCTTGTAAGACGATTTGTATATCAATTGTAGGTAGTGCAATGGAAGTCGAAGCAATATTGAATGGGTGGGTAGCTCAGTGAGTCATATGTTGACGTTGAATACGTGGACATAAAAAAGTTTCCGAAAAGACTACAAATGGTTTGGATATTATTGGATTCTGTATGATCATGATTCATAAATTCAGGATAAATTTCACTCTTCCTTTTCGTGTTGACAAAATTCCAAAAGGACTTTGGATCAGAGCGAATATTATACTTTATCTTTTGTAAGTACTTCGTATAATATTGTTTACACATACTTTGATATCTACATCTCGCAGTCCTGTAAGAGATGAAACTTATAGTTGTACGAAGTTTGCAATATAATTTGTACTTGTTAGATTTTAAATTCCGTAGAGCAAGTAGTTCCTTATTAAACCAAGTAGGACTCGAGTTATGAGAAAACTTAGTTTTTGGTACGGAAGATACAAATGCCTCTAATAGAGTATTATTAAAACACTCCAGTGCCTTATCCAGGCATACAGAGGGAGGGTGATCATTCAATGATAAAAGAGAATTCCAATCAATAGAACCCAGTGTGTTCATCAAAACGGCGTAATTCGTTTTCTTGAAGCAGTATTGTTTCATAGATCGAGTTATAATTTTACCTTTACTGCCTTGGGATGTTTTATGCAAGTGTTGTGTAAGTCTGATTTCCAAGGTGGGATGGTGCCTATCTTCCGGTGTGACAAGAGGAGCAGATCGGTAGATCTCAAAACTGTCTTTGTCATCAACAAATATTAGGTCTAAACAGCGATTATTTATATTCTGTATATGGTTAACTTGGAGTAGACCATGTGACGATAAAGCGGTCAAAAAACTAACATCGATTTGTCCTTCCGATGAAGGTAAATGAACCACGGGGTCGTCCACACTCTTTTTCCAAATCACATGAGGCAAATTAAAGTCACCGAGGACTATGAGGCGGTCCGTTTGCAGGAGCTTACTAGAATTCGGTGGGATATAAGAGCAAGTGATATACAATGATATGCTGTCAATTTTAACAAAAACGCAGCAGAAGTCTATTTCACCGTCGTTTTGAAGGATTACTTCACTTGAAAAACAAGTTGAGTTCACCGCAATGAGAACACCTCCGCCTCTAGTTAGGTTGATGTGATAAAGACTTCTATCTTTGCGATAAACTGAGTATTGCTTAGAGAAAATTTCAAGGTTTAATATGCTGGGTTTGAGCCACGTTTCCGTTAGTACAACAATGTTATACTCTAGGTCAATGGTTTTCAGAAGAAGATCAACGAGTTTCGTGTTTAATCCTCTAACATTTTGGTATAGGATATTAAAGTAAAAACTATTACTCAGTTTTTTGAAGCTGATACATTTGATGACTTTGTAAGGTTGATAGGAGTTCGTTTGGTGTTGTGTACAAATTCATGTATTATAGCATTATCTGGCCAGAAGTTTGGATCAACAATGCGACCAAACAGATGATTTGGTACCGCAATTTTGAAAGAGGATATTTTCTTGGAGTTCTAAACTTATATTTGTGGATAGAAATAGATTTGTCCTCAAAACCCAAATTTAAATTAATATGCGCTTGCACCTCCTCTTCAGATGTTTGAGGCGCAAAGCGAGATGCAAAAATGGTTTTCAATGGCTCCACTACCACAAGATTATTAATGCTAACAACAGGTTGCTTAGATTTAGGCTTGGCTCCAGTGCTATTTACACTTAGGTTGAAGTTTTGTCCAACATGACCAATTGCATTGGAACGGAAGCTCGGCTGATCGGCAACGTCCACAATTAAAGAGTTCAGACCTTCTACTGCCGTAACGCGAATATCATTAGGAGTAACGGTGCTAACAGGATGCGATTGAATCACTCTAATCGAGATAGCCAAATTGGGGGTTTCAGTCGGTTCAGCCACAGGATTCGGACTTAGCAAGTTTATTAATTCGGAGGGAGCAGGTGGCATAGTCGTAATGGCCAAAGCTTTTATAGGCTTTTTTGAGCTACGAGTGCTCTTTGTTGCCGAATCTTCAGGTTTATTTAGCTTTATGTTAGAATTGTCAGGGATGTCCAGACAATTAGCAGAATCTAAAAGATTTTTATATTTAGCGAATTTATCTTGAATCATCAAAATATCCTTCAAAAGCTCGGAGAAGCCACCGCGTACCAAACTGAGAAGTTTAGCCTTGTCCGTATCTTTCGATCTGCACACCTCACAGAACCATCTTAGACCTTTTTTAGCACCGAGTGCATCATATATTCGACCGCTTATTCCTACACACTTTATATGAAATGTAAGATCACACTCCCAACAAGAAATGGCACATTCAGTATGATTGTCTATTTTGCAGTTGCTGTAATAGCAGATTCGAGACATCGCAAGCAGTGTTTTATAAAGCTTAGATAAATATATGCGGGATTAATATTAAATGTCCCCTTTTAAAGATTAAGGCTTTTATGTATTTATAAAATTATTTATTAAAACTTAAAGTTTGTGAATACCCTTGATTTTAATCAAAAACGTATTAAAAGTTTCGCAAGCACTCAAAATCAATAACAAAATATTTGCAGTTTGAAATGCACTAACCGCTCTCAGAGCGCACTTTTAGCAGCAGCTTCGCTACCAAACCGGTTTAGAGAACCACAGTTTATGCAAGTTATTGTTTTATATGTAAATTGTTTTTTTTTATGTTTTCGTTTTATGCAAATAACGAAATACTTCAGAAAATTAAGTATTTGACCGAAATAAATCACAAGCTTGTAGAAGAACTAATAGAAACACTTTTAATCAGATCTAAGGCGAATTAAACAATATTAAAAAGATTTTACGGGAGCAAAATTGAAACACGACCGGTTTAGACTTTAGATGCTGAAGCTCTAAATTCGACAAGAACTTTATATTCGACAAGAATAACATCGATATTTATTGTAAGAATTAAAATTTGTACTGAATTAAATAAGTATATTGCAAGAAATTATGTAGTAAAATTTGATAAAGATATTTTAGATGTAGAAATAAAACACAAGTTTTAAATTTAAATACGAATGTTCAAATCTTTATTTAAAATAACTTTGAGATACGATCTTGTCACTATTAGAGATCACAAACGAATGAATAAAAGAACTCTTCGTTTCTTTAAAGTAAACTACTATTACGTATCCTTTTAAAAACGGACATAGATAACATGCGACCACTCGTCGCCTCTTATCTTCTTAGAAAAACAATCAAAGTATGTTTACTTTGACCTAACGGAATAACATATTTCCGATCAGCGTATTTTTGCTTCATGTCACAGAATTTCACAGGAATGTGTTATTGCGTATTTCTTTATTTATTTTAAACTGAAATTCTTGTGCATTCAACACACCTCCTCAAAAATACATTGATCGTTACAAATCATACTTCATATTATTACATTTTATATAACATATTATTTACATGTGACAAGTCGTATATTCTGGGGTATACCAATATCATGATCCAACATTTGTTGCAAGGATTGGGAAAAACCCAGAAAAATCTAATCAGACATGTGCATATATGTACATTACGTTTACATTTAATATTTTATCTGTTTTCAATCATTTAATCCAATTTGACTTCTCAAAAACAAAAGTCTTACTCCAGGTAACGGCTTCGTTAAAATATCGGCTAGCTGCTTATCTGTAGGAATATACTCAACATTGATTAGTTTATTTTCAACCTGCTCTCTTGAAAAATGATATTTAATATCGATGTGTTTTGATCTTTTGTCACAAGAAGGATTACTTGCTATACTTACAAAACCTTGGTTGTCTTCATATATTTTTTTTGGTTCTTTCAATTCAATTTTTATACTATTCGTTAAAGATTTAAGCCACAAAGCTTCTCTAACTGCTTCAAACAGTGCCATATACTCTGCTTCAGTAGATGAAGCTGCAACAGAGTTTTGTTTCTTTGTATTCCAACAAATTAAACATGTTTCGAACATTTTGAATAAGTAACCAGTAGTGCTTTTCCTATCATTCTCACTTCCACCCCAATCAGAATCAACATAGCCAACAAAAACATTTGTTTGTAATTTGAGTTTTTAGCGTAAACTAATTTCAAATCAATAGAACCTCATAGATATCTCAAAACTCTTTTCAGACATTGCCACAACTCTTTATTATTTTTGTTGCTATATCGACTCAAAATATTGACAGATGTACTTAAATCAGGTCGTACACAACATAATATACATTAAACAGCCAATTAAATTACGGCATGGTGCATCACACTTTACATCTGAATTCAATGCTTCATAATTGAGTCTGCTTGGAAGTGGAGTATTAACTGGATTACAATCATTCATTTTAAATTTCTTTATAACATTTTCAATATAAGCGGACTGACTTAGAATTATTGTATTATCATTTCTATCGACTTTTATTCCAATAAAATCTTTAATTTCAAATAAATCAGTCATTCTGAATTTGCTCATTAAATATCTTTTGAAATCCGTCATTGTTTCAATACCTGCTGTTGCGATTACTAAGTCATCTACATATAATAACACATATGTATCAATTTTTAAGTATATTACCTTTATCAAGAATGTAAATGCAACGATCTACCGCTGAGTTTACAAAACCTATTTCTTTTAAAGCATGCTCAAAAACTTCAAACCATCATCTTGCTGCCTGCTTAAGTCCATAAATGGCTTTATTTAATTTGCAGACTTTATCACTACCACAGGATAATCCTTGAGGAACCATCATATAAATTTCCTCTTTCAACATGCCATTTAAGAAGGCAGTTTTAACATCCATATGGTGAACTTTTAAATTAAATTGGTTTGCAAACGGCAATATAAATCGGAAACTAGAAATTCTTGCTACTGGAGCAAACGTTTCATCGTAATCAATTAAATATTCTTGTGTGAAACCACGTGCAACGAGCCTAGCTTTATATCTAATTGGGTTGCCTAATTCATCATATTTAATTGTAAAAATCCACCTACAAACAACTATATTTTTATTTTCAGGTTTTGGTACAAGAGACCAAGTTTGGTTATAATAATGCGAACTAAGCTCCTCTTTAATTGTTACTTCCCGATATACCCTATCGTTTCTGTTCTTAATTTCATCAAAAGAATTTGGAGTACCATTAATGAAATTCTGTGCATTCATTATGCAACTACGGATACACAAATCTTCTTCTTTATATGATATCTGTGGTCGTTCCTTCAATCTTTCACTTCTTCTGACTTTAGTTTCAATCTTTCTTTTACTCAAATGAGAGTTGGGCAGCTGACTATTATATTCATTTGTATTTTCTAATACATTTTCACCACTCTCAAGTGGATCGGCATTCTCTTTACTTGTTACCGCATCACTAGGCTGTTTATCTGATTTCAATTCATCAAATTTCCTTTCCGAATTCTCATTCGACAAAATGAATTTTATTTCATCCGTACTCTCATTCGGGATATTAATTTCATTACCAGAGTCCTTCAAATTTACTCTGTTCTTTACCACAGTCCTAGAATTTATCATGTTTGTTTCATCAACGACAACATCTCTCGCTGTCACAAACTTCCCAGTTTCCACATCCCACAATTTGTATCCATTTGGTTCACACCCAAGTATACCTTTCCATGATTTTTGATCAAATTTTCTTTTTCTTGTTTTATTATGTACATACATATACTGTCGAACCAAATTTATGTCGAACACACCATTCAATTGTTGAGTATGTGGAACTGTTAAGTGGTAACTGATGCCTTTTTCAACACAATAGTCACGCATCTCATTTGACAAATATTCTCTACCATTATCAATATATAAATTCACAACTTTCAAGTTAAAATGGGCTTCGCTTTTTGCGAAAAAAACTTTAAAAACCGAAAAAACATCAGATTTGTAAGTTATTACAGTTACACAGTAATGCGTATACTGATTACATGAAAAATTACATAATAATTTTTGCCATCAATTGTTGAAGGTGTTATCGGACCACAGACATCTGAATGAACCACAAATAAAGGTCTTTTAATATAGTCCTTATTTTTAAATCTATTAAAACTTAGTCTAGCTTGTTTCCCATTTATACATGCCTCACATAATTCAATATTAGGCTGCACATTCTTTAAAAGGTTAATATCGCTAAACATATTTTTGCCCTTTATATCTAAAAATTTTCCTTTACTAATATGTCCTAATCTTTCATGCCACAATAGATAATCATTACTTTTAATTGCATATATTGTTCCACTCAAAACAAAGTCAATAATTGGTACATTTTTCATACATACCAATTTACCATTATTTACCATGAATAATTACATGTCCATCCTTACTAACTTTTACACCTCCTGTATTAAATTCAATAGCCATTCCAGCATCTTGCATCCTTTTAACGGAAAGTAAATTTTGTGAAACATCTTTACAGAACATCTTCCAGGGCTTTCTCCACACTTTGCAACTGCTATTTTTATTGGCGACTCCAAGTTGATATAATCAGCAAACAGATTTTCGTCATTTATAGCCTTATTCCAAGAGTCACGGTCGTCTCTAAATCGTGTCTAAATCGTCTTCAAATCGTCTCTCACTCGTCTTTGGTATTCCAAGAGTCACGGTCGTCTTGAAAATCGTCTCTCAATCGTCAACGACGTAAACTTTGGTCGTCTTGAGGTATTCTAAGAGACGATTTAGAGACGATTATCGTCTTAAATAAGACGAGTGCTTTTTAGTTGTCGTCTCATACAAAACATAAATTAATTTAGTGCACAATATAAAGCTGGACTTCGTATTTATGCTTTATATAATTTTTTTTAGTTATATGTAGCTACATACAGTCGAACTTCCTTATAGTGAACTTCTATACAGTGAAGTTCTCCTTATTATGAACTAAAATCAAGAACACAGAATCACAGAACACACAAAAAAATATTTCTGTATAATGAAGTTTCTATATAGTGAAATAATTGTCTGTCCCGTGGAGATTCACTATAGGGAAGTTCGACTGTATATGAAACTGATAATTTTTATAATGATTCTAGAAAAGGAAACAAAATTCACGAAATTTCCACAACCAAAAATTAATCGACAGAGTCCATATTTTCGCGCACAACTCAACGCACAAAATAAAAATGCAGTGTGTTGGTTTATGTTTCATGTAAGTGTTTGTTTAAAAACACTTATAAAAGCATTTTAACATTGCTCAATTCTCCGCGTGGAATTGAAACTGTCTTTATTTACCATTTGCTTCATGGTTGCAAACTAACAAAAAGAGAAAAACAATTTTTTGCTACAATTTAAACGAAATAATATACAATAGCACTTATATCAATCTACATATAATTCGGCAAGTTTATTCTATATTTTGTCAACGTTTGTTGCCAAAAAAACAAATTTATAAGGTTTTCATTAATTGAAATTAACCTCAATTATAATATTTTCGTCTACCATCACTAAAATTTGCATCTTATGCACAAACCTTTTTGGCAAATAACAATGGCTGTAAAATAAACGTATAGTCCGGTGACCGCGACGTAAGAGCAAGACGAGACGAGTTCCGTGACTCTTGGAATAGGTCTGTTACGTCGTCGTGACTCGTCAGAGACGATTGTCGTCTTAGTCACCGTGACTCTTGGAATAAGGCTGTTAATATATGATCAGAAGCTCGTCTCATCATAAATGCAAAACCATTTTGTAGATCATCTGTTGCAATTTGTGCAGTTTTAGCATGTTCACACAGTGATAACATTTCATGATTGTTTTGACATTTCTTTCACTGTTGTTCCAATCTTCTAAACTTCCAAATTGAGTATATTTCACAATCAAAAGGCTTAATATTTCTTTTCACTTTTTCCATTTTTTAATATTTTATTTTTATTCTTATATTTTAATAGTTCAAGTTTTTTTTATTTTTTATAGTTCACGAAAAGTTTAATAATATTTTTGTTATATTAATCACAATCAATGGACCGTGTCTGGGCTCGTAACCTTTTAGATGTAGAAATAAAACACAAGTTTTAAATTTAAATACGAATGTTCAAGTCTTTATTTAAAATAACTTTAAGATACGATCTTGTCACTATTAGAGATCACAAACGAATGAATAAAAGAACTCTTCGTTTCTTTAAAGTAAACTACTATTACGTATCCTTTTAAAAACGGACATAGATAACATGCGACCACTCGTCGCCTCTTATCTTCTTAGAAAAACAATCAAAGTATGTTTACTTTGACCTAACGGAATAACATATTTCCGATCAACGTATTTTTGCTTCGTGTCACAGAATTTCACAAGAATGTGTTATTGCGTATTTCTTTATTTATTTTAAACTGAAATTCTTGTGCATTCAACAAGATAAAATATTTCTAATTGAAATAAAAACAATATGTTATATACAATATAAAATATATTAGATAAGTATATATAATAAAAATATAGAAAAAAATTTTGCGTACTCTACAATATGCGCATCCGCACCAAATTTACCCTTCTACTGCATATCCGGCGTTAGACATACATACATAAAGTATTTCTAGTGTAACTAAGATTTCAGCGAAAAATATAGGTAACGATTTTGACTTCACATACTTTTACATTATTAATACAAAAGGTACGTGTAACGTTTTAGAGGTAAAACACTACGATTCTAGGATATACATATATTAATTTTGCAGTACCTTCATGATGCCATTTCCGAGAAAAACAACCCACTTTCAATGCAAAAACTTCTAAACTTTACAATTGTGGGCAAAATGTGATCTTCAACCGACCATAAATCCTAAACGGCGATCACGGCACAAACAAAAGGCGGCTATTTCCGAGAGTAACGGCCAAAAGAAACGGTTAAAAAAAGGCCTGACGTCATCTTCAAATTACAGGAATGGACGGTGGCGTCCATTCCACGTACATACTCTGGAGCGCTGGCCTCTGGCTTGTGTCCAACGGAGAGTGTCAAATAAGCCGTACGAGTATGTCAGGCTGGCAGAAGACTGCCTGGATTATGTCCGACGGTGGCCGTCACACCGCTCTCACGCAGAGAATATTACGGAATAGGACAAGATTTGCTCCCCCATCGTTATATTCTTTTCCCCTACAAACACTAATTAAATGGGGAAAGTGGGGGAAATGGGGAGCGAATGGAACAACAAACCGTGTTGTCCGTATCTAGCTAACCTCTTATCTACTGTCCATCCGAAACACAAGCCAAACGGGAGGTCCGATTCATGAGATTTCTGGGTGGTACCCCAGGCAGCTGAAGAGCTCGGGAGAACTTTCAAGCGGTAGACCCAGTTTCTCACCTCAACCTCGTCGGGAGGCCCCGGGAATGCTAAATCACCTTTCCGGGTGGTATTTTTTTTCACGACCCACAGATCACAAAGTAATGTACAATATAAGGAAACAATTGTACTTGTAATTATAAGCGGTTGAGATTATTAATAAATATACAAAAAAAAATCTCTTTTAGTTCTTATCAGGCTCCTGATACAAATAAATATTGGTGACGGAAGAGGACTGTGGACATTCGGCTAGTTTCATCCCGGCACGAAAGCCCTTCGTTACAATGGGACCCCATCAAGGACCTGATAAATTTCCGTGAAAATTCTGTCTGTTTTTCGCCTTCTTTTTGCCCCTCTTCTGCTTAAATCAAAAACAAAAGGAGAAAGCTCATTTAATCTTTTCTATTACTTTGCTTTAAAATTTAAACCAAATAGTTCTTTTACGATTTTCAAACTAAGGGGGAGAATACATATTCTTCTCATACGCCAAGAAAAAATATATATATATATATAATACAATATAACATCACACAATCGACGACGATAGAGCAGCAGTTGTTTACCAGCCATCGACGAAGACACAACACACCAGGCAACGACGATAGAGTAGCAGTTGATTTTCCAGCCATCAACGAAAGACCCATCAAAACCAGAAGACGACGAAAAAATGGTAAATATTTTAAATGAACTGACGTGCAGCAAGAATCTTTCGATAAACTCAAAACCAAACTGACACAAGCACCTGTCTTAACATGTCCTGACTTCGAAAAAACGTTCAGCCTTCAAACAGGACGGTACTGCTAGAAGCAATACTCACCCAAAATATCGACGGCACCGATAAAGTGATCACCTCAACGGAGCAGAAAAAATTACTGCCTAACAGAAAAGGAGTGTCTTGCCATCATTTGGAGAGTAAGGAAGATGAGACCCGATATAGAAGGATACAGATTCACCGTGATAACCGACCACCTTTCTCTAAACCTAACAATTTATAAACGAATACGCCATCGTCGAAAATCAGGTCTACCGGCATATCTCGTAGAATCATCACGACGATGAAACGACACCTTGGAAATTGTGTGCAACGCCCATGAGAAAACAAGTCCTCCAAGAAAATCACGATCATCCTACGGCAGGACATCTCGGAATTAGGAAAACCACTGCCCGGAAACCATTGGCCCGGAATGTTTCGTGACATAACACAGTATGCACGAGCATGTGATTCTTACCAACGATACAAGCCAAGTCAACAGCAACCAGCTGGTGAGATGCTAACCAGGATCCCCGAAGAACCATGGGCAACCCTATGCACTGACTTTGTCGGACCACTGCCCCAGTCTAAATACGGAAACACATTGCTATTAGTATTCTTCGATCAAGGGGGTCAAGGTCCGCTCAGGTTTGGGGGATAAAGGCACCACAGGACGAACCTCCGTAACTCTGCTGGGCGGCCAAGTCAACTTCTACCTCCACGCGGTGATCCCTAGTAACCAGGTCGTCTCGGCTGTAAGGGATAACTGAGACTTCCTGGGCTGATAGAAGCGGCGACTCCTCATTTTACCCCCTGTACCCTCCTTTTATCTATATCCATGTTTCCCGTGCATCCTTCCTCCTTTTTGTCCTTGGGCTGGATTAAGATGTAGACGACCCGTGTCGATAATCAACCTGGCCGGGGGCCCAAGCAAATAGCCCAGTCGCGTACGGATTATCCGATTACCTAGCGCCCACCGGATTAAATAGCCTTGCCTGCACAAGGGACTATGTTCGGATGTGCCGGGTGCGACTATGGACTATGGATGGTATGTGCCGGGTGCGAATCATCGATAAGTGCCACGACACGCTTATCGCAGACGGCCGGCTGCATTATGAGTGTAGCAAGCACAACCTCAACATTTTCACCGATGGGTCGCTGATAGATGCAGGTGCAGGTTTTTTCTCTTCGGAGTTCAACCTCGGTTGTAAGCTCCCTTTAGGGAAATACGTTTCTTTGTATCAGGCCAAATTATTGGCCCTGATACATGCTCTGAACCATCTAATTGGCCTGCTACATACTCTGGACCATCTAAGGTGCAGAATAGCAGAATTCTGTTAGCACTGGATAACCAGGCGGTGATTAAGAGCATGGCGCAGAGGAACGTCAATTCTGGATTGGTGCTAAAGGCTGTCCTGAAGCTCAATGAGTGTACCCAGTACAATAGGGTAACACTCTGTTGGGTCAAGGGGCACATAGCAGAATGTGAAAGCGGACTCTCTTGAGCCGAGAGTCGCTCTTAGTGATGGAAAGGTCAGGGCCTTAATGGACGAGTGGTCGTACTCCGAAGATGTACGTAGGTGGAGGGAGCTCACAAGATGGGTCTTACGGAGAATGATGTCTGCAGGCTGTGCCTGGAAGTTGAAGAGTCGGCGGATCGCATAGTTAACCATTGTTCGGCGCTGGCACCTAGAAAACTCAGAGTGTCATAACATTGACGTTGGGATTCATCATTCAGGTCCCATACTCGCCCTCAACACCAGCGATTCCTGACTCAAGGCAGGCAGTTTTGACTACCAAGCGCAGTCTTTGACGAAGTAACGCTAGGAACAGAGCATTGCAGCATTCCTGACTCAAGGCAGACAGTCTTGACTACAAAGCGCACTCTTTGACGAAGTAACGCTAGGAACATGGAACACCACCCAAAAACCAGACGAGTGGCAAACAACCCTAAAAGGTATTTACGATATCGTTAAGAACAATCTAGCCCGAGCCGCCAAAGATCAGACACGATATTACAACTTACGCCGACGAGCATGAGCCATCAACAACTTTAACGCAAAGCTGGCCCCTACATATTCACAAGCTTTAAATCACCTCTCATTGCTTTTGACAAAGAATCCGGGAAAGCACGCACTCATACCATACAAATAAGCTAGATGAAACCATACATTCCTCCCATCCATAAAATCATTACTTAATTCACCATTCCCCTATTATCTACCGCACCATAGCGGAAGTAGAAGGGAGCCTTCCCCGAACCCAAGAACTTCCATGTTACTGTATAGAAATTCCATATGGAAAGGGAAGAATTAAAGTGAATCCAAAAATCAGTCCCGGACAACTTCGCCCGCACCCATGCACAAGTAACACGCCATTGCCAAAACCAGCTCGCGCAGACACCAAACCGGGAAAACCAAAACGAGCTAACCCAGGAGACAACAGCAACACCACCCCTCGAATTACCAGAACAACAACAGCAGGATCCACAACAACCACAACAGAACCTCTCCTGATGATCCCAACCTACCAACAAGTCCAAGAAGATATAAGATCCTAACAACCGCGATAACACCCACCACAATACCAGAGAATCCATCACCATCACAACAGCAACAAAAACCCCTCAACAACCAACCTCCGATGATAACAATATTCCTAGTAGCAGCTAGTTGGATAGCAGCAATTCAAACGTCGACAGTCGGACAAACAGCAACACCAATTCGAGCCACAGCAGGGAGTCGGACAGCAACAGTCCGAGAAACAAAAATAAAAGCAGCTCTAACGACCCCGATGAATGCAGAAGCGAGGGTCCTTCCCACGAAGGAATCCAAAACATAGCAGAAAAAGCATCAGAAATCCTCCCGAGTATCAGCCTCAAGACTGGACGCAAATATCCGTAGGTTCCTCATAGCCGAAATCAACGCACCATCCCACAAGCCCGTTCGAGGATTCATCCGGAACTATGAGGGGCGGATGTTCCAGTTTCGACTACACCAGATCGGATCCAGAACTATCATCGAAATCTCGGAAAGACACGGGGATATGTGTGTGTAGTGGTTGCGTCCAACGACGACAGCCATCGTGTTCTCACCCATAAGCGACCCGCGTCTGTACAAATTTCAGATAGATAGAAGTTTTGCCAACTTTTTGTAACTAATATTTGGATTATTAGTCCAAATGGAGGAAATTTTTGTACGGAGTTCTTCGTATGAGCTAATTTTTTTGGCTTGTAATAATGCTGTCGCGAAAACTAAAATAATATTGAGAATGATAAATATTACTCGTTAAAAAAAAAATTCCAAGCCTACTTAATATTCAGAAAAATTTGTTACAAGTTTAAAATTTGCAAAACTTTCATACCGTTCCTTAAGGTGTGGATATTTGGCTTTGGCTTTGATAATTTTAAAAAGAAACTATAGGGCCACCCTTATAGATATTAACAGATTTTCTGAATAAATAAATTTAATTCTTAATAAACGTAAACCGACACACCGCAAAATATAAAAAAACAATTGAAGCCATTGTATCATTATAATACCACGAAAACACGTTCTCTTTTCTTAAGTTCTGTGTGGAGCTTCAGCGATCCTGGAACGACGAAACTATCTCAGCCGTGACAAAACCTCATTGTTTGTATGAAATGAAACAACAAAGCAGAAAGAGTGTCAACTTCGGCCTTGCCGAAGTTCATATACCCTACACACGTTTACTTAAAAATTAGGCGTGGCAATGATTTATTTTTTTTCCTTTTCAACCTTAAATAGCCTGTGACAACAGAGAATATTCGTGCCAAATTTGATGAAAATATCTCTATTCGTTCTCCTGTAATCGAGTTTTATTTAATTAGTGGGCGGTCCACGCCTATTTGTGGGGTAGTCTGTTTTGGTCAGAGACAGTGTACATATTCACTATAAAAAGTAGGCGTGGTAATAGTCCGATTTTGCCCATTTTCAATACCGATCAGTTTCTAATGATAGACAATATTCGTGCCAAGTTTGATGAAGATATCTCTATTCGTTCTCTTGTAATCGTGATTTTCACAGACAGACAGACAGGCAGACGGACAGGGCTAAATCGACTCAGGAGGTGATGGTGATCAGGATATATATACTTTTGTATACCTGTCACGCCTCCTTTAATGCGTTACAAACGGAAGTGGGCGGTATAAAAATTACAGACAAATTCCTGTTTTTAGTTAACCTTTACTTATAAATCTAACATTATTATTTATAATATATAGACTTATCATTAAATCCACTTCATGAGAAGATAACTTACCATTTCATAATTGACAAAAACTGCTGTTGTAAATTTACTTGTAAACCATTTAAGTAAATGTTTACAATTTTGTAATTCGATATATACGAGTACACATTCTGCAAGAAAGATGGTTGGCAAAGAGTAATCTATTTCTGCCTGTTGTAATTTATTTTCCACTTCATCGACACTTCTTAAATCTACGCCCATTAAATGATAGTTAGGACCATGAAGATCTGTCGGACTAAGTCGTACTTCGCCATCCTCATCATGAATTTTTGCTAAAAGTGCCTTGTTGCGTTTGATTGTGTAGCATTTTCGTGCAGTTACGGTGGGAAAATCGAATTCAATAAAGTTTTTGACTTCATATGGCGTGTCTCGTAGACGAAAGTAAAGAGTATCAAACCCACAGCCAAGATTTATTATCTGGCAATTTCCACCTGTTCTCTGTAGCGGAAAAATATTATTTATACACCAAATTTTTTTAAAGGTATATGTTATATATTGTACAAAGTGTCTAATTTATAAAAAAAATCCGACTTAGGCCCAGTTTTTCAGTGCTTGTTTAAACGGCGTTTAAACGGCGATTAGTTAAACGCCAAACAAAAGTTAACTGAGATTTGAGTTTTACAGTGCGAGGATAACTTATCTATGTTAAACGTATCTTATCTATATTTCATACAGAATTTATATAAATTCAATGAATATTTACCGTATACATAAACCTTTTTTGGCAGCACTTGACAATATTTTCATTTATACAAAGAGAACAGCTGTTCTGGTGCAAATAAACAAAATTATTAGCATAGTTTTGAACAAAGGTAAATGTCTGTACTCGAAGAAACAGCTGTTTCTTATCTATTAAAAAGATAAATTTACCGGAGTTCAACTCACTAATATTGGCCGGTTAACCGACGTTTAAACGAGCACTGAAAAACACAATGTGTCGTTTAAACGAAGGTCAACTGAGAAACGACGATAACCGAGCACTGAAAAACTGGCCCTTACAAACGTTGTAGCCAAAACGCTTCTTAACTTTTAAAAGCATTTATAAAACTTTTTATTCATACACACATTTTATTTTTTGTAGTTCAAAATTGTTTTTGACACATATTTTTACTATGAAAAGATATTTTGTTGTTGAATCTGGATTGTTGTCTAAACTAGTTCGTACTCGAAATAATTTTTAGAAAGGCACATAATACGGTAATTTAGGGCTTAAAACCATAAATTTTAAAAGTGAATTTCTATTTTTTTTAAATTTTTATGAGCAAAACAATTTATTATATACCTCATAATAAGTTTCACTAAAACTATTGCTCAATGATTTTAGATTCGAAGTTATAATCAGAATTAGATAATTGTTCGATCAAACGAGTAAAATGGATGAACGCATAACGAGCAACACAGCCAGAAATTTGAGCGATGCACAATATATTTTATATCCCCAGATTTTTAAAAACTATAATTAAATAACCTTTTATTTTTATTTGTTTGCTTTGTAATATTTTTATCTATCCAAGTTTGAAATTTTATTTTATTTTACAAAAGGTTTAAAGGTTTTTCGAAGTTTTTTCAGAACCGTTTCCAAAATTTCTTTGCTTTTTTATGAATAAGACGGAAAGAATATAAAACAGGAGACTCTCGAAAATGCTACGAATGTGTGCGTGCTTCGTAAAAGAATGCAACAACAAATGCTAAGAAATTTTGATTTACGATAAACCCCGGGGTCTTTACGTACAATATTAAAAAAAATGAGGTGGTTTTTCATGACAAGGAAATTGTATTTAAAAAGGAATTTTCACAGCAAAAAATGAGCAAATATATTTTAATACTCACTAAATCAATTCGATAGAATACATATGTTTAACATATTTACATCCACCTTTTTTTTAGGTTCTAAGTTGCTGGATATCATTATTGTTATTTAATAGAAACTTCGAATATTTGCAACCACATTTATACCAAATAAAACAGAATCTATAACAAAATTATTAGGCATATTTTATACAATTGGCGTAACAAAACAATACGTTTTTTCGAACGATTTGCAAGTCAAAATTTGTAAAATATTAAATATTCACCGTTTTATCATTAATTAAATTGAAGTAAATATTGTTAGCAGGTTGGCATCACCACCTGGGGACTGCTGCTGAGTCCGATGCCATGGTAACTGCCGGTAGCCATGCCAACCCAATTTTTTCTAATGTTTTACCTGTTTTTTGATTTTGAAATTTTTATTCTAGTAGAGTTTCCAGTGTTATAGTCTTTGGTCATAAAGGGTTTTCCAATAAGAAGTGTAATTTTGAATAGCTAAGGTCCTGTAAGCGTGGTCGTGGTGGCCATTTGGCTGATGTTGTTTTTCATTATTAACGGCATACCTTGCTCTTTATTACGAAATAAACATGCGATAATTTATCTCAAAAAATGGCATTTTTCTTTGAATATCAAAATTACACCTCTTATTGGAAAACCCTTTACTTTTATAAAGGGTTTTCCAACAAGAGGTGTAATTTTGAATAGCTATGGTCCTGTAAGCGTGGTCGTGGTGGCCATTTGGCTGATGTTGTTTTTCATTATTAACAGCATACCTTGCTCTTTATTACGAAATAAACATGCGATAATTTATCTCAAAAAATGGCATTTTTCTTTGAATATCAAAATTACACCTCTTATTGGAAAACCCTTTATATGCGTATGCGCATACAGGTTTTTCACTTTAAGTTCAAACTTTTGCAACTTAAATTCAACCTTTTTCAATTTGAATTCAACCTTGTGCAAATCAAATTCACCTCTTTGCAAATCAAAAGTACGGAAGAAGACGAAAGCTATCACAAGATATTATGGAGAGCAGACAACAATGAGAATCTCCATGCCTGCAAGGCTAATACTGTAACTTATGGAACAGCTATTGCTCCATTTCTCGCAATACGAACAATGCTTCAAGTGGCGTTAGATTGTAAGGAATATAAACGGTTAAAGGAAATCAAAAGAAACGAGTTTTATATGGCCGATTTGCTGTCGGGCACAAACTCTAAAAAAGAATGCGTATTAATTTTAAAAGTATTGAGCAGACGCCTTGGAGGAGCGGAATTTAATTTAAGGAAAGGGATGTCCACATTCCATACAAAATATTAAACAATCAAACAACTAAAAGCGAGAATGAAACCATTTATATTATATAAAAGAAGGAAACTCAATAAAACTCTTGGTATACATACATTGGAAACCAAAAGAAGACGAATTCCATCTTGAACTGAATCTTCCTAAAACAACCACAACAACAAAGGGATTTGTATTGTCAAGTATCACTAAAATATTTGATCCAATCACCAGTGACGATTCGTGCAAAAATATTTATGCAACGTCTATGGCAAAATAAGTATGAATTGGCAGCCAAAAATGGAAAAGGAATTGTGTTAGATCAGCTACAAATTGGTAGCTTTGGTAGATTGATCATCTACATCTAGAAGACATAATGATACCTCGTTGGGTAATGGTAGAAACAGCCGACATAATGCGGTTCTATGGATTTACTGCCCCCGAAAATACGTCAAAAAAGGACTGATTCAATGATCGCATAACATTGAATACAAAACGGTAAAAGTAAAAAAAAAATGTGAGGACAAGAGTTGCTATAAGAGTTGATATAAAGAAAATAATGCCGAATAAATCCGAAGAAACCCCAGCTGACGTAGCCTCAACTGGAATTTCTCCCTCGAAATTAAAAAATCATTCAATTTTGGCCACAAACAAATTATATATAAATAATAATAAATAAATTAAAGAAAAAACAAAATATACATAAACAACAAGCACACCAATGCTAATTCCTTGAACGAATAGCTCGTATTAAACGATAATAGCTCGAAAACTCGAGACTTTTTGGGATTGTTTTGTTTTTCGTGGCGATTATTTTCGTTGTTTGCTTTAGAACGATTACGAATAAGTTCCGTGCATTAGATTTACAAATACAAATGTCCCTTTGCATGAACAGTTAATCATTATTCGTTGCGCAGATAAGAACGGTTATATTCGTAGCAGTTCTCTGATATACTTCTAGAAGCAGTGAGTTCTCTGACGACGAATACCTTCTTGCCAAGCTTGAAAAGATTTTTTGGAGACGAGGAAAAAGCGCTCATCTTTATTTGGACATACTGCAATGGAAATACTATCAAATTTGATTACTACGCAGCTCGAAATTATGATAAATAAATATAGGTATATTCAAGATAAAATAATCCATATGCTGATTAATGTAACTCATTAAATTAAATTAAAGCTTCCGGAAACTTAAAAATAGCAGACGGACATTCCGGAAACAAATTAGAGAAAATATTTAAACTAATGGTAACAAAAGCAATATTATTAAACGCAACTTTGGTTATAGAATTGAAAATTATTTTTCTACACGTAGGAAGGCCAACAGTGTATAAAGCCGTAACACTTTCGAACATAATAAAATTTTACTTATGCCGAGAAGGAAAGCAGAATTTTTGATATTAAACTTGAGCATATCTCCACTGCAGGTTACTTCTACCGGGTTAATGTTAACTTCCTGCGCGAACCTGGGCGTGTCCACTGACCAAGAATGTTTGCACGCTGTCATATGTATGTTGTGAGGTTAGCCTGTGGACTCACCCTGTGGGTCACAGCGATCACAGCAAAACTCAGTTCACCCTGTGTTCAGTTCACCCATTTCGCCGTGCCGCATTGCAGATGTCGGTGTCTTGCTCTCCCCACCTTGTGTCGGAGAGAGCGGATCCCGTAGCATGGCGTGATCTTAAAAACCAAAAGGTTTTTTTTTGTATGAACTTTACATCACGCTATGCTACGGCATTTGCTCAGAGTGCCGATCATGATGGGAGGGAGCGAGACAGCGATATCTGCAGTGTGGTCGATGGTCACGGCAAACGAATTAGAAAAGACAGTTGGTGACGAGACTTGGTACAAGACAGTTGGTGACGAGAATTAGTACAAGCCAGTCGGTATGTTGCGAACGTTCAAGACGGGTGAAAACAAAAAAAAAATATAAACTCCGGTGAATTCGACTCAGAAAAAAGAAGAAAACCAACAGATTTTAAAACCGAAATAAAAGCCGCCACAAAAATCGTGGAACAATCGTGTTTTCCTCAATCGCCAGACATTTTAAATTAAATAATAGTACCGAGAAACTTGATATGTGAATTTTTTTTTAGTTAGCGAGTTATAGGCAAAAAGTCAAAAATCGTGGTGATACAGATTCTTAAAATATGTGCCGAGATTGTAATAATATATACTGATAACGTCATTTAATAGCGGGAATATTACTGGTGATATTGGCCAGAATTGTAACAACCTGTCTAAAGTTAACAAGATATAGGATGAAATAATACTTAAACACTACAAAACGAAAGTAATAGTGGTACAAATTTTTTTTCAAAATATAAGTGCTAAGGTTGAAATTCAAATAAATGTAAATTATAGTTAATAACGAAGACAATTCCTAATCAACAATAGGAAAACTACCTAAAAACTACCTTTAACAGTGTTAATAGTTATTATATATATGTGCAAAGATTGAAACATTGAATATCAGAAGTACATTGAATAAGGATCTTAATTGTTACACATACATGCAAACATAGAAACAATCGAAACTTAAAATACATTTAATATTAATGATATAAATAAGTTTTACAAATCCATGCAAACACAAAAATTATAGAAACTAAAGTTACGTTTAATAACAATGTAAATAGTTCTTACAAATACATGCAAACATCGCACCGATCGAAACTTGAATTACATTTAATATTAATGATATAAATAGTTCGTACAACTACGTGCAAACATAGAAACAATAGAAATTAAAACTACATGTAATATTAATGATCTAAATAGTTCTTACAAATACCTGCTAACCTAGGAAAATAGAACTTTAAATTACATTTAATAATAATGATATAACTAGTTCGTACAAATACATGCAAACATATAAACTATAAAAATGGAAACTAACTTTGATAATTTAAGAAATACTTTCGCATACATGCAACATACCAACCTAGAAACAATAGAAACTTAAAGTACATTTAATAAAAATTATATAAATAGTTCTTACCAAAACATACCAACCTAGATACAATAAAAACTTAAAGTACATTTAATAAAAATGATGTAAATAATTCTTACAAATACAAGCAAACATAGAAAAAATAAAAACTAAAGCTACATTTAATACTAATAAGAAACAATAGAAACTACAACTACATTTAATACTAAAAGGAAACAATATGAACTAAAACTACATCTAACCATGTAAAACGAATTCTTACCAATACATGCCAACATAGGAACAAGATAAACTACAACTACATCTAACAATCAGCCATGTCATCCAAGCTACATTTATGTTAAGGTTTGTTAAGGTGTTTGATGAGGAACTAATCCTTGTCTCGCAGTAATGTAGCGTGCAAGAGAGCAAGTTCTCTCTTTTCTATTACGTATGTATACACAATTGTTACAATGTTATTAATTCCGGTTTATCGCTATCGCCGCTATCTTTGTACAAAACGAAATCTTCTGTAATTCAAGTGAAAAATTAAAATCTTCTTGTCAAAACCAGCGAAACAGACAGTTCATTGCAACTTTTAGGAATTTATATAATTCATCATCATAACAAGATTTGGTCCTTCGAGCCGGATTTTAAGTTGGAAATATTGAATATTAAGTCTACTAGTGTTAATTTACTATTAATTCTTTAACTATTGTAAATTAGATTTCAAACAAATATGTCTACGTTAAAGGCATTGAAGATACGGCGTGGTCGGGTGAAGGCATGCATTACACGCGCAAAGGGATATTTGGACAAAGTGAACGAGAATACTACATTAGATGATCTTCTAACGCGTCTAAAAACAGTAGAAGAGTACTGGCAGCAATTTTTGGTGACTGAAGACGGAATGGCTGACTTACAAGGCGAAATAGACGATGGTGAAGGTGAGAACGCTAGTGAGTTAGCAGATTCGCAAATGTTTGAGCAAGTTGAAGCAACATATCTAACAGCACATTCAGGCTTATCAAGTGAAATTCGTGTTCGTCAAGGTCAATCAATAACAAATTCACAGGCAGGGGCATCAACGGGTGAAGCGGCTTCACCGCAAGGTAATCCTATTCAAGCACCGTTACCACATACGAATGATGTCGCGCTACCTAAAATTGTAATTCCACCCTTTTCTGGTGAATACGTGAATTGGGCAGCATTTCGTGATCTTTTTATCGCTTCGTTGATCGTAAGCCAAATCTGTCACGAACACAAAAGTTTTATTATTTGGTCTCGTTTTTACGAGGTGAAGCTGCAGAGCTTAGTAAGAATATTCCAATTTCGGACGAACATTATCTTGAAGTTTGGGACAAGCTCGAAAAACGCTATGACCGTCCACATCTAGTCGCGCTTTCCCATGTTAAGGCGTTTATTAAGTTACCCAATGTTCAAGGTTCAAATTCAAAATCGCTGCGAAGGATATTGGACGGAGCAGATGAATGCTTACGTGGCCTGAATGCCATTGAGATGAATGATCGAAATCCGTGGTTGATTTATTTGCTGTTGAGCAAACTCGACGCGGATACACGCCGTGTGTGGGCAGAGGAAGTAGGGTCGCGTATTGATGTTACGATAGACAGTCTATTGACATTTTTAGATAAACGTTTCGCCAACTTTGAGTCGATTGACATGTTTGAACCATCCATATCATCGAAACCTTCAGCAGTTCGGTCACATGTAATCGAAAGGCCATCGCAAGATTGCCTCAAGTGTAAGTCAACACATAGCCTATCTCAATGTCCTGAGTTCAAGTCGCTTAATTTGGATGTTCGCCGAAAATTCGAAAAAGATAACGCGCTTTGCTACGATTGTCTCAAGCAAGGCCGTTGTAAAAGTTAGAGCACTTGTTGACTCAGGGTCGCAAGTATCATTTATAACAGAGTCCTGAATACAGCGATTGGGTCTCAGCAGATCTAATGCATGGTTGTCTGTTCGGGGAGTTGCATCTGCACAGGCAGGTGTCACAAAGGGCAGAGTCGATATCAAAGTTCAATCGTGTCTAAGCGATATCGCAATCGATGTGCAAACTTATATTTTGAACAACATTACCGCTGACGCTCCGCCACAAGAGTTTTCTACAGAGGCTTGGAAAACTATTTCACATCTGCAGCTAGCAGATCCAAGGTTTAATATTCCTGAACCTATTGAGTTGCTACTCGGAGCTGACATTGTATGGTCAGTTTTCCTAAATGGGAAGATATGCATTAAGAGTCCTCGGTTATTCGTATTAAATTCAATATTTGGTTGGATTGTTTCTGGCCAGATAGATGTAACGCAGCCTATCGACATTGCTTCATATAATGTGATGATTGACATTGATCGAACTTTGAAACGTTTTTGGGAAGTAGAGGAAGGTTATCTCAACACATCAAATTCAATCGCCACCGATGCTGCTGAAATTCATTTTCAACGCACACACTGTCGTGCAGACGATGGACGGTATATTGTTGAACTGCCGTTTAAATATGATACGACGTTTGGCAATACTAGTACTGGTGCTATTCTACGCTTACATCATCAAGAACGTCGGTTTGCAAGAGATCCAGAATTATATCAAAATTATGTAAGTTTTATGGCAGAATACCTAGCACTAGGACATATGCAACCGATTCCAGAGAATGAACTTAGCACACATTCCCAATATTATCTACTGCATCATGCAGTTTTGAAGCCAGATAGCACCACAACAAGGTTAAGAGTAGTGTTCGATGGTTCATTTAAAGATAGTTTGCGAACCGCTCTAAATGACACGCTCTTAATTGGTCCACATTTTCAGCGCGATTTAGTTGGTGTCTCTCTTCGCTTTCGAATGTGTCCTTACGTGTTTACGTCGGATATAATGAAAATGTTTCGACAGATTTGGATTGCAAATAACCATAGAGATTTTCAGAGAATTGTTTGGAGAAGTAGCACTGATTGCCCAGTTCAGCATTTTCGACTGTGCACTGTGACATATGGGACAGCTTCGGCACCGTTCCTGTCAGTGAGAGTATTGCAACAGCTTGCACATGACAATCAAGAAAGGTTTCCACACGCAGCTAGCATACTATTGAATAATGTTTATGTTGACGATGTTCTGGCAGGAGCCAATTCCATGGAAGAACTCATATCGATACAGTCTGAGCTGGTTGAATTGTTGGCGACAGCTGGCTTTACATTAAGAAACTGGTGCTTAAACTGTAAAGAATTTTTAGCCACCTTACCAAAAAACGATTGCGAAAGCTCAGCCGCTTGAAGATGAGACGTCTACAAACAGTTTGGTTAAGGCCCTTGGTCTCTACTGGAACCCAAGTGCGGATGCATATTCATTTCGGGTAAAGAGGGCATTGTCAGGTGAGGTAACTAAACGTGGCATACTTTCAGAAGTTGCTCGTGTGTTTGATATTCACGGTTTCCTTTCACCGTCTACTATATTGATGAAAATACTCTTTCAAAGGTTGTGACTTCTTAAGGTCGATTGGGATGAACAACTTCCATTGGAAATCACCAAAGAATGGATCCAATTAGCACAATCACTTCATCACGTTGAAGGTATTCGTATTTCAAGACAAATCTATGTTGAATCTGTTGAGTGCGAGCTACACTGTTTCTGTGATGCATCTCAAGCTGCTTACGCAGCTGTCATTTATTCTGTTAAAAGAGTTAATAATGCTCAACCTTTGATAAATATGTTAATAGCGAAGGCACGAGTTACTCCATTAAAGGTGATAAGTATACCCAGATTGGAACTTTGTGCAGCGCTGCTATTATGTCAATTATTTGCGCTAGTTAAACGTACTATTGATGTGTCCAAGGCTATAGTGTATGCATGGACGGATTCGGAGATAGTACTGCATTGGTTATCATCTCCTCCTCGAAATTGGAAAATGTTTGTGGCTAACCGCGAGGAAGAAATTTTGTCTACACTGCCTCGGAACCATTGGAATTACGTGAACACAAATTCAAATCCAGCTGACTGCGCATCTCGCGGCTTAAATCCAGAGCAGTTGCTGCAACACAAATTGTGGTGGTGTGGACCAGAGTGGATGGCGTTGCCTAGAAAAGTATGGCCCAAAACGAAATTTTGTATTGACGAAGCATCCGCAAATGTTATTGCAGACAAACGGAAACTAGTCTTATATAGTGGAGTAATGGAATTAGAGCGGTCAGTGCTTATTATTCTCGCTGATCGATGTTCATCTTGGAATCGTCTAATTCGAATTATTGCATACGTTCGCCGGTTTGTATCACAATTATGTGGCCGATCAAATTCAGGGCCTCATGCTCGAACTGCGCAACAGTAGCGGTACCTCCGTTGCCGCTGCTCTTAAAACAGCATGTGCTAACTCTTACGATGAGCTCCGTTTAGAGAACTGTGCTTTACGTATTTCCCCTACATGTCAACTGGTATGTAAAAGTTGTGTATCTGGTGTACACAAATTTTACAATCAGACGTCTCTTTCTTTCTTGTGATTATATGTATTCAATGTGAATTTGTTCTTATACCTGTTTTGTTCTCTCTTGAGTGTGTATTGGAAATTTTTTTTACTTATCACTGAGAAAAATATATGCGCTGAAACACAAAGCATGAATTTTTTTCGACTTTTGTTTGTTCCCACGCTATATATTTGGATTATTTCAGCACATTGTGATTGAAGCATATATAAAGTAGATAATGGTATAATATTTTATAATATGAAGTAAATTGCATAATTCAATAATATTTTTTAATATAAAGGAAAAATTCACATAAATGTTGTCATAAAGACAAACAATGATAATTTTTTGGGTGTAGCAAAATCAGAGAAGCGCAGCATACAGCCCTACCTCGTCGATGGCTCGGAAGCTACTGATTTTATAGATATCATCAAACTTTTTGTTTACTAAAGCCAGCCGGCACAACGAGCATGTATCATATATGATACACAATAGCCTGATCTACGGGCGAACTGAAAGAAGCGGTTGCTAATAAGCAAGCGCTTCGCAACGGCACACCGCTTCTGCTACTGTTGTTTCCAAAATAAGCTTTTCTAACGTAAATACGTAAGAAGAGTGTAAACTGTTGTTGTAAAGAGGAGAAATTTCAGCGGTACCGCTTCTATCAGAAGCCGAAGTTGTGTGTATACTAAAAACACATTTTGAACAGCTGTTTAACGAATATAACAAAGAGTAACGCTGAGAAGCGGTACCGTTCGCTGATCGAGCATAAGGCCCTCAAATTCTAAACGTATATCATTTGACGAAATACATCTTGCTCGCATAAATTTGTTTCGTTGCGTTCAGCGAGAAATATTTGCTACCACCATAAATAACTTAACGTCCAATAGCACGTTTTCAAAAAGGGATCCGCTAATTAAACTTTCTCCATTTATAGATAATGTAGGGGTTTTGAGGGTTGGCGGAAGGATTCAGAACGCAAATGTTTCATTCAATATAAAACACCCTATAATTCTCCCCCGCAATCATATTTCAGAATTGATCGTTGTAGATATGCATGAAAAATATCTACATGCCGGAGTATCAGTACTATTCGCTATCGTGCGCCAACACTATTGGATTCTTGGAGCACGCAATCTAATACGAGCCGTCGTCTTTAAATGCAAACGTTGTTTTTTGCTGCGCCGCCAAACATCAGAGCAGATGATGGCTAACCTGCCACAGACGAGAGTGCAACCAACGCGACCATTTCTAAATTCCGGGTGCGATTTTGCCGGACCCCTTACCATCAAGATGACAAATTGTAAGCGGCCTAGAATTAGCAAGGCATATGTGTGTTTTTTCATTTGTGTCAGTCAAGGCTATCCACTTGGAATTGGTAAGTGACCTAAGTTCTGAGGCATTCGTAGCAGCATTTAGAAGGTTTAGAAGTCGCCGGGGAAAATGCAGCAATCTCTATACAGACAATGAAACCAATTGTAAAGGAGCTCATCGATTATTGGATGATATGCGAAAACTCCTACAGAAGGAAACAACAAATACAGAAGTGTACGACTCATTGGCTAAGGACGCACAAAGTGGCATTTTATTCCACCCTCCGCTCCTCACTTTGGAGGATTGTGGGAGTCCGGCGTACGTTCGGTGAAATTTCACATACGTCGTGTTGTTGGCAGTGCTATTCTGTCATTCGAAGAGATGTATACTGTTCTCACACAAATTGAAGCAATTATAAACAGTCGCCCACTTTGTACAATATCTCATACAGACTTAAACCCACTCACCCCTTCTCATTTCCTTGTAGGTGAACCACTTACAGCTGTACCTGAACCCAGTTGCCTTGAACTTCCGTCATCTCGTTTATCTCATTGGAAGTTAGTGCAGAACATGGTGAAAGGATATTGGAAGCAGTGGTCTAATGAATATTTAACTTCGTTACAAGAACGACCAAAATGGACGCAGCCTCAGAAAAACTTTGAAGTAGGCAATATCGTCATCATTAAGGAGCCCAATCTTCCACCGACAAAATGGTTGCTGGGCCAAATAACCGCTGTTCATCTTGGTCAGGACAATTGTGTTAGAGCGGTTACAATCAAGACGGGAAGGGGCACGTATAGGAGACCTGTAACAAAAATTACATTGCTTCCTAATTGCTGAAACAATGTTTCAGGGGGCCCAGTATGATGAGGAACTAATCCTTGTCTCGCAGTAATGTAGCGTGCAAGAGAGCAAGTTCTCTCTTTTCTATTACTTATGTATACACAATTATTACAATGTTATTAATTCCGGTTTATGCCGCTATCTTTGTACAAAACGAAATCTTCTGTAACTCAAGTGAAAAATTAAAGTCTTCTTGTCAAAACCAGCGAAACAGACAGTTCATTGCAACTTTTAGGAATTTATATAATTCATCATCAGTGTTTATTTTTATGAATTCAAATATAAGATATTGTAAGGTATAATTCAAATGGATATCTAATATGTATAAAGAATTAAGTTGGAATGTAAAATTGTACTTCGAGTTAAGTTAATTTTATTACATGTTAATATAATGCACTGAAATAATTATAAATAATAAATTTAATTATATATATGATATGGTTATATATAATATAATTATACATAATATAATAATAAATATAATTAAGTTTGGCCGATCAATCAGTAATAACGATTTGTTTTTCTGAAGTTAATTCTATCAGTATGATGTACTGAACTACAGGTAAGCGGTTCTAATCCGCCAAACGACACACTAATTGGGCCGGTATATCACAACTTTGATACCGGCCAGGTTGGGTGGGTACAGAAGGGGGATGGAAACTTCCACCTAATCCTCCCCCACCTCAGTCCTCTCTCCCGCAAGACCCCCGCGAATGCCCCTTAGTCATCCATGTCCGTCCGCTGGGTGATTTTACGATTATTTTTTTTGCTCGTCTGTTTTGAATGGCTGTTTAGCCTAGGTAAGCCTTAGCTCTATTCCGTTTGTTTGTAACAGGGGTTCATTTCCGCTGTTGAGGTTCAAGAACACCCCCACTTTCCCTGAGCATGGCCGGTAGAGCTGAGCCACCCTCAGCAGCGGAGCTTTGAATTTTTTTTGTGTAAATACCCTGTTCGTTACAATGTTTACAACGTTTGTTATTGCATGTGAAAGAACACATTAAATAAAAGTGGTTTACATAATCTGCAAAATGAGTGAAATGAACGATGTATTAATAAGATTTCAATTTTCATGCTAATTTGAGAAGACTGAAATTATGAGCACTCATCTTCAAAAAACGTATTGGTGGTGGAAAAGATTATGGAAGTGTACTTTGCGATTTTATGCGAAAAATTGAATTTCCTAAACAGACGGGCCATTAATTTCCGCTGGTACATACCGCTTGGCAAGCGCGTAGCCATTGCCTTGTACGCTTTGAGTTCAGCACTGGTTGCCATATTGAAGTACGACCACCAGCTGAAGACTCCGTAGATTATCACAACTATAAGGGGTAGTACTTAATGGTACTTTCCGTTCTAGTCTAGCTAGCTATGAAATTCCTAATGTTTTACTCTCGGATTCAGCTTTTAGATTCGACACGTACACAATGGAACCATATCGTTTTTGCTTAACAGCAGACCTCAAGGAAAAAAACTCTTGGGCGATCTGTTTGTTTTGTGCAAAATGTGCTCACAGAAAGAAAGGGCCAAAGTAACTCGCGGAAGGCCATGAAAAACATCAAACACCATGGACATTCGCATTATTACTATAGCCAAAACGGATCCGTTCAAGGGATCGAGAGTAATTTCTGCTGCTATAGAGAATGAAGTTTCGTCACGAACTGTTCGTCGACGATTGCAAGGTGCCAATGCAATCTGCACAGACGAATAGCCAGGAGAGTTCCGTTGCTTCGAAAAAAAAAATGTTTTGATGCGTTTGTCTTTTGCAAGACAACACTTCCTTTGGTCTGGGCCGGATGGGGAAAAGAAGTGGCGCAACATTTTGTGCAGCGACGAAACGAAGATAAATTTGTTTGGCAATGATTACACTGGCCGACAGCCATTTTGTAACGGGCTGTTTGACAACATATTCTAAAGGATTTTGCTCCGCTGATTCCAAAAATGATAAAATAAAAAAAATGAAACGAGCCGTTTTCGAGATAATCGGTTTTTAAATTTTTGGCCACTTTACGTTAAGGTCCATCCACTTGAAGAGCCACTACAACTGACATATGTAACCGATTCGATTACAACTAAGATTAAATTAAACAGGAATGATGCACGCATATTTTTGAAATTTGAAATTTTGGAACGCAAGGTCATTGTATTGGAAAGTATTTCCAATCACCTACAAAACGTTACTCGAATCGTTTCGTTTATTCGGAAGCTAATGTCCAATTGACCTTTACGTGTCAGATATTCTACATAGATTTGTAAATAGAATCTCTTGCCATGATAACGATTACATTCTTGATATCTTCAACCAACAAAGAGTCTTTAGCTGGTCAAATTTAAGGTATTTATCACCTATTGGCTTCGTTAACGAAGCTCCCGCTAATTTTGATTTAAATGTGTTTTTGTCACTTTGTCACAATTTTTATAAAAATACAGTTCCTGATTCTCATAGAGGTTAGCACTCAAATGTGTCTAAAAGGTTTGTTTTCTCTTTTTTTGTTTTTGTATTAATATTTTATTACTGTTTTCTTTATTTTCATTTACTTAGAGCATAAGTTAGCATTAAGTTAACATTAACAGCCTTATAATGTAACTTCAAGACGAAAACGAAACGAGCCAAACTAGTATAACCCTTTCGCTCCTGAGACATTAAAAAACAAATTTTGTCTCCGAATATAATTTTTTCTTGCTTTCTTATGCTTCAGGTGAATTTTTACGTAATAGTTTATTTGGAAAATGAGTAAACATCCTTGTGCAAGGACGCTCACGTTTGTGAGTATACCATGTACAAGTTGTGTACAACAAATATTAAAAAATAGAAATAAAAACCTAAGTTTACTTCTAAAATACATTTATTTTACTTGGTGTGAAAAATTTTAAAACAATTGGAGTCTTTGTTTAAACAAAGATACACGTCGCACTTTTCACATTTTGTGCAGGATGAGCACCCCGACAAGCGACATTTTAGTGGAGCCCGAGACTTCTGAAAAGGCGTGGTCAGACCCTGGTAAATCTCAAAATCAAGGACAATCCCACTGGAAGATGTCAAAACAAAGTTTTTTACTCCAACAGGACGTGGCTTATTTTTTACATATTGGCGGATACCACATCGCCCTAAAAAGGGGATCATCTGCTCGTCAATTGAAAATTCTTGAAATAACTTACGATTTATAATAGGCAAGTAAGCACCTTGCCCTCACAGAATCAATCACTGGTTGTACCTTCCATAATAAATTTCCTTTCTGCTCTGTCTCCGGCACATTATTGATGTCAACAAAGTGAATATTCACACGAGGAGTATAAAATCTATCTCGAGACATAGCCTGAGCAATAAAATTGAATTTAAACTTTTTGTTCCAATACATATGCATTCGCGGAAACTTGATGCATCCTATAATGGCGTGCATTCCAAAAAATGCACATATTTCTTCAAATGAAGTTTTCAACTCATGGCCAGTTGTAGCCAAATAATACTGTGACGTATGAAGAACTGCCTTTTCTATCAGTTCATTTGTAAAGTACTTCGAGAAATATTCATAGGGTGTTTTAACAATCTAAAAAAAATACTAAAAATCAATGATGTACTGAGAAATCGCTTTGCAGATTTACCGGTATCTCATCCAAAAAAGGACTGTTTGCCGTGAACTACCTCAAATATTACGCCAATTTTGATATCCAGAAGCAGATTTACTTCTCATTGGTTGAGTTCAAACTAGGATACGGAATACTAGCATGGGGTAGCGCATCAGATTGTCACATAAAGAAAATAAGCAGATTGCAATGGGTAATTAGGAAAAAGATCGAAAGAGGGGAAAGGAGCAAGCTCAATGTCCTTGACGTTAAGCTATTATATGATATGACAGTCACATTAGAATATTCGCAGGTTTTATATGATAATTTATAAAAACTTTTTGTACAAAAGCTGATGTGAAAATAAATACAATACAATACAAAAACATGAATTGGAAATGGAGCATTTCCCTGAAAAGGTTTTTTTATCCAATGAAACAGCCTCTTGCTTGAAGTTAGACCTGAAGTCAAAGATACATTTTCTCCATCAGTAAGCTGAGGATGTTGACTAAGTGTTGACTCATCTTCGGAATCGAAACTATCTGAATCAGAGATTTCTTCTGCTGGTACCTCAAAAGTTTCATCATTATCTTCATCATCGTCATAATCTCCAAGATCGTCACCTTTCATCAGCATTTTAAAAATCTCTTCTTCTGTGAAACCTTTACGAGACATTCTGTTCCAAAGAAAAATGTAAGTTTAACACCAATACAAAATTCAACACCTAAAAAAAATTTTACAGTTGCAATGTATGTATATTTTACCACTGTTTACAACCTCAGCTCACAATTGTGAACATTAAGTTTGAGAGCGCCAAATACATTTATTTTTTGCATAATTTATCCTAATTGCATTGTAAATAGAATACCTTACCTTTGTAATATGTTTAAGGATCTCTGGTCCTGACTTCAAAAATTACGCTGGTTTATATTCTATATTATTATAGATTCATAGGCTTGGCCGGCAGAGTATGCCATGGGCCTCAGCTTAGAATTCTATCTGTATGATTGATAAAGCCGGCAGATTATCTGCCAGGGCTTGAGAAAATTAGAAGACTGCCGGTTTTAGGCTCTGATAAGATTCTGGTTTTATTGTGGAAATTCTTGCCCTTTTATAGCCGATTTGGATGGGCGGACTTAAAACTAATATAAACATATTTCTTAAAATTACTTTGTGATTGGTCAGCGGATTCTGCTGATCCAATCAATAATACATTGTTTACAAATTATTGTGAATAATTGTTGACTGCACTATTTCTGTCGCAGTCTCGACAGAAGACGTCGGCAGAGAAAAGAAGTCGTCAACGCACGCGCAGCTGAACTTAGCGCGGTCAACGCTCCTACAGGAAACGCAAGCGCTGCAATTTTTATGCGCTGCGTGTACCCTATCGTGGGTCAATTTGACTGTCGCTTATGAAGCGGTCGTGGTGACTTGTGTGGTACACTACACCCTCACCCTTTCAAGAAAAATATATATTTTGAAGAAATATATATTTTTATTAGAACTTTTTCAATAAATTGTTATGAAATTCTTTTCTCATGCCGTTAACCATTACTGTCGAGTTTACTCCATTTTTACATATTATAGTGTAAGGACCGTGATATGGTTTTTGATGTTTTTTTCTATTTATATTTCTTACTAATACTTTATCACCTATCTTAAAATTAGAATTATTACAATTGTTTTGGTTATTTACACGTATTTCTTTAGATTTTGTTAGATTAGCTTTTGCATTTCTTAAAGATAAACTTAGTCTAGCTTTTAATTCGTTAACATAATTATCTAGGTTATAAGAAATTGTATTATTATTTAATATATCATCAGGCATTGAAGGTAATTTTCCAAAAATTAATTCATATGGTGAATAATTTGTATGAATGTGTGGTGTGGTATTGTACGCAAATACATAGTACGGTACCCATTTGTCCCAGTCATCTTCTTTTGCAAATGCTAGTAAGTATTCGTTCAGTACCCTATGGTTTCGTTCTATTGAACCTAATGTTTCATGATGATATGGTGTAGAAAAAATTTGTCGAATTTTTAGTAATTCGCATATTTCTTTTAGTAGTGTGTTAGTAAATTCAGTTCCTTTATCTGATTTTAATGTTTTAAAATTTCCATACTTGAGAATGAATTGTTCTACTAATGTCTTTGCAACTGTAGTTGCGTCTTTAGATTCTATTGGATGTGCTACTACAAATTTTGTCAATTCGCATTGTATTGTTAAAATATATCTAAAATTATTTGAAATTCTTAGAGGACCTACGGTGTCTATAGATATAATTTCAAAACTGTTATTAGGTGTATCAGTTTGTACCATTTTTTCTTTTATGTGTATGGTTTGCTTATTAATTTTACATTTTTCACATTTCGATATAAATTGTTTAATCATTTTGCTCATGTTTTTCCAAATGTACCTTTGTTTTAATTTTACTATTGTTTTCCTAATTCCTAAGTGTCCTCCTATAGGTGAATTATGGTATTCATCTATTAATTTGTATTTTATTATATCGTCATCAATTTTTTCTGGGGGTTTATATATTAAAATCTTCAAATACGCGCGATTTTTGTTTTTATGTTGCAACACATTATATAACTTCTTAAATTCTTCTTTGTTAACAATTGTAAATATTTCATCTTTTTCACTCAATGCTAGCTCTTTGATATTCATTTTATTCATGTGTAAAGATAACTTCTCCAGAGTCGAAACGAATTTCGTTGGATTATCATTAGTCTTTACTTTTACATTTACATTTATGATATCGTTTTCTGTAAATATTTCTTTTCTGTTTGTGCACAAACTGGTAGGTTTCTCTGAATGCGAATCTGGATTCGTCAAATTATCACCATACCTATTTACTATAAATTTTAACTTCTTTACATTCTTTATATCTGACAATGATGTACAGTCCCATGTATAGTGTTGATCAGGCTCCGATAGGTTTGTTGTAACATCAGTTTCATCGTTTTTCTTATTCTTCATACCCCTTGTGACGATTAATGTTCTTTTTATATTTTTATCATTTTCTTTAGGAATCATTGCTTTTAATGTTTCAGAATTTATTTGGATTCTTGATAATGCATCTGCATTAGTATTAATTTTGCCTTGTTTATACTTAATCTCAAATTCATAGTCGGAAAGGTCTAATCTTATTCTGGTCATTTTGGAAGATGGATTCTTATGCGTAAATAGTGATACTAAAGGTCTGTGGTCTGTTACTACAATGAATTTGTTACCATAAAGATATGGCCTGAAAAAATTTATTCCCCAATGAATAGCTAATAGTTCTTTCTCTAAAACCGATTTGTTCAAGTCATGTTTGTCTAGTGCTTTACTTGCATAAGATATGGGTAAGTCGGTCCCAATATCACCTTGCGATAATACTGCGCTAAGAGCGTAGTTTGAAGCATCAGTTGTCAGAATAAACGGTTTTGAAAAATCGGGATATTGCAATATCGGTGGGTTCATTAATTTTTCTTTTAAGTTGTCGAAAGCGTTCTGGTGTTCTTCTGTCCATGTGAATTTGTTATTTTTCTTTAATAGTGAATTTAAACATTTAGCAATTTCTGAAAAATTTTTTATGAATCTTCTATAATAATTACAGAAAGCTACGAATCGTCTGGTCTCGTCGGCGTTTTTCGGAATTGGATAATTTTTTATTGTGCCAAATTTGTCTGGATCTGTTTTGATTCCTTTGTCTGTTATTAAGTGTCCTAGAAAAGTTACTTCTATTTTCAAGAAATTACATTTATTTGCATTTAATTTTAAGTTGTACATTCGTAATCGGTCAAAAACTTTCAATAAATTTTCATTGTGGTGTTTTAAACTACACCCAAATATAATAATGTCGTCTACGTAAAGGAATGCTTCACTGTCCAGTCCGCTGAGTGCTATTGTCAACATTCTTTGAAAGCTGTTTGTGGATATCTTTAATCCAAATGGTAGTCTTTTAAATTGATAGTGTCCATTTTCTGTAGAAAAAGCTGTTAATGGTCTTGAATTTTTGTCTAAAGGTATTTGGTGGAAGGAGCTAGTCATGTCAAGTGTCGAAAAGTATTTTGCTCTTCCTAATTTGTCAAGTATATCTTCTAATCTTGTTAAAGGGAATTTGTCGTTTACTATTTTGTCATTGAGTTTACGGTAATCTACTACTAGTCTCCATTTTTTGTTGTCCTTGTTTCCTTTTTTTGGTACTACTAACAGTGGTGAGTTGTATGGACTTGTGGATGGTTCAATTATATCCTCATTTAATAATTTTCTGACTTGTTGTTTAATTTCGTCTTTTTGTGTCTGCGGAAGTCTATAGTTTTTTATGTAAGTCGGACTTTTGTCGTTTAGGTTAATTTTTTGCGTGTAAAAGTTATTAGTTGACAGTACTTCGTTGTCTAAATGAAAAATGTCTTGATAGTTTTGTAGGATTTCAGCTAGTGAATTGTATGCGTCAGGGTCAGTTGTTTTTATTTTCATCGTTTCTAATAGCTTATTAAATCTTTCGGTGTTATTCACTGTTCTTGATGTTAGAATGTCATAATTTGTTAATGGATCGGACTCTAGTTCAATTTTATGTATAGTAACAGTAGTATCATTTGTGTTTAACATTTTTATATGACCTATCTTTCCTTTTGGGCAAATGCAATTTCCTACAAATATTCCTTTTTGAATTTCTTTATTCCATATTATTCTATCTTCTTTAAAATTTGTATTGATTGGTACAATGAGCTCACATCTTGATGGTAAAACAATTTCTATCGATGTGTTTAAATGTAATGGTAAAATTATATCATTTTCATTAAAACTAAATGTAATAGTTAAGGTTTCGTAATCTATTTTACAAAAATGTTTTCTTAATAAATCTCTCCCGATAATTCCATCTGTTAATATAGGAAAATTTTCATCTACTACTAAAAATTTATGATTAATCTTTTCATTATCTAACTTTATATTTAAATTTATTAATCCTAATGGTTCTATAACTTCATTAGTTATACCTCTTAATTTACAAGTATCGTAAGTTCTATAAGTATTATACTTTACATCATTATTAGTTTTTATTAAAGATACATCTGATCCAGTATCTATCAAAAATTTAAGTTTTTTATTATTATCATGCAATTCAACAAAGTTTGTAGCATTCTTAGAAATATTATAAAAGTTTGTAATTGTTTTTGGCTTTCCGGAGGGTGAATTTAATTGCCCTCCGAGCCCAGCTCGTTTTCCTGAGCATTCAATGTGTAAACTCTATTGTTAGTGTTATTTCTGTATTGCTGTTGTTGATATGTAGTATTGTCGTTGTTGTTGTTTCGGTTATTGTTGTTGTTTCTGTTGTTGTTGTTGTTTCTGTTGTTGTTGTTTCTGTTTGGTGTCGTGTTATTACTGTATCTGGTGTTTGCGTTCTGTGTATAATTGTTGTCAGAGTTATTTGAGCGGTTATTGTTGTTAAAAGAAGTGTTCCTATAATTCATGTTGTTAGTATTAAAATTATTGTATGAATTTTGTCGGTTGTTAGTGTTGTTGTTGTTGTAGAAGTTGTTCGAATTTCTTTGTGTGTCGTTAGGTCTGTAGTTATTTCTATTTTTGTTTATATACGTTATTTGGGCACTTGAGTTTTGGTTTATCTCTATTTCTGAAGCAAGGTTTATTGCATCATTAAATGTTTTTGTTTGTGCCGCAAATATTGTTGATTTTAAATTTTCATTTAGACCGTTTTTAAACACAGTGAGCGCATAAGTGTCGTTTATTTTTGTTATTACGTCTTTCTGTGCACTACTAGCGTTTTCTCCTAGATCGGTTATTTGAAGTCTGTTTAGGTCGCTAATTATTGTTAAAATCTGTTCTTTGTACTGTTGCACTGTCTTATTGTTCTGTCTTATACCACCCAGAGTAGTATGTATTTGCGAGACTGTTGTATTGTTCTTATATCTGGTAGTTAGTGTTTTTTCGAGTTCTTTGTAATTAGTTGGTATTGTTATTCCGCATATAGCCGTTCGTACATTTAACGATAGTTTTACATAATATACGAATTCTATTAATTTCGGTTTTTCAGTGGTTTCTAAAGAATTATAAATCAGTTCTGTGATTTTCAAAAGTGATTCAAGTTCTTTAAATGAACCTGTAAAATTTGGAATGGCTTTTATTGCCGTATCAATGTTGAAAGTACTCATTTTTATTTTGTTCTGTAACAAAATTTCGTGAATGGATTGAACTATAGTTTTAAATTTTATTATATCTTCTTTGAGTTTCTCATGATCTTCTTCAGTTTTTAAGATTTCGTAATATGTTTTCTTTAATTCTTCAAATTCTAATCTCTTTTTATTAAAATGTTCACTCGACTTTAATCTGTCGGGGTTCTTTTTTAAATTTGTGAGAAATTTGGATGCAATATTGAGTAATTCTTCCATTTATTGAGACTTATTCTTTTAATAATTCTTTTATTCTTTTAATTATGTAATTTTAGAAAATAAAATTGACTTGGTAACTAAAATTATTATTAGGAAAAATTTTGGTTAATTATACAACATTAACTCTGTTTATATGTCTAAGTACATAATTTTTATAATGCTTATTAATTCTAAATGCTACAAATGTTATTATTACTAAAATTAGTATAATCAGACAGAAAATTATTATAATGCTGTCCTGAGTATACATGTTATTCATTGTATATGTATTTGTCTGCTCATTGTAGACTGGTTTCGTTTGTACTACTCCCATCTTTTAGCTTGTTTTTTTTTTTTTTTTTTTTATTTACGTAACGTAAGGAACTTTAGAAGCTAAACTATATTCATACCGATATTTTAAGTGGTTTTTGTATTTTAATTTTAGGTAGTACTATTTAATTTAATTTATTTCGTATTAATTTGAAATCATAATCTTCCTTGTTCTCTCTGCTTCTCGGGTCTCTATCTGCGACAGCTCCTGATATAGCCTTGACATTACTTCCCAGGCCGGTGGTTTATCTTGGAGTTTTGCGATTAGCTCCTTGAGCTCTGCCTTTCGTTTTCGGTCCTTGACCAGTCTTCCTCCTCGTTTCTTCTTGGTTACCAGGTTTAATTTTGGTATTGTTGTCCGCTCTTCGTCCGTCTGGATTCTTGGAAAGTATTGTTTCGTCGGCTGACGTCGTCTATACTCCTCTATACTTAGCCGTACCGGTTGGCAGTGCTTTAGTGACGACGGTGTGTAAGTTGGTGCTTCGAAGTTCTCTCCCTCGGGAACGTATTCCATTACTGCGTACAGGAATTCTTGATGGTTGTTTATGTTTTTCAAGTATGCAGGATCGAAGTTCACAGGATCGTATTATGCAGGATCGCCATGTAATATGTTTAAGGACCTCTGGTCCTGACTTCAAAAATTACGCTGGTTTATATTCTATATTATTATAGATTCATAGGCTTGGCCGGCAGAGTATGCCATGGGCCTCAGCTTAGAATTCTATCTGTATGATTGATAAAGCCGGCAGATTATCTGCCAGGGCTTGAGAAAATTAGAAGACTGCCGGTTTTAGGCTCTGATAAGATTCTGGTTTTATTGTGGAAATTCTTGCCCTTTTATAGCCGATTTGGATGGGCGGACTTAAAACTAATATAAACATATTTCTTAAAATTACTTTGTGATTGGTCAGCGGATTCTGCTGATCCAATCAATAATACATTGTTTACAAATTATTGTGAATAATTGTTGACTGCACTATTTCTGTCGCAGTCTCGACAGAAGACGCCGGCAGAGAAAAGAAGTCGTCAATGCACGCGCAGCTGAACTTAGCGCGGTCAACGCTCCTACAGGAAACGCAAGCGCTGCAATTTTTATGCGCTGCGTGTACCCTATCGTGGGTCAATTTGACTGTCGCTTATGAAGCGGTCGTGGTGACTTGTGTGGTACACTACACCTTTAGCGTTAATGATCCACCAAAAAAAATTTAAGAAAAATTTTGAAATGATTTAGTTTATATTTTTTAAACACTACAAGCCGTATCGAGCGCGCACACCACTTTTAAGATATGAATAACACACACAGTAACAGCGTCAACGTGTTGTGTATGACGAAAAAGGAAAATGTGTTGAATTCACTTATACGTAGTAAATTTTTAAGGAGACATGATTATACATTCATATTTCCAGAGAATATTTCTGAAGCTCACAATTGTGAGCCCGTGGAGCGAAAGGGATAATAGAAACTTTTCGTTCGTATTGCAGACATTCGTTTTATTGCAGACAGAAAATGTTGCCATGTGAACAATATTTGAAGTATTTTTTTAAGTAATTTCTAGAAACGCAAAGATTTCGGGTAGAATTCAGTGCAAATGCGTGTCGGCAACACTATACACATACAAATTCGACACATACAATTCGACAACTTGCAAAGCACAAACAATTTCCCACTAGACGATAGCCTTCTTGCTGTCGCGTGGTTTCTCGACTTTTTTCCTGGAAACTGCCGATCCATTATAGCACGCGTAGCTGATAAAATCTACAAAGCATCTAAAAATACCAACAACAAGCATTTTTTGCGTTTAGTGGATTTCACTCGAGTTTTGTTATGCGCAGTTGTCAAACAAACGAAAAATGACGAAAAGCACAAAACAAAACTCATGAAAAACATATGTTTCGTTTTCGTTTACGTCTTGAAACTATTTACATTATAAGGCTGTAAGTTTGCATTAAGATCTAATCTAGGTTAGGAGATCTATACATCTCAATATATGTCAGCTCCGGGAGCAAGAGCGTTTAATGTTCATGTTATTGTTTTCTTCAATGTTCTCTTCTTATTAATAAGTATGATACTGCTGCACATATATGTTTTTAAGATAATACATTATAGTCTTTAATTTTTGTCCACAATTGTAATTCGAATTTTGTAAACTTATAATGTAGTTGCAAAAAGGCTCAATAAATTTCAATTCAATTCAATTGATTGAGTGAGAAGTGGAGATTTTGTTGCTATTCCTATATGAGCAGTCAATTTGAATTTTATATTAAAAATGATATAATAAAAAAGAATTAATTAAAAATGCAAATTGTTATTGGTCTAAATCTCGACCACAACCGACCCTAGTTGAATTAAATTAGACATGAGAATATTCCTCTCTTTTTTCCACTTGTATAAGTTCTGACTACATGGCAGACGCCTTCTCCTCAGTACACGCTTTTTTGATAACTCGTTAATCGAGGGTGTTGACGAAGAATCAACGGCGATCGAATGGCGTCGAACACCGGCGAAAAGTGGTTCTAAAATAAAATCCATTGGGCAAAAATTGATTACTTTTGAACGGACCTAATTTTCTAATGTGGTTTCTTACAGTCGACATAGAAATGTTAAAATATCTCTGCGAAGCGACCTAAATCCCAATAGAGGTGTTAAGGTCAGAGCTTTGGGTGCTTGAAAGTCAAGTTTTTTTACTTTGACTCTGACTTTTTCAAAATTTTCATAAAACGAGGTCTGGCCGAAGTTTAGGCATTGCAGTGGTCTAATGTTTTTCCTTTTTTTTAGTATATTTTGGTCAGAGCCATTGAATTTGTGAACAAAATTTCAACCTAAAATTCGTTCTAAAAGCTGAGAAATTGAGCTATAAGCATTGATGAATTTATATTCACTACAAAAAGTAGGCGTGCCATTGGTACGATTTTGTTCATTTTCAATACCAATGAGTTTCTAGTGATAGACAATTCACGCCAAATTTGATGAAAATATCTCTATTCGTTCTCTTGTAATCGTGATTTCCACAGACAGACGGGCGGACAGACTAAATCGACTCAGGAGGTGACGCTGTTTCACCAAAAAATCTCATGTTTATTTTTACCAGGCACTAGAAAGAAAACGGTACTTTTTCCTAGTAAACAAACAAAATCCCCCTTTACCTGTTACCAATTTTATGCAGTTGTGCTTTTTAATTTTAATGATATGTCAATTTTACCTCACCAAACTAATCCATTTAGGGCCGTATTCAGAGAGTTACGACGACGACGTTATCGGGTGACTCTCTTTGTGCTTTTCGTCGATTACAAAAACAAAGACATTAGAAAATGTCAAAGTCGACGAAAACCACAAAGAGTGTCACCCGATAACGTCGTCGTCGTGACTCTCTGAATGAGGCCCTTAGTTTTCCTCATATACCCTAAACGATTTGGGTATGTTTTATGCCTATGACTATAACTTTTCAGTAATAAAGAGCTGTCAGATATATATTTAGTAAAAAGACACATACAGGATGTAATTGATTACATAAAAATTGAAGTTCCAATTGATTCATGCAGCCACATAGTTGAAGACCAAATAAATAAACCCCTTATGGGTTTTCCAATAAGAGGTGTAATTTTGAATAGCCCGCTATTTCGGTACCTGTCACTTTTGAAGCTGTTATTTTTTACATTTGACAAGTAGAATCTACGCCATTGCTAAAAATGGAACGATACACGCTGCAACAACGCATTGAAATTATTAAAATTCACTACAAAAATGGTGAAAATTTTGCAGTCACAGTTCGCAAAACTAAAGCATTTTTGGGTCGTCGTGAAGCACCTTGTCGCACCGCAATACAGAAATTGGTGGAAAAATTCGAGCTGTTGGGACAAGTTAGTGATGTGAAGAATAAAACCCGTGCACGTCGCTCAAAAACAACTGAGAATATTGCTGCTGTAGCCCAAAGTGTTGAGGATAACCCAGGTTTGACCATTCCTCGTCGTTCTTTGGAATTGGGCATTCCACAAACGTCATTACACCGTATTTTGCATAAAGACTTGGGTCTTAAGGCTTATAAAGTTCAGTTAACAAAAGAACTCAAGCCGGCCGATCATCAACAACGTCGTGTCTTTGCTGATTGGGTCCTTGAAATGCATGAAAATGATCCAGAATTCCATCGAAAAATCATCTTGACTGATGAGGCCCATTTCCACCTCGGCGGCTACGTCAACAAGCAAAATTGTCGCATCTGGGGCTCGGAAAACCCAAGAATTATTGTTGAGAAGCCTCTCCATCCTCAACGTGTGACTGTTTGGTGCGGTTTATGGTCCGGCAGGGTCATTGGACCGTACTTTTTCGAAAATGAGGTTGGATCAACAGTTACGGTGAATGGATTGCGCTATCGAGAGATGATTAATGATTTTTTATGTCCGGAGTTAGATGGTATTGTTCTGGACAACGTTTACTTTCAACAAGACGGCGCTACGTGCCACACAAGCAACGAAACAATTGATCTTTTACGAGAAAAATTTCCTGACCGTTAGAGAGCTGCACAAGATGTCTTGAATTGCTATAGGCACCATGCCACAGTATTGCCTTGCTGTTATATGAAGCTATCTCATTCTTTTGCATGAGTCTTCGTTTGAGTTTAGCACCATTCGTTGCTTTACATTGCCATGCGTCATCAGTTGTCATAGCAATTGTCATGCATTGCTATGCATTGCCTTTTCGTTCAAAAAAGCAACGAATGGCAATGAATACTATTGCCTTGTTGTGCTTTGCTATCAGCACGCTTACGGCAGTCAATGTCTTGATTCGAAAGCAAAATAAGCAAGCAGTGCAAGGCTTGAAATTTTTGTTGTGGCTTGATGTGCGTTTCAAGACATCTTGTGCAGCTCTCTACTGACCGTGTTATCTCTCGAAGAGGTGATCACAATTGGCCACCGAGATCTTGATTTAACACCTTGCGACTTCTTCCTTTGGGGCCACGTGAAAGATAAGGTCTTCGCCAACAGCCCAGCGTCGATTCAAGACCTCAAAGATGGAATTCGTGAGGCTATCGAGGACATAGGGCAGCCACTTTGCGATTTGGTTATGGAAAATTTCCTGAAAAGGATATGGTCCTGTAAGCGTGGTCGTGGTGGCCAGCCAAATGGCTGTTGTTTTTCATTATTAACGGCATACCTTCCTCTTTATTAAGAAATAAACATGCGATATTTATCTCAAAAAATGGCATTTTTCTTTGAATATCAAAATTACACCTCTTATTGGAAAACCCTTTATTAGCTCCAATAACCTTAGTTCAAATGATTGGCTGGACGAACAACCGCATCAGTTATTCAGACAGCAGCGAGGGACGTGGAACGCCACCTAAAGAGTCTGAAGAGACAAGTAAAAGAACCCAGAGACGGAAAATAGAAGAAGTTAAGACAGTTTGGGATATGAAAGTGTTAAAAGCAGCATAGTACACACTTTACATTCAGAGAGAAAACACAAGAAAGCCGAAATCAGTGAGCAAGTCCTCAATGCAAGCCCTTTAAGGACAAAGAGAACACTTAAAAACATTCAGACAGCAGAACAAGAAAAGGTATTTACACCTGAGGAGGCTTTAGCGTTATGTCTCGATTTTAAGATTACCAAGCACCAGTAGGTTTTTTATGAGAACGCGCATTAGGAAAGACATCGAATTTGTATCCCTCCTACAAAGATGTTCTAATGGAAAGAGTGTTAGTCCCAAACTGTGACAATAAGATCAACATCAGCTTAAGTCCAACTTCAAACCCTTTTGGATCATACAACGGAGAGAATAATAAAAAATCCTGGAGCTAATAAAATTAATTAACGAGCTAAAATTAAAACGCACTATGAAATTGCAATTTAATTCTTTAATGTAAATGGGGCTATGAAGGGTCCTAAGACCAGAAGAGGTATAAATAAATACTTATAATCAATCGTACCTTTACGACTAAGCAAGGACTTGGAAGATTCGGATTTACTAGTTCCGCAAAACAACATAATGTTTGGGTGAAATTATTACTGAGGAAGTTAATGCAATTAGAAGAGCTCATTTCGAAACTCTTCAGCCAATACAATTTGAGGTTGGACAGCAGACCATTCAAGTACGCTATGAACTGGTGATAATCAATTATATAATTAATCCAACTTTTTTTAAATTCATCCTGAACGAGCTTCTTTTTTAAGATCCTCGTTTGGTCGTTTAACTTGTCATCTCGTACAGTTCCTGACCGTCCAAAGTCCAAGTGGTAGCTTATCTTCAATATGTTTGGCATGCATAGCCATCAGTGGTGAAATGCGCACCACCCCGATCTTCGCTCTGGAGGCGATACTCGGGCTGCTACCGTTAGACTTATTTATTAAGAGAACGGCGGCGATGGCGGCCATGCGCATGCATAGGAACGCCGTATGGCGTGGTGCTGGTTTACCAGCGACAGGACATGGTCGCATTGTCGACATTGTCTGTGCAGAGGTCAGCGATGTTTGCATACCTATGGATGATATGTGCAGGATGCGAATCATCGATAAGTGCCACGACACGCTTATCGCAGACAGCCGGCTGCATTATGAGTGTAGCAAGCACAACCTCAACATTTTCACCGATGGGTCGCTGATAGATGCAGGTGCAGGTTTTTTTCTCTTCGGAGTTAGACCTCGGTTGTAAGCTCCCTTTAGGGAAATACGTTTCTTTGTATCAGGCCAAATTATTGGCCCTGATACATGCTCTGAACCATCTAATTGGCCTGCTACATGCTCTGGACTATCTAAGGTGCGGAATAGCAGAATCCTGCTGGCACTGGATCACCAGGCAGTGATTAAGGGCATGGCGCGGGCGAAAGATACAACAAGGTAACACTCTGTTGGATCAAAGGGCACATAGGCACAGAACAGAACGAGAAAGCGGACTCTCTTGCTAAGGAGGGGGCTGCCGACTGTTTTTGCGGGCCTGAAGACCTTAATGGGGCCTTAATAAACGAGTGGTTGTACTATGAGCATGCACGAAGGTGGAGGGAGCTCTCCACATGTCGTCAGGCGAGGATGGTTATCATTAAACCGCTTCGCAGGGAGGCCAGACGACTACTCGAATACAGAGGAGACAGTCTTAGCTGGCTAATCTCTTTGATCATGGGGCACGGCAATTTCAGATATCATCTCCATAAGATGGGTCTTGCGGAGGATGGCGTCTGCAGGATGTGTCTAGAAGATGAGGAGTCGAGGGTTAACATAGTGAACCATTGCCCGGCGCTGGCAGCCAGAAAGCTCAGCGTGAACGGTCTTGATGACGATGTTCGACTCTGGGATTCATGGTTTAAGAACGCACTTGCGTTGACAAGGGACCTGGTCATGAAACGGGAGCTCGACTCGTTCGGCCGCCTGCAGTGACCAAGGGACGTGGGGGCGAAGAGGGACCGACTCGTTCTGGTCTACTTCGACTATTCCCCCAAGAAAGACGACGGCTTTAGTGGGTAGTCCGCAAACAAGGGAGTCCCACACTATTGGCGGACCTGGTTCAAACAGGAACACTGATGTGCGTAAAAGCATTTCTTACCTCAATAAAAAAAAATCTTGAATATGTGTTTCATAAACCTGATCTCTGCATGTAATGGCGAGAGTCCAAATTCATATGCTTAAATTTCTTCGCATTCTAAAGTGTGACGTCGCTAAAGGTGACTCGGCCTTACATCGCGTTCACCAGAATTCGTAAGTGCTGACGCCACCATTAGAAGGTTTGTGCACAGCGACGAACTACTTTTGTCATGTACAGCTGTGAACACTAGAATAGCAGTGCGTTGGAATATATGATTACCATCCTAAATTTTAATAATATATTAAAGAAAAATTTATCGTTTGCACATATGTATATCAGTTGCTCAAGTGTCAAGGGAAATTATTATAGCAATAAGCAGATTTAAATATGGCCACACTTAGGTAACGGTACATTAAAATTATCTATTCAGTATTTCTACCAAACATTAAAATAGCAGTGTTGAACCAATTGTTCTTGAACTTTGCGAAAAATCAGAATAATTCGATTTTCATCAACCAGTAAGTTATTATTATTATATTAAAATTAATTTAAACAAAATGCCCGTATTTTTATATTGCGTTTTGTTGTAGTGGGTCGTGCTAAACACTGCACTAATGAAAAAAGAGAACTAATTTTAAAACAAAGAAAAGACGGAAAATCGTACACAGAAATACAGGATATTTTGAGTTGTTCTGCTAAGTTAATATGTAATGCCATCAAATATTGAGAAAAACCGGAAATAAGAGGTGGAAAACGTAAAACAACTACCCATGAAGACCGAATGAGTTTGAGAACCTGCAGAAAGGACCCAACAAAATCGCCAGTACAAATAAAAAAGGAACTTAACCTTAAAATCAGTGATATGACCGTACGAAAAAGATTACTAGAGAAAAGTTTAGCAGCACGCAGCTCCAGAAAGAAACCGCTTTTAACAAAAAAACATCAAGTTAGGCGCCTGGAATTTGCGAAGAAGCACGTTGACTGGACTGTTGAGAAATGGCACAATATTTTATGGACTGATGAGTCCAAAATAGTTTTATTTGGTGGCACTGGATCACGTCAGTATGTCCGTCGTCCACCTAATACAGAATTCCAACCGAAATACACAACCAAAACGGTTAAATTTGGCGGATCAAAAATTATGATATGGGGATGCTTTTCCTACTATGGTGTGGGTCCCATACACAAAATGGATTCCATAATGGATCAACATATTTACGCTGATATCGTGGAGAAAGTAATGCTACCAATTAGTAGTGAAGAAATGACGATCAAATGGGTTTTCCAACAGGATAACGATCCTAAACATACGAGTCGAAAGGCAAACGAATGGTTTGGAGTCAACAAGATTGAGGTAATGGAGTGGCCAGCACAATCGCCTGACCTCAATCCGATTGAAAATCTATGGGCAGATATTAAAAGAACGGTTTATAACTCGAAGCCAACGAATAACAGGGAACTATGGGAAGTTGTCCAGTTGTCCATGGTATTCCATACCAACTTAACCAGCCAGCGGTTAGTTAACTCCATGCCGAAGCGATGTAAAGCTGTTATAAATAATTTAGGAAACGCCACGAAATACTGATAATTACGCCATAATTTTTCTTAATTATTTCTCTTTATTTTCAAAAATTTCGTCAAAAATAAAGTACGATTTACTCAACCACTGCTATTTCTATGTTCACTACAAAATATCTTTTTCTTCGTCCAGAAATTATCCCTAACGTTTTAAATGCTGAGATGGTTTTTTTTAAAATTCTGTTATGACATTTGATAATAAAAAATAAAATAAAAAATTATTGGATAATCCGATGGGTAAAATATTGGATAAATTAAATATTAGAATTGGTACTGCTATTTTGTTGTTCGCAACTGTAGCTATGTTGAAATAATAATAATGTTTGTAGAAATTTCACCACCTTATAAAATGTTTGTTTTAGCGAACTCAGGAATATATGTAAATGAAGCAAAAATAAAGAAGATACTCAGAAAATTAGGCAAAGAAAAATTGTTTTGTTTTTTTATTATATTTATCGCCTATATTGTGCCAAAAATATAACATTATTCTTTTGAAAATATTGCAGCGCTGAAATTTTTAAACAATATAAACATTTTTATTCCCTTACAAAAGTATTTTGTGAAAATCAAGTTTTTGTGTAATTTGGTAAAATTGATTGGAGAAATAATGTTTTCATTACTAAAATTTTTGATTGATGAAGACGAAGGCGAAGCACCGTGTTCGAAATCGCCAATTACGTGACGCTTCCAATATATATGTTTTGTCGGAATTTGAGTAAGTTTGTTTAGTTCAATTATGATGCATTATTGCACTATTTCTATAAAAGCAGATTTTCAACAAACTGCTACATGAGAAAACATTACTTCCGCCAGATTTTGGATGAAATTGACATTATGTCACAATCATTTAATTTGAATGTCCGCATTCATATAATGTTTCACTGCACATATTTTTTGCCCCACAACAATCAGAAACTGAAAAATTGGATTTCTACTGAGACACGGCATCTAAGATGGCACCTCAGTTGGTGAAATGTAAATAAAATTTAATAACATTTAATATTAATAATAAAGATTAAATTAACCTCAATATTCATAAATACTCGTAAAGTTACAAATCGCTGTGTACGCTTCTTGGATACTGAAGAAATCATTTACCGTTTCATGCAAGAGGTTAAAAACCTAACAGCGAGTAGTATTCGTACAGCCTCATTCTGTAACCGACGCATGCGTTTTGAACACACACGACTAGGCAGTCACATTCATCAAAACATACAAATTCTATATCTCTCGTGAGAGACTCGTTTTAGTCCGTAAGCTTTCCCCTCCATTTTGATGTAGATGTCATTCGTTGTCCTCCGTTTACCAACTCGGCTCACAAATAATGCCAGTAAATAGATTGGAAGTACAGTAAGACCCCGATTAACGCAGGGGATACGTTCCGTCAAAGTAGAGCGTAATGCGAAACAGCGCTAAACGAGGCTATCTTAATATGTAAATACATATTGGGGTTAGGGGAAGATGGATTGAATATTGGTTAGGTAATTTAATAATTAATTAATTAATCTAATTTAAATTGGTAATAATTTAATAATTGTTTTTTTAATAAAAATAAAACCAAACATTTATTTCTTACAAAAATAAAACAATATAAACGAATATACAGTGCGCTCGGGAAAACGTCAACTAATTAAAACCGCGGGTATTGACGTTTAACAAATTGTTGACGTTTATGAATGTAGAAACTTTTAATAAAAAACATATTTATAGTGTGCTTTAAAACGTTTTTATTGACTATAAACTAAAAAGAAACATAAACAAATACAAAAAAGGAACAAAAAAGGCTTTCAGCCTAAGTAAAACTAAAGGAACACATTTTAAAAGAGATCACATACATACATACTTATGCATCTAAAAAAATCTGTTATTTTTTTCTGTTGTTTTTTCCTTTCCAATACTTGGAGGAGAACTTTCTCTCGTAAACGTCTTAATACATTTAGGTCATTTTGCTTAACATTCTCGCATAGAACCCAATCCAAAGCACGGTTAAATATTTCGACAGCTTCGTTTGGTTTTATTGTCTGTACATTTGTACTCGTATCTAAATCGTTGTCATCATCATCGGTCCCTTCTAACTCCTCATTTTCACACGAATTAGAAACATTACCCAGTAGAACATCTTCATTTCACTTCTGAATGGATGGTACTGTATAGTCAACCTTAAAAAATGTATAAAGCTACTGGTCGTGTCGTTAAAATAATTTTAAAAAGCGACGAACCTGAGGATTTATTTAATAAAGCAGATCAACTACGAGCTCCATTTGTTGTTGCAATTCCGAGTTTATTTTTTCTTTCAATATGCTTAACGGAATACCTTCCTTCGGATCTGTCTCAATTTCCGTGAAACGCAAAACAGTTTGCCAGCATTTTGCCAATGTATCTTTGCTAACTTTATTCCATGCGGCTTCTAAAAGCATAACTTAATCCCTTAATGTAACAGCTTTCATCGAATCTACTAGACCTGATTTTTTTGCTGCTATCATGGCTAGAAGACTGTTTCTATAATACAGCTTCGTTATTTTAATTGCGTTTTGATCCATTGGTTAGATAAGTGGGGTTACATTCGGAGGAAAAAACATTGCAATTATGTTTCCATCTTCTGTTTTAAGCTCTAATTCAATTGGATGAGACGGAGCATTGTCTATCAGAAGGAGCGCTTTAATTGGCAAGTTCTTTTTTAAAAGAAAATCTGTTACCTAAAATTAGAAATTCTTAGCTATTCTGCAGCAGAACAGATATGTATTAACTTGTCGCACAAAGGATTTGTGAAACCAATCGCAGAAAATAGCTGATGTCATTCATGAGGACTTGGAACTCTTGTATTCAGTTGGGCAGTTAAAATTTTTGAAAACGCGTGGATTTTTTGCCTTCCTAATCACCAACAATTTAAGCTTATGATTTCCGGAAGCATTAGCACAACATAAAAAAGTAACGCGTTGTTTTTCTGTCTTTACGCCCGGAGCAGTCCTTTCGGCACTTGATACGTAAGACTTTTCTAGCAAAATTTTCCAGAATAAGCCAGATTCATCAGCATTGTACATTGATCATGGCATAGACCCATTTCTTCAATTTTTTGTTCGTTTGATTTTAAATGGTTCGACAAGCAAAGGCTGCGAAGATAGCTTTTCTCCAGTTATTTTAAGCAGGCGAACTCCAAATCTTTTTTTAAAACCTTGCAACCATCCATCACTTGCGTTAAAAGAACATTCCTTTTCTTTTACTTTTAGATGAATCTCTTTAGGCTTTTGTTTGAGCGCTAATGCATTAACCGGATAATTCCTTTCTCTCTGCTTAACAAACCATTGATACAGGCGCTTTTCCATTTTCGACAACTCTGATGCTCTTAATGTCTTTCTTTTTCCCGGACCGGAAAGTGTGTTATTAACACAGTCCAAAATTTTATTTTTTTTCATTTTTATCTTGCTAATTGTTGATTTTGAGATACCATATTGCTTTGCTAAAGCTACCGCACTTGCACCATTTTCTAATAAATCCAAAATATTTGCCTTTTCTTGTAATTTAAGCACTTTCGGTTGTTTTGAGCACATTTTGGTAATGTGATACTTACGAGAACAAAAAAGCAACTGAACATAAAAAAGACAACACATAGAGATGCAATTTTTTTCTATTCTACGTACTTATAAGGGGAATACCCAAATTTCTGAACTAATTTCATAAAATAAATGTGTGTGTGATCAAAACTGTATATTTTAACTGTTGCTAAATTCAAAATTTTGGTTTATTTAAAGCTGACGTTTTAGAGCTTTGTGCTTTGGTTCACGATGTATTGCTTGGTTGACCCTTCAGTTAGTTGCTATCTTCTGTCATCTATATAAAAGTATATATATATTTTTCTCGCTTTTTCTCTCGCTTTCCTAGAATATCTCAATTAAATGTTGTCGGGATCTTTTTACCAGGAGCTTTCAGGAGCTATCATGCTCCTTAACTAATTATTTCTGCCTAATGTTATTATCTCAAATGTTTTAATAACGTTACACACAGTATCATAATTTTAAACGAGCCACACTGCATAATTAACGTCCACACTTACAGTATACAGCGGGGTACGATTTCCACGATTTTTCGATGAAATTTAATACCGATTTAAGTCAGTGGATAAACTGTATAACTGTTTGTTATAAAAACGTAAAAATATAATATATATGTACATTAGGGTGGGTCAATTTTTTTTGTAAGTAGGCGTATAGCAAAAACGTAATCTACAATAAATTCTAAGAAAACTTGACTAAGAAAGTATGAGTTTAAAATCAAAATCTAGCTCCCGCCGAGAGACATAATGGAATCTTGAAAATTGGTTTCAAAAAATAATAGGTAATGAGAGCAAAATACTGTTTTATGCAAAAATTACACATTTTTAATGTTCCGTACTCAAAGAGTGAAAATGGAACCTTATTACTGAGACTTCTTTGCCCGTGTGTCCGTCCATCCGTCTGTCCGTCCGTCCGTCACAGTGCCCATTCTCCGTAACGGTGAGGAAATCTTGAATACGATTGTTGTTTTTTTGAGTTTTCTTTTTCGCGTTCACTTAAGAAAAAATAGTACTTTAAAATATCACGATAACTTGGCAAATTTAATCCACTAAATTCACTTGGCATGCCAATTATACTAGCGTTCTGATTAGTCAGAAAACTTGCCCCGTTAGAGTCAATCGACATCGCTAATGATTCCATAATTTAATGGGTAGTTTTAAAAAAGAAATTAACACACGCTTACGTTTTGAAAGTTAACTATCAAGTGCATAAGTCAATCAAAACAAATGTTTAACACCACGTTTTTATAAAATGCATTAACGGTAAATTTCTACAATGACTAGAACTATTAATAACATTGAATTCTAATTACTCTTTGCTAATAACTTTCATAGCAGATTACTAAATTATAATTTTTAAAAGAGAAGAGCGGGGCTTAAAAAATCATTCTCTTTTTAAATCTTCGTAATTCGTATAAAAATTGAAACATAATATCGATGCAACCACAATGTTCCATATATCTTGATCAATAGTTAGTGGGAACATAATAATTTATTTGTAATCAAATAAGGTTTAAAAAAATTCAATAAAAAGGTCCAAAAAACCAACTATATTTGTGTTTTGTGTATGGATATACCAGAAGTTGCTACTTTTTTATTTTTCATAATCAAGGCTCTCGGCGGGAGCTAGGTTTTCATTTTAGACCCATACTTTCTATGGGTAATTTTCTTAGAATTTTGTGTAGATTTCGATTTTGGTATACGCCTGTCACGTTTTTTCTCACTCGAACAAATTGACCCTAATCTACATGCAAAAAAAAATTAAACATGAAAAAAATATACATATATGTAAAATAAAAATATCCCAGTAGTTTTTGTCTCCAAGACGAATGGTGCACGTCATAGGCCCGTCGTTGAGGACGTATGCAAGACAAGCCTATGGTGATCATCGACGAAAATCGATACAAATGCCGTTATTTCGTTTTAATCGACGACAACGTACGACAATGTCGTCAATGTTGTCTTGTTTATTATATTGTATACGATTTCATACGAACTTATTAATATTAATTCGGGTCACTAGTCGTAGAATTCGGATAATAATCGTTTGCAAGACAACCTGCAAGACATAATGTCCATAAACATGTCGTCAATGGAAAATTGCTGACAAAAAATAGGAATTGTCTTGCAAGACATCATCGACGAAGATTTGGACTACAGGGATGGCCAGGATCTATACCCGGGTGTATAATGTCAAAATGAGCAGGCTTTTATGCGTCAATGTAAAGGTTAAATTGAAAATTAACAAGAACAGAAAAATAAAAAGGGACGGAGAATAAAATTAGACAGAATTTTCACTCGCCGATATTACATTACCAACATTTTATTAGCCTCGATGAACCATTCCGCGCTTTCGCAAAATTCCTGGGCGTTGTGTTACACTAGAACAAGCAAATATCAATCTTTAGAAATACATATTCACGTTTCACATTTGATTTGAAATTTGGCCTCTACGACAGTAAACATTTGGGTTGACCTCACAATAGTTAATCCTCTCTTGATGAATTCAACTCTAGCTGAAAATTGTAAACTGAAAAAAGCAATAACAAATTGACCTACTACATGTTCCTAATGTAATATCGGCCTAAGTAATCCAGCTTAAGTAGCGTGAAAAGTTAAAATATTTGGTTATAGTTGAATTTCTTATCTAAGCCCAAATAAGTCGGGCAAAGTGTGCCAAAATTGGTTTCGAATTTGGTCCACAGATATTTCGAGAAGAGAGAAGATATTTTTAATACTCACTTTTAGGAATTTTTCTACACACATCTCAATGCCTTTGACTCTAGCAAAATAGCCACGATTTATTTCGGGAGCTCTTCGGTCTTGATTACGAACAAAATACCCTAAATAACAGTCTTTCCAATAACCTAGGCGTATAGCGCTAAGCTTGCAATCGCTGGCATCGTCGTTTGTGGCAATAACCGCCTCATCACAAGGATAAGAAGAACAGAGAGACTCCATAACTGATTCGTGCTGGCTTTACTCCTATATGTAAATATATGAGTTATGGATTTTCTTGTTAAAGTTTTGGAAAATTCCGAATGGATATAACTCTGGCCCCAATTGTTGTTGTTGGGGTCAGCGCCAAAACCTAGAACGACAACAAAATTGAAGCCACATGCTGAATGTAAATCTGCACCTTAATTATATAGCCGTAATTTATTAGTGAATCTTTATAGACTGATTTATATCTATGAGTCTTTCCTGGTTTTTTTATAATTATTATTATTCTATTTTTAAAACCTTGGAATGAAAACCTCAGATAAATATAAAATCACTTACTTTTTATAAATATTATTATTCCTTCAATATGTGACTAAGCTTTAAATCCGAATCACGTTAATATGTCGCCTCTTCTTTTCCAATTGTTTTACTTTGTGACAGTGTTTTTCCCGTAGCTGAAAAGAAAGTTCCAAAGAACGAAGGATAAAAGTACCATTTCGGCATAAATAGTGACCCGACCGGTAACACCAAACGTGTTCATGTTTTTGCTGTTGTTGTAGCTTGCGGAGTAGACCTCAAGAACAATAAATTCACCTTCTGGCCCCCTGGTTACTGAGTTATAACCCTTTGAAATTTGAAATTATTTGCCTTATATTTCGTTAACTATAGAAGATTTCTGCTATAGATGTATACCGTTAGAAAGCTAACATAAATACCTTTCATTTATGTAAATAAAGATTTTGCCAAAAAACGCATATTTTTGGAGAAAACGCGATCTTAATATTTTTATTTCTCTTCTTCCAAATTAATAAATTAAAATGTGTAATAAACCCACATTATTTTGCAACAATGAAACAACAAGAAGCTAGAAGTGTTATTAGCTTTCTATACCTATTTTTACTCGAAATCGGTGCGGTATTTTAGGAGAAAGCGCAATTTAAAATTTATAAAGAACCTGCAACTCCGTGCAAATAAGCATATAGCCAAGTACCCAAAACTTCCTTTTGGCATATATTTACGTCAGGCATGAGGCTAAAATTATATTCTTGTTTTGTACGTTGGTGTAGTTTTTGGCGCTGACCCCAACAACAACAAAAGTTGTTCCCGGATTTAATTGGGGTCAAAGTTATAGCCTCTTGAACTTTGAAAGTTAACCGCCGATATCTTTTAAACTATAACAGATATGCGTATGATATTAGTACCGTTATAAAGGAATTAATAATATCTTTCATTTATGTTCAATAGTATTTTGCCGAGAATCATTTATTTTCGGAGATAAACACAATTCAAAATTTTTAGTACTATTTTTTTCTATTCATTAATTTTTTTTAAAGTAAAACGTATAATTAACTTACATAATTATTCCAATACGAAGATAGTAGAGCTCCTTACCTTTGTATACAAATTTATTTCACGAAGATCGGTGCAGGCATTTCGGAGAAAACTCATTTTCAAACTAACAAGAAACCACTTTTGGAAATTGTACTATTATACATTTTTTCAATTATGAAACTCTGGTACATTTCATTATGGCGGAGATAATTTCTGTACTATGTTACACAAAATATTTTGAGTTTATCCTAAAGTGAAAAATTTTTATGAAAAATCGAGCAAATAAACATTACAAAAACGGTGCTACAAGTAACGGTACTCCCCGATTTAAATTCTCAACAATTCTCTCCACGTTTTAAGCTCAGTAGAGTCGTATTATTGAAAATCCGTATAGTAGTACGATTCAAAAAAAGTAAATTGTACTTACGTTTTAAAATGCGTTTTCTCCGAAACTCCTGCACCGATCCTGGTGAAATAAATTTCTATACAAAGCTAAGGACCTCTGCTATCTTTATATTGGAATAATTATGTAGCTGAATTATACATTTTACTTAAAAAAAATTAATGAATAGAAAAAAATAGTACTAAAAATTGAAAATTGTATTTATCTTCGAAAGTAAACGATTCTCGACAAAATAATATTTAACATAAATGTAAGATATTATTAATACCTTTATAACGGTACTAATATCATACGCATGTCTGTTATAGTTTAAAAGATATCGGCGGTTAAATTTCAAAGTTCAAGAGGTTATAACTCTGACCCCAATTAAATCCGGGATCAACTTTTGTTGTTGTTGGGGTCAGCGCCAACAACTACACCAACAACAATAACAACAACAACATTGGAGCCTCATGGCCGACGTAAATATGTAAATAAAAAGCTAATAATATCGAGTTTCTTGTTCTCCACAAAATGATATGAATTAATGACACATTTTACTTTATTAATGGGGGAAAAAGAGTACTAAAAATATTAAAATATTCGAGCTTTCTCCAAAACGATGGGTTTTTTGGCAAAATCATACTTTGCATAAATGAAAGGTATTTAAGTTACCTTTCCAACGATATATATCCCTACCTGATATCAGCTATAGTTAAGGAGATATTAGGGAAATAAATTCCAATTTAAAAGAGCTATAACTAGAAACCAGGGGAGCAGATGAATTTGTTTTTGCTGCAGCGTTTCCGGACGGATTGCTATCTGTTCCCAATATTGTTTTTGGAGCTGACCCCCAAGAACAACCATTTTTATTGCTCTAATCTAGTTCCGTAGATATAGCCTTTGTATTTCAACAATATATCTCCTAAACTTAACGAGATAAATCTCTTTTATTGGTAATGATAAAATGAGTGTGCTTATTGGTTACTTTTTTCTCGATATAGAAAATATTGACATACAAAACCGTAATTTTGCCGTGAGTGAGGTGAATTTATGTAGCCCTTGGGGCTAGTTAACTTTTTAGCAACCGTGGAGTATTCTCCACGACTCGGCAACATCGAGGATTTCAAAACTATTTAAAAATGGAAAAGAAAATTAGGAAAACTTTCATCCACGAATCGGCACAGCAAAGAGATCAAAATTTTACTCCCTACACTAAATCTATTCCGACATTACTTACCACGAGTAAAAAGTAACTAATTGGTGTCAATTGGTTACTTTTTAAAAAGAAAATTTATGAATGGAAAGATATAGTATCAAAATTTCGTCTCTCTCCAAAACTGAATGGTTTCAACTAAATATTATTTCACATAAATGAAAAATAATTCGATTACCTTTCCAACACTACCTATGCATCCCGTAAAGTTTAGGAGATATAATGCTGAAGTTTTAAAATCTCAAAAGGCTATAACTCTGGAACTCGATGAGAGAAAAATGGTTGTTGTTGTTGGGGTCAGCGCTCAAAACATTGATTAAGTCGTCAAGCGCCCTATCCGTTTAAATAATAATAATGATATCTAGCGATTTGGCAGAAAAAGATGAAAGTAAAGATTTTGGGAACTGACATACGTCTTCCCGAAAGCGCCAAACATGTTGTTGTTTTTGTGGCTGTTGTTGCTTGTGATGGAGACCCAAAAACAACAAAAACATCTTCGGCTCTCTCCTGGTTTCTGACTTATCGCCCATTGAAAGTTGAAATTAGTGACACTATATCTCCTAAACGAAAGAAGTTATAAATATATACCGTTAGAACCGTCATTTATATAAAGTAGGTTTTTACCGAAACATGCGTATTTTTGTAGAAAATACTATTTTAATATTTTTAGTACTCTTTCCGCTCCATTATTAAAGTCAAGCACGTAATCAACCCACATAATTTTGTGGAAAATGTCAAACTAGAGGACATTAGCTTTCCACAGCTGTTTTATCGCCATTATCGGGGTAGGATTTTAGGAGAAATTGTACTTGGAAACGTTAGTAGTTAATGCTTCTTTAGTATTCTACTACTCCGCTTTGCATGAATTGTTTTTGAAATGATGGAAGCTGGTATCGTTATCCGTTAGTAGAACTTTTCATTTTCTTAGTTTAGCGCTGCATGCGAAAAATTCTCGTAATTTTTCATAAAAATTTTCATTTTTTAATTTCATTTTCTTATTCTTTCTCTTAAAATCCTGCTCTGATTATGTCTAAAAGAAACAGCTGTAGATGACCTCTAGTTTGTTATTTTCCACAAAATTATGTGGGTTAATTCTCCTGAAATACTGCCCGATTATGATAAGAAAAATAGGTATAGAAAGCTAATAACATCTAGTTTCATGTTCTCCGCAAAATGATGTGGATTTATTAATTTGAACATATGGGAGAAAGATATATAATATCTTTATTTAATGGGGGAAAGATATATAATATCGCGTTTTCTCCAAAAATATGCGTTTTTCGGCAAAATCTTACTTAACATAAATGAAAGGATTTAAGTTACTTTTCTAAAGGTATACATCTACAACGGATAGCTTTTATAGTTAAGGAGATATAAGGAAAATAAATTTAAATTGTAAAGGTCTATAACTCGGAAACCAGAGGGGTGCAGAAGATGAATTTGTTGTTGTTGGAGTCTGCTTCACATGCTACAACAAAAACAACTTCCACACGATTGGCGTGACCGGGCGGATCCCGATCTGCTCCTGAAAATCGAAACTATTTTGATTTTTGACATCGAACTTGCTCCGCTTGACGACTTGCTTGAACGTGTGAACGCAGGCAAAATAAGTCGGTAAACGTCATTTGAAAACTGTGCTCGAAGTATTCGAACCAGAGATTAATGAGATTGGAACCTCTTTTATCTTCAGATAAAGATGAAAAAGAGATCGATTTTTTATGAACTGGTGAATTTGGCTACATTTCTTTTGCAGCCAGAAAGAGATAGCAAGTGACGCTTTATTTTTTGAAGGTATTATTCACCAACATTTTTTGCAAGAGGTTGCCACCATAAGTAGACGAAGTGAAAAATGTGGGCATAAATTTATTTCTGTGGGTCATTTTAAGTGATTGTAAAAATTTGATTAAAATATTATTTAATTTAGTTCAAATATTATATTATTTATATAGTTTTCTATATTTGTAAAATTTATATTGGAAAAAGATATAAAGGTTTTTTTTACTTCTTTATTAGATGACAATTCTAAAAGTTATAGAGTTCATGCTGTTTCCACACCACCATTGAGGTAAGCGTCAAGGCGCTTTACCGATTTTTTAGGGTCTTCGGTTCCTTAGTACGAGGCCTATATCACCCGTGCACATGCAACTACAACTACAAAACACACTAAATTTATTAATACTATTTACTAATATTAACTACTAGTTAATACTAAAATAAAAAATAACTAAATAAGTTATGTAATACATGCAAACCTTGCTTCAGGCAGACTACCGGGTAATGATTTTATACAAATAGATAAAGGGAAAGAATACAAGTCACAAGTGGAAGAAAATGATAAAATATTTACAACAAACTCGTTTTATTTATTTATGTGTTATGCGCAAAATTTTATTTCTGAAATCAGGTTAGAAAATACTTCTATTAAAAAAACCTTATAGGAAATGAAATTTTACTATATATTCAAAAACATAAAAATGTTCATTTGCTTTACATCCACAGGTACAAGTTTTGTAATACGACGTTTTAAAACAATATTAATAAATATCTGTACAAATTTTGCGAGTACTTATCTTTATCGCCCCAATACCAATCAATTTGTGAATGACAGCTTAAAAAGCGGGAAACAGAGATTATAAACACTTTTCTACTAGCAACGATATGGCACATTTTTACATTTTCGAAATGCAACCGTTCAATTAAATTTGTTTTTGTAAAATTTGTATTGAAACTCACCGTTTTCAGTCGAGTCTTCGAAACTCACCCGCCAAAAGGGTAAACAAACCTTTGTTTATGCTTTTGGCGGGTGAGTTTGCATAGAAAATTTATAGAAACAACACGCGGCTGTTTTTTTGAACAGGTGTTTTGTTCTAAGTTTCCAATCTCGTTATCTCTGGTTCGAACGACATGAATACGGATTTTTGGAAGGAGTTTTTTTACCTCTACAAAGATTTCCCAGAACTATAGAAAGTAAAGAGTGATGAATATAAAAATAAACATTTGAAAGACAAAGCTTATGAATGTCTTCCTATGAAATATAGCGAAATTGATAAAAATGCCACTTTGGACGTTCCTCATCAATTTGGATGGCTTCCAGAATGCGTTGTCCATTTCGTTGATGTTTATCAGTCGACAGCAACCAAAAATGAAAACGCTCGACAATGCAGTCGAGTCCGTTATTTATCGTACGATTGTATCGTACGACGTGCATTGTCCGTCGACAATGCAGTCCGTTATTTATCGTACGATTTCTGAGAACAGCAAGTTGTACAACAAAGCGTACTGTCTGAAAGCCCCTTAGGCCCATATTACATTGCAAACAGTTGTTTGATCAAACAGTCATATTGTTTAGTTTTCTGTAAAAGCTGCCAACTCTCAGTTCATCCGTAAGAGAATAAAAACGGATGAACTGTTGGCACAGCAAATACTCTGTTTGCTGGCGATGAATGCAAACTACAAACAGAACAGAGTTGTGTGGTGTAATAAAAAAGTATGCATGTTTTGAAGTGAAAACGCTGCACTTATATCGGTAAAAGGAGGATTGCGTGCAAATAATTGCACAAAGCAACTCTAACTATTTACAAATACTACGTGTTTGACTGTTTGTGTTTGCAATGTAACATAGCAAGCAAACAAATTTGACGGGACAATATAATAGTTCATTTCTATGGACTGTTTGTTCAAACAACTGTTTGCAATGTAATATGGGACTTAAAGGTACGGTCAAACAGAACGCGTAAATAATCGCCGCGCGGTGTAGATTATCGCGAAGGCAGTTGCATTACACAGGTTCTTATGGAGGCAGTCAAACAGAAACGCCCTACTCTGGGTAAAAACTGACGCGGAGTAGAGCGGCAAAAAAGATCCGAATAGAGCGTTGCAAAATCTTGTATAAGTATGTGTGTATTTTAAGAGTGAGAGTAGAAAAATGCTTAGAACTGCAATTCATTGCGTTGCCATCTGCTGTGTTATTCAGATCTAGTTTTTTCGTGGTGCTTGGTCATTAAATTTTCTGTTTTTTCGTTGTTTCGTTAAATTTTCTAAAAATGTTAGTGTTAGTTAGTTAGTTAATTGAATTAGTGAGGAAAAATTCATGCATATACAGGGTGGCGCTTAATGACTGATATGGTTTGAATGTTTAACCTGTCTTTTACCTATACAAGAATCCATGACCCGATGTAGAACATTTTTAGGGTAGGCTATTGGACAGCAAATTAGAAGTTCTGCATACTCAGAAAAATTTTAAAAAAAATATTTGTAGTGTTTATAGAGTGTTGCTTTAAACCAAAAACTTTCTTTAAGCAATAAAAAAACTGATAAACATTTGAAAAACCTAATACTTATAGTAATTTTTATATAATTTCAAACATATATTGTAAGATTTAACATCAATAATATGGATACATATTTCATTTATATTTAGAAAAAATTGCTTTAAAACGGGTTAAAAAAGATGTAACTGGTTAACTCATTGCTAAACCAAGTAAAACGTTAAAATTTTAAAAAAAATGTATACAGTTTTATAATAAATAAACAAATCAATCAAAAAGCGCTAATACTTTTCAAAAAAAAAAAGGAACAGTGAATTTAAGGATTTTTTTTAAGTTAGTGTTTCTTTAAAGAAACGGCGGTAAAAGACAGGTTAATAACTTTTTTTATTTTTATTTTTTTTTTTATTTTTATTTCAGAATTTTGTGAAGAACACTTGGGGAATTTGAAATGGAATACTACACAACAGAACAGCGATCAGCGATCAGCAATTGTTTGGCGAACGCATTATTTCGCGCAGAAGCGATTTCAATTGGCACCCACGTTCACCCGATTTGCTAGCGCCAGACTATTTTCTTTGGGGTTATTTTAAAGAAAGGGTATACATTAATAAGCCAGCCACCATACCAAGCCAATTCAAGCCATAACACCGGAAATTTTACGAAAAGTTATGCAAAATGTACTGGAAAGAGCACGAATGTGCGAAGCCGAAAACGGACATCAATTGCGGGATATAATTTTTCATACTTAAGCCAAAAATATTCCCCATTAATATACTTTATAACACCAAAAAAAAATAATAATAATTCATTAAATAAAAAAGTTATTAAACATTCAAACCATATCGGTCATTCAGCGCCACCCTGTATAATACAACCCACCCGGACTATAAGAATGCTTTCAAGAAAAATGAAATTGAAATGAGAAATGAAACTTTTCCTAATGTTCCTAACAACACCCTAATGTTTCGATGAAATATTTGTGTCTCACAACATGTGGCCGTGCAAATATGAAATACTTTTTCCCTGAGAAATTTTTCATATCACACAAACAAATTCCCTAGAGAAAGTGACAAATCCCATGCAATAAAATCAATTACTATCAATATGGCATTCTACTAATCACAGACACGAACAGCTGATTTGTGTAAATGAAAGTTGTGCCACGTTCTGTTTGACTGCCTCCGCGTGTAATCTACGCCGGGCGGCGATTATTTACGCGTTCTTTTTGACCGTACCTTAAGAACCAGTATATTACAACGCTGAAAAACTGTCGCGTTGACCGACATATCGTAAATATGCGTTCTGTCTGATGTCCACTGTAATTGGCTGCTCATCTTCGACCTTCAACCGCCCATGAATCCTGAAAAGAGGCCATGTCCCCAAAAAAGGGCGGATATTTCCGAGAATAGCGGTCAAAAGTAATGGTATATAAAAGCTATCAAAATCGGTTCTTACCCCTTAACAGCAAGTTGTTTCAAAAATACTAAAATTATTAAAAGTTGTTGTTCTCCAAAAACAATATTTTTTCAAGAACATTTTATTTACATAAAAAAAGGTATTTTATATGATACGTTTATAACGGTATGTACCAAATGCTGATGAACCATATATTTTTAATAATTTGGGAGATATATTGTTAAGAATATAAATTTTTGACGGGCTATAACAATATGATCATAAGAGAGCAAAAAAATCAGTTACTCTTGTAATCATTGTTGTTGAAAACTATATACATACATATGTACTTGTATAACAAAACTATTTAAAGTTTAAATTTTAAACACGTAGATCAGAAAATAATGTATCAGAAGATTCATTATTGTGAAAGAAAAAAACCTGAAATAAAAATATATTTAACATTATACATGTTAAACATTTTCGTCCTTTTGGTCGAGCAAAAGAAAAATTGCCATAAACAGCGAATAGAAGACGATCGGCAAGAGTATCGAAGAGAAATCCATTAGATAAGCAAAGAAAAAGGATGACAATTTGCATCGTATTGTGGGCTGATTTTGTTTTCATTAACCCGGCTACGCTTGAAAAAAAAGACCCTTAATAAGCTTTTTCGGGTCCATTTGGACCCATATTAAATTTATTCAATATTTAACTAATTAATATACATATTTTTTTTTTATTTAATACTTATACGATTATTATACTATTTTACATGTATTTATAGTTATATCTACGAGTATAATTTGTGATTAAATTAATCTAATCAGAATCCATATTTGCACATTCCATGCAAAGTGTGGCTCTGTGCTCCCTACAAATGAATTTTGAGCAGTTAGTGCAAGTAATATCACATTTGTTGTCTTTTTTATTGCTTGCGCAAAATATGCAACGTCCTCTTGACCTTTTTGAAGCCATACTAGGTAAACTTACTTGAAAACTCCAGCCAGAAGTAAAATTTCGATATATGCGTCAAAGCTATCCGTATCCAAATTTGTCCAATTGTCCACCTTTCGAAAGCCATATTCGTTTATATACTTTATAATGATATCACATATCATTTTTGGCAGCAACGCTTTGAAGGCAGATAGGATTGATCTATGCGAGAAATTGCATATCGTGTTATGCCTGGTTTTAGTGTCAAAACGTTTTCTGCCCGCCGATGACATGTGGATTGAGAGTTTGGGAGAATTTCTTCCCAAACGACACCATAGTGTTCTATGGTTCTTCGAAACCATAGTAGAATCAACGTGGTGGACTTCCAACTGGTCGGAATCTAAAGAATAGTCATCGTTCAGAGGATTGTATTCGTCTTCGCTACCAGCGGAATATACACCTTCATCATTAGAAGGTTGTTTTAGTCACTATCATAACGTACTTATAGGAATCTTTCTATTTCCGCCTCATTCAAATATCGTCGTGCCATTGTAAAAAAACACTTATCACTTTCACTTCAAGTAACGTAATATATCAGAATTCCTCCGACACCGATATATATGGTAAAATTTGTAAATGCAGAAAATAATTGCATTCAAGGGCAAAAGCCAATCACCAATAGAAAAAGGGCAATAAACTGCACTTGAAACCAAATTTGTTAAAAAACGGAAGGCACCTGCAAATTGGTTTTTTATCTATTGATTTCAGGTATTTTTTTATAAGAAGAGCTAATAAAACATTACATGCTACTCCTTGTGCCCCAATTACAAAAGAAGGGACAGTAAAGCAAATACAATTTTATTGCGTCTATAATTGTCGGAATACATTCTCGGAATTCCCAGGTATTACGACAATGCAACACAAATAATCAGAACAGGTATATGTAAAAGAGGTAATAAAATCATTATATCTTACCCCTTATAGTTACTATTATGAGAAAGAGGTAACATGGCAAATATAATTTTATTACCTGTGCCATCCTTAGAATACAGTATTGGGAATTCCGTTCATTAGGAAGTCAGTTTCAATAATTTTTGTAAATTTTTAAACGAAATTTCCAGAAAATGTTTAATGGGTCCATTTGGACCCTAAAAAGCTTATGTGGGGGAATTTTTTACAGCTATTTAAAAAAGTATTTTGGATCTTTTGTTTTAAGTGGATGATAGATTTTCAATAAATATTCACCGCCGAGAAAGTTCAGACTGGTAGGTCTTACCGTTTAAAAGTTATAAGCGTGCAAATTCCGCTTTGGGTCCAAATGGACCCAATAAGCGTAGCCGGGTTAAGCAAGATCATTTTCATTAATCTGCGATTGATCAGCTTAAATTTAAAAATATTGTTAGTCTGCGAATTATGAAATTAATAACAACCTGCGAAAAATATGTGAAGTTTTGTTAGTCTGTGAATAATTTTATTCGTCTGCGAATCATTTTATTCATCTTCGAGTTATAAAGTTAATAACAAACTGCGAATAATATGCGAAGTTGTCTTAGTCTGCGAATTATTTGTTAGTTTACGAATTATGAAATGAACAAGGAATTGCGAAATTTAATCATTTATTAGTCTGCGAATTATCTGAGAATATTTCTAATTTTTTAAAGACAGTATAATAAGCTGCGGACCATCATATACTTTACTTATACTTTTTTACCCTAGAATATATCCTGAAGTTTATATAAGATCGCTATAATGGTATTTGCGATGCGATTTTCACAGTATAATAATAGCTGCGTTCCGGTTGTTCTGATCGAATCCGATTGTCGCGTGGAATGATAAACGAAGTCATCTCCAGATGGCATATATATTTTTAATAAATCATCTCTAGATGACAGTTTTTCTGTCTTATATTTGAAAAAATAATTTATTAAAATATTAAACATAAAATAATTTATTGTGTGCAAAATTTCACACATTTACAGTCTAGTTGATAGTTATTCGCATATTCACCAACATAAAAAATGAAAAAAATTGCTATAACACCATCTAGACTACAACATTTTTATCATTTATTTATAACGTACGTTTTAAAGCTACTAGTACGATTGAAATGGGAAATGTCCCAAATATCAATTCCACATTTCACAAAGCTTGGGAGGAAGTAGTATCAACCGCTTAAACTGTTCCGGAAATCATGCGAATCATCGATGTCAGGGTATATTGCGGATGATCGCAGGAGTCAACGGACTCTTGACTTCGGTTTATGCAAAAATTATCTTCGTCGCGGTCACACGGCATAAAATTGCATAAAAACCAAATGTCCTCCATGCTTCGAGGCACCTCATAATAATATCCTATGTCCCAAGCCTATGTCCCAAGCCGTCAGTGAAGGGGCAGTGTCATCAAAACGACTGGCAATACCTGCAGTTACTACCGAAGACATCTATTTCGGTAGACTTATGAATAATAACAACCAAAACTTAAGGTAGAGAGCAGTCTCGGGGTTTCCACAACATCAAAGTCTGAGAATTTATTGGCTATTGCTCACATAAGGTTTATAAGCACAAGTGGGAAACCGATGGCTATGAGGGCCATGTGTGACACCAACCAATGTGATTTCCATTGGGTGTACCTATAGTTTTGGGACAATTGTTTCTACCTCATATGCGTCCAGGTAACTAACAGTTGCAAAATTCTATTTCCGTCGATTAGCTGATCCAACCTTTGATCAGCCAGGTTCTTGTTATAAATACACCCATGGCCAAAAAAAAAACCTCACCTAGAAAATTCGCACATTTTTCACTTTGCATGTAAAAAATGTTAGGAAAGGGTTTCGACTGATAGTAAATTTTCTTTTTACCTGTTTATACATATATTTTCTGCTATAAAAAGACACACTTTGTCAAAAGTTGTGCATTAACATTTGAGAAATCAGAGAATGTCCATCCGAAGTAGTTTTTTAGAAGATTTAAATATGGTATTAAACCAATAACAAAAAAGCCGTATTATAGCACTGAGTGGAAAAAACTATTCGAATAAAAAAATTTCTCAAATAATTGGGTGCAACGAAAGCACAATGCGCCTTTTTTAAAAAAAACTTCAAGTAACCGGAAGCGTACAGAGAAAAACCGGAAGTGGGAGACCAAGAATCACTACACCGCGGGAACATCGATCGTTGGAACGAATATGCTTTCGAAATCGGTTCCAGACTGCTAGGGAACTAGGGAGAAACCTTCAGGGAAATCTGGGAATGCAAATCAGCAGGAGAACTGTCTCCAGACGCCTAACGAATATGGGAGTTCCAGCTCGCCGACCAGCCAAAAAGCCGGTTTTAACAGCGGCTATGAAGGAAAAACGGTTAGAGTGGGCCAAGGAGCATAAAAAATGGATGGCTTCTGATTGGAGAAATGTCATATTTTCTGATGAATCGAAGTTCAATTTGATTGGGCCCATGGAAAAGCCACAGATCGGAGGAAATCGAATTATTCACATTATGGAGTTGGACAAATTTTATTGCTGGAGGTTCCGTGAATGCAGAAAAGTATAAATATGTATTAAAAAAAGGTGTGGTTCAACAATCGAGGAGCTACCATGTTGAAAACTCACTTTTTCAAGACACTAGTGCACCTTGCCACCGAGCTCGCCCTGTAAGTAAACCTTTAGGTTTTACCTAAAAATGCATTATAACGGTCATTGTGTATTCATAGGGAACACAATTAAAAGAAAATCTGGGGATATTATCGGTGACCTGGTTAGGAAATAGCCCAGACCTTAATATCATTGAAAATTTGTGGGTAATTATGCAGCGAAAAATCCAAGAAATGTCTCCGAAATCTATCGAGGAGTTAAAAATTATTATAAATGAAATTATTATAAATGTGGTACGATGAAAAAAATCAAGAACCATATCCAAAATCTCGTAGGCGTGGAGAATATGGGCTGATCTTTTATTGATAATTATCACATGCTTGGTTGTACTTATAGTTTTGGGACAAATATTTCTGCAGCATATGCGTCTAGATAACTAACATTTGCCAGATACTATTTCCGTACCATTAGCTGATCCAACCTTTGATCAGTCAGGGCCCATTCTACTAGGCGTAGGGAATATGGGCTGATCTATTACAAGAAAGCATATATCATTTAGATTCAGGTCTTCTTGCACAAGGAACTAAGTTAGGATGGCTTTTATTCCGTGGAACAATAACAGGAACTACACTATTTCATTAGCGACCGTCATTGAAGCTGATGACATTGAAATTGAAAAAGATACGAGCCTTAAACGATGCCTACAAGGGTTCTTTGATTCAGAAAGTTTGCCCAATGATAGTTCGGTCTGGACAGCAGAACAAAAACAATGTGAAACTCATTTACTGGAAACCCATCGTATTTATGAACAAACGTGTCATTATATTCTTAAAATCACCCTCAGGGAGAGTTAGAGTCATATTGGATCAAATAGAGCTATTGCATTACAGCGCTTCCGATGTTTAGAACGACGGATTAAGTTATACATTGTGTTGCCACCGTTCCTAGTGCCACTAGGCTAGTGTGCAGTAACTAAAACTGTTACTAGAACTACTAGGAGATCCACTGGGTATTGTAAAGCCCTCATTTGCACATTGAAAACGATTGGATACGGCCTGAAACCAAAGTACCAGAAGGACCAGTTTAGTATATATTCCACATCATGCGGTATTAAAGAAATTTCGCGCAGTATTCGCGCAGCCTCGTTTCGGTCTGAGTCGAAATGTCGAGATGTGCGGAAAAAATCTCCGAATATTGGTTCATAGGAGACACATTTGGAATTACCTCTGCACCATTTTGTGCAATGTGCCAGAGACAATGCAAGCAAATGGCAATTGGGCTCGGAAGGCATTTAAAAAAATTTTTCTGTCAATGACTATAACTAGAGCTGATACAGAAAAGGAATGGCTGAATTTATGTCAAGAGATGGCATGTGAAGGGTTTCGTCTCACGAAATGGCGACTAAGTTCAAGGCTAATAAAGAGATATCTGGATCAGCAGTCTGAATGTTGAAGTAGTGCTGAAATCTAACTCAGAAACGTCAGTTGTAGGATTACGATGGTTGAACTCACGGTTAGGACAGATTCGATAACAGCAACCTCAAATGGATGGACCAAACGTTCACTTTTGGAAATCACAAGTCTCTATGATCCGGACGGATTAATGTCACCATTGGTTATGAAGGTGAAATGAGTACTACAGAAAATTTGGAAGATTAAATTTCTAGATGGAATCAGATCGCGTTAAATCTGGTATTGGCGAAATCAAGAGTTGCACCCCTAAAAAATGAGATGAAAAATGAAACGCCTTGAATTGCGCACTGTTGTACTTCATGAGCTGATGCGTAACGTGCAGTCTAATTGCGTGGAATATTGAATGTAGGTTGAAGGTTAAGGAGCACTATCGGTATACTCAAACAGTTTGTGGCTAATCGTGATGGTAAGATAAAGTTATGTACCAACAGACGTACATCCTGCAGATCTTATTTACAGAGGAGTGTCAATTCACGATGTTTAGATTTATACGCAACTATCTGCAACCGGTTACAGAAAGGATGGAATCTCAATTGACTGTGGAAGAATTACATCGTGACCATTTACCATTTAGAAGACGATGATGCAGAAGAAAGTGAAGGGATGTATCTCAAATAGGTTAAGGACGTTAACTCCATTTTTGCGAGATAATATGCTACGTATACGTGGACGGTTACAGTATGCAGATTTAACTGGTTTTCACTGCAATCCTGTAATATTACCGGAAAAAGGACAATTGGTATAGTTGTTGTTTCTCATGTAAAACTGTTACACTGCGGGGCACAGTAACTTGTAGCTGATGTGAGATAAAGGTATTGGGTGATAGGTTGGGTGTCGCTGGTTTGTGAAAGGATGTAAGCTAAACCAAGCGAGAAAATTTTGGGCGATTTTCTGTTTGGAATTATAGTAAGTGTAAAAGTTTTCATTACAGTCTGTTGAGTTTTTCACCGAAAAGACGTTTTGAATTTCAATTTCTGGGGGTATACGATTGTTTATTGTTTTAAACACCACGGAACAGGGTGTAGTGTATAAAAGACGTATCTGTACATATCAGCCTTGCATACTTTTAGGCCGCTCAAAGAAAACACTAAATTTGTTAATTTTTATTTGCGATAAATTCCTTTCATTACTGTAAACAAAAACACCGGAATGATGCGGGGAATGATTGTCATTTTTTCTTTTCTGTTTGAAATTTAATTTTTGTTTGTGATACATTTTTTTCATTATTGTAAGCAAAAACACCGGAAATAAAAATAGTTTAAAAATAGTAGTCAGATTATAAAAATGTAAAACATCAACAACAAAATTGGAGTGATTCAGAACTGGCGAAGTTAAGCCAAAATATCTTGAAGGGATCCCGTAACCTCGAGTTGTGCCAAGTTGCCCCAAGTTTAGGTGAACTTAACTCTGCAAATTATAAACCGAAACAAAACACTCCGAAATAAAACATCTGCTTTACCGTTAGAAACACACTATTATTTTGCGGTTGTTCTGCATAAAATTAAGACAATTTTATTGGCTATTGTACATTTTTGTTAGCAAAAAATAATTAATTGAAGAAAAAAGTACTAGAATCGTAAATTCCATCGTATTTCTCCAAAAGGAATAGATTTCGACACAATTGTGTTTAACCTAAATAAAAGGTATTTCAAATTATATTACTACTAGATTGGTGGATATCTTTAATAGTTTAGGAGATGTAGTGGTAAGAATTCCAAATTTCGACAGGTTATTACTGGATAAGGATCAACGTCGAAAACTGCAATAACAATAATGCCGTGTTTACACGTGTCACCTGGGGACAACATTTGTTGTTGTTTTCACAGCCAAACGGCAAGCTGAACTATGGATTGTATGCAAATGAACGTGTCCCCTGAGAAACAAATGTCCCTCGCATTTTCTGAGGACAACAGAAAACAGAGTTGCTTATTAGTGAAAAAATATTTGTAGACTGAAATCAGGTATGTATTGTCATCAAATGTAAAAGTAAATGTATACAAATTTAGCAAGAAGGAATAGCAGTTGCTCTAAACTCAAATTTTATGGTTTTTTGTTGTTTCTAATGCTAACTCTAAAAACCACAACACCTTTTGTCGCTCGTCTGGTTTCCGAGTTATAGCACCTTGAAGTTTAAAGATTTATGAGCTAAATCTCCTGAGCGATTTTGAACAAAATGTTGTTTTACATAGGTAGGTAGGTGGGTAAGAAGGGCTTGTAATCCCCCGGGGGGATTACCAACACCTAGGCCTATCCGGCCCATTGTGGTTGCCCATATATGTAAATAAAATTTTAGAATTTTAGGTTGGAACTCCTTGTATGCGCGCCGGATCTCCAGCCCCCGCAGCCAGAGCCTCCCTGTGTAGGTTGGGTAGTGGCCGCGAAAAGGCCAGACCAGCGCTCCTAATGAAACCCAGAAGGCGCCTGGGACCCAACAGAGTCTGACATTGTGAGTTGCCTTGAGTTCCCTGAGCTTCCCTCTACAATTCGGTACAACCTTTGATTTTGCCACCACAGAGCCCAGCGCAAGGAGTGGCCTGACTGTCCACAAAGAAGTGTATATCTGTGTTCGATATCCGTTCCTTCAGGACAAACTCAGCCGCCCGCTCGATCGCAAACACCTCCGCTTGGAAGACGCTACAGTAGTCAGGCAGTCTGAAATGTCCCTTGACTTGTAGCGTGCTGGAGTAAAAACCAAGGGATTAGTTCCCCTGATAACCAGTCCTCCCTGCTGGGCAGGTGCACCGAGGGTCTACCCTCAAACTCAAGTCTCGGGAGAATGTAGTCTGTTGGAGCAGACAGGTTCAACCCGTGACCAGAGTTTAGCAGCCTAAGCCTGTGAAGCACGCTGGCGTGTCTGAGCTGGGCCTCGTTACCGAGGTTGAGCTCTCTGAGCCTAAGCAGGCTTTTGCAAGCAGTGCCCAACATGAATAGGTCGAGAGGCAGGAGATGCAGCAGAGTGTCCAGTCCAGCCTGCGGCATACTTTTCACTGCTCCAGTAATCGCCCTGGCAGCACATCTTTGCACCCCTGTTAGGGTTTTAAGGTTGCTGTCCCGCTGCAACGCCTCCCACCATACCAAGCTCCCGTAGGAGAGAATCTTGCGTACAATTGCTGTGTACATCCAGTGGACGATGTACGGTGATAGGCCCCATCTCCCTCCGATGGCCTTTTTGCAGGCGTAGAAGGCGTTTAGTCCGTTTTTCGCTCTCTCAGCCACGTTAAGTTTCCAGGATAATGCCGAGATACTTCACATGGCCGTTTAGGCGGGGCCTCCTAAAGTCCGGGATCTTGTATTTTCTAGTGAAGAGGACAAGTTCGGTCTTTGCTGCGTTCGTGCCGAGACCATTCCTGTCTGCCCAACTCGAAATTAGCTCTAGTGCGTGAGACATTAGCTCGCTGATTGTGGGTAGTAATTTACCCGATATCAGGATAGCTATGTCATCAGCGTACACTATTGCCCTAACGCCCGAACCCTGGAACTCTCTCAGAATTCCGTCCACCACCATGAGCCACAGGAGGGGGGAGAGAACCCCTCCCTGGGGAGTCCCGCGCGTGACGTTCTTACGCAACTTGGTCGTCCCCATGGATGGACTTATGATCCTGCCTTTCATCATCTCATCAATCCAATCCCCTATGGCCCCTGGAATGTCAAATTGCGTCAGGGCCTCGGTAATTGCCTCCGGTTTGACATTATTAAATGCGTCTTCGATGTCCAGAAAGGCGCCCAAAGTGTATTCTCTATTTCCAAGAGATTTCTCTATCGTGGACACCACCCTATGAAGTGCGCTCTCAACCGATTTGCCTTTCATGTAGGCGTGGCGGGACTGGCACAACCTGTGGGTTATCCTGTTCCTTATGTACAGATCCACCAGCCTCTCGAGCGTCTTCAGCATAAATGACGAAAGAGAGATGGGTCTGTAGTCCTTAGCGGAGAAGTGGGATGGTCTGCCTGCTTTCGGTATGAAGACGACCCTTACTTCCCTCCATTCCTCAAGGACATATTTATTCCTAAGGCATCCTTTGAAAATTTCGATGACCAGCGGTAGGATTGAGGTAAGGGACTTTTGCAGCATGGCCGGTATGATACCGTCTTTTCCCGCCGACTTGAAGGGACTGAACGAACCCACCGCCCATTTAACCTTGTCCTCATCCACAATGTCGCCAACTGCACCCCGCGATGGACTCGCTGCTGATTCACAGATGGAACTAGGAGCGCCACATTGCTCCTCCGCTTTCTACTCGTGATCAGTGCATCCTGGAAAGTATTTGTCACAGAGCACCTCCAGAGTCTCACGGCTGCTTTGCGTCCACAAGCCATCAGACCTTAGGATAAGGCCTGGTGTCGCCTTTTCGCGGGCTAGTAGCCTCCGTAGTCTTGCTGCCTCGTTTACTTCGCAAACAGAGCCACAAAATTCCCTCCACGAGTCCCTCTTTACTATTCTTATCCTACTCTTGTAAAGCCTGAGCCACGTCCTGTACAGAACCCAGTCCGTATTGTTGCCGGAGCTTTTGGCCCTGTTGAAGAGTGTTCTGGTAGCTCTCCTTAGCGCCGCCAACTCCGGGGTCCACCATCCTGGCTTGCTACTCTTGCGTAGACGGCTTATAGAACAAGGATAGGATAGGATAGGATTTTACATAAATGAAAGACAATTGAAAGGAATTAAACTTCAAGGTACTATAATTCGGAAACCAGACAAGAGCGACAAAAAGTGTTGTGGTTTTTGGAGTTCGCAATAGAAACAACAATGAAATTTCAGTTTACAGCAACTGCTATTCCTTCTTGCTAAATTGACATCAAAAACAACAGCAGCACCAATAATTGCAAAACTATTCGTGGTTTCAGCGAACCAATTTAGTGTAATTTAGTAATTTCTATAGGAAAATCTGCCGGAGACTTTTATTTTCTTGCATAGTATGGCAAATGCTCCATTTGAGCTTTTGCGTTTCCTCCAATCCTTCACCCAACAACTTCTTCTTCGAGTGGGTTCAGCACTCCGCACTTGTTCCAATATTTGTATAGTTTGTATTACATTGGCTATAATTTCAGCATCTTCTTGCTGAATTGTAAATAACGCGTCTATATATTCACTTGTCATCGAAATTAGTTCAACTTCTTTTCCTCTAAACTTTCCATTATTTTTTCGCTTATAATCACGGCGGTATCGCGAATTTGAGTGTAAAACGAGGTTTGCAAAGTTTATAGTCAAAAACTATTATAAATTCTTAAATAGTATCTAAAAGTATGGAAATGGTACCAAAAAGTATAAAAAAATCATGCAATAAGATCATCCATGTCACACCGTTCCACAATCCAATCTGTCCCCCGTGTAAACGCTGTCGGGGACACGGCCGATGAATAGTTCCAAACGTGCGACACGTGTCCCCCGTGTAAACACGACATTACAGTCACGGCGTTACCACGAAAGTAAAGTTTAACAAAACGGTTTGTAATATTTTATAGTCAAAAACTATTATAAATTTTTAAATAGTAAGTAAAGCTATACAAATGGTAGCAAAAATATTAAAAAATCATGCAATAAAATCATCCATGTCCCGACGATCCACAAACCAATCTGTCCCCGGTGTAAACGCTGTCGGGGACACGTTGGATGATTAGTTCCAAACGTGCAAACGTGTCCCCTGTGTAAACACGCCATAACAAAATTAGAGCGCAATTCAATCAGTAGTTTTTCGCGCCTTTTTTTTAACGTATATTTCCCTAAATTAAGTACATTTTAAGCGTTGAACATAATCGGAGCAACAGGATACAGCAACATTTCCAGGCAACAAGAAATTCCATGGCGTTAAGCATTAAACACAATTGGAGCAACAGGATACAGCAACATTTCCAGGCAACAAGAAATTCCATGGCGTTAATTATAATGGCTGGGCAACTGTTGCTCAGCAACAAAAATTTCATATGTTAAATTCTTAATGGTGGTGTAACACTAGGCCACTTGAGGCCGTCGTAGAAAACCTTCAACTGTTTCTTACATTTTCTCCAGCATCCTTTTTTAGAGGATTTTCCATTTCTTTTAGCAATTGATAAATATTTTGAGTAATTTTTTTAAATAGGAATGCCGTATATTTTCTATTTTAGAAATAAATTGCTTGTAATAATAATAATAAAAATTTCGTTAAATATGAACTTAAATAAATTGGCATTAAGATGCCTAGTGTGACACCCACCACCATGCTATTTGTCAAATTTTACATGACACAATGTAAACAAACACACCGAAGAAGAACAAGAATGATTCTGTTGCTGTCAAAATTAGAAATTAGCCCGGAGACAAGATACAAAATGGAATGCAAACCACGGCAACAAACTGGAAAGCAAACTTTTTTCTCGATCTCCATAAGAGCCCATGTAAATTTGACAGCTAAAAATGTATCTTGTATCCTGTTGCTCCAATTGTGTTTAATGCTTTAATTATAATGGCTGGGCAACTGGGAAACAAAAATTCCATATGTCAAATTCTTAATGGTGGTGTAACACTAGGCCACTTGAGGCCGCCTTAGAAAACCTTCAACTGTTTCTTACATTTTCTCCACCAACCTTTTTTAGAGGATTTTCCATTTCTTTTAGCTATTGATAAATATTTTGAGTAATTTTTTTAAATAGGAATGCCGTATATTTTCATATTTCAGAAATAAATTGCTTGTAATAACAATAATAAAAATTTCGTTAAATATTAACATAAATAAATTGGTGTTAAGATGCCTAGTGTGACACCCCCACAACGCAAACTGTCAAATTTTACCTTATGAAATGTCAAATCGATAATAAAGTTGTTTTGTAAAGTTTAAAAATAAAATAATATAATAATAAAATCAAAATAAGTGAAAAATGAACGAGCAAGAAGCAAAGGATGCTATCCAAGCACTTTTGGAATTGTCAGTGTTGCTTGCCATGGCGTACAAAGCCTTTTAGCAAGCTATGAAAAAAACGCGACGGAGGTGGTGGGTTCGTCCAGTTAACATAAATAGAGATGTCGTAGGCTTCTTTGAAACTGGCACAAAGCAACAAATATTAAATGACGCAGAGCATTTTTTTATTGCAACTAGGATGGATTCTGCAAATTTTCGGTGCTTGCTCGTTCTTTTCCGAGAAAAGTTGATGAAGAACTCCCAACGCAAAGCAATTGCACCAGATATCAGGCTGTCCATAACACTTCTGTAAGTATTGCAGTCAACAACGTTAAAGAAAATTATTAACCAGTTCAGTCTTACAGATATCTGGCGCAAGGTTGCAATGTGCAAGTCCTTGCATGGACACACAAACTGGGCTTCTCAACGGTCCGCAAAATTATCTATGAAACCTGCGATGCGATATGGAGTGAGTTATATGGAGTATATGTAGCGCCTCCAAGTTTTATAGATTGGCAGAAAATATCCGAAGATATTTTCGTAAAGAGTGGAATGCCCAACTGCTTAGGGGCCATCGACGGCAAGCACATAAACATTATAAAGCTCAAAAAAAGCGCATCGCTTTACTTTAACTATAAGCGGCACTTCAGCGTAGTCCTGATGGCAGCCTGCGATGCAAACTAATGCTTCACTTTTGTTGACGTCGGAGCTTTAGAGAGCCAAAGCGATGGTGGCGTTTTTATGCGTAGGACCTTTGGGAGGCAAATTTTAAATAACATGCTGCCAGTGCCACCGGATCGTCCGCTGCCAGGTGACTCGGAAACATTTCCGCATTACTTTGTCGCTGACAGCGCGTTTCCATTGAAAAGTAATATTATGCGGCCATACCCTGGTACTCGTTTGCCAGAGGACAAACAAAATTTTAACAAGACATTGTCCCGTGCGCGTGTCCATATTGAAAACGCATTTGGAATACTTTCGAGCCGGTGGCGTGTTCTTGGATCGACCATACATGCAAATCCTGAAAACGTCGACAAAATTGTGTTGGCCACAATAGTGCTGCACAATTTTTTGATGCTTAAAAAAGATACGGTCTATTTTAATAACGAAGATCCGGAAAGATTTGGAGTCGAATTTCATCTACGCTCAGCTCGTCTGGCCACATCAAACCGATCGACATCGCATGCGTTCCACGTTCGAGAACTACTCAAAAATTTTCTATTTCAAAACAGAAACATTTAACTCTTTATTAAATCCTTGTTGTGGTTTTTTAATCAGCCACAATAACAATAATAAACAACTTGCATTTTGATTCAATATTTTTAATTTTTTCAAAAAAACTTAATACTAACAAAACAGGATTAATTAGAAAAATGCATAAATAAAATAATTCAACAATAATATAATAAAAGGAAAAATAATAATAAACTTCAGTAATAAAATAAGAAAAGGAAAAATAAATTCAAAAAGTGTCGCAATTTTAATTGCCTTCGCTTTTCCGTGCAGTCCAGTTTTGGACCTCGCAAAACACAACTGCTTGGACCTTACTTATCACGGATGTTGCTAAATTTCGTGGCATGCGCGCAGATTTTAAAAGATGTGCCATGGCAGAGAAAGCCATGTCAATCTCATTTTCTTCCTTCAGCTCAAATCGCTCCGATATTTTGCTGGCGGTTTCTGAAATTTCGGCCATAGTCGCGCTAAAATCATCTTGTACTTTTCGCTAAATTGAAAGAAGTATTATTTAAATATCATTAAATAGTACGCAACTTACATATTTTGGACAGGCGGCAGAGCTTGATGCTGATATTGTTGACGCTGGCGTCGACGTAGCGCTCGCATTCAAGTCCGGTAGCTGAGGGTTGTTACTGTCCTCTACCTCGAGATTTCCTATGGTACTGCAAAGATATTACACATATTATTAATGTGGTGACTTACTTTAATGCTCAATCCACTTACCACCTGCTGGACTGGGCCCCGTCGAGGAACATCATGGCCTCGTAATGGTGCCATTGTTTTTTCCTGCGATACGGTGCAGCGCTGCCCGAGGCCAAAATGTTTGACCGTTTGGCACGCCGGTACATGTCCCGGAGCATCTTCCACTTCTTCCGGCAAGTATCTCCTAAAGAGATAATTGTGAAACCAAATACTTTTGAAGCAAAAACTTACCATCTAAATTGAGCTGCCTGCCGATGTCGTCCCAAAGAGCATCTTTCTGGCCAACGTTTTTATAATTTGGCGACGCCAGGTCGTATAAACAAGGATGCTGTTTAACAGCATTTATAATAGCCTCTTCAATATTCATTATGAATTCTTTTGTATTGTATTGTCACTCACAGATAGAAACAAACAGAATGTAAACAATCTTAATGCAAATTGTCAAATTTTACATGACAGAATGTAAACAAACACACCGAAGAAGAACAAGAACGATTCTGTTGCTGTCAAAATTAGAAATAACCCGGAGACAAGATACAAAATGGAAAGCAAACCAGAGCAACAAACTGGAAATCAAACTGTTTTCTCGATCTCCATAAGAGCCCATGTAAATTTGACAGCTAAAAATGTATCTTGTATCCTGTTGCTCCGATTGTGTTCAACGCTTTATTAATTAGGGTTATTGTGGGGTGTTACACCAGGCATCTTGACGCCAGACTCGCTTATTCTGATTGATTGATTGCAAAACGTTAATCAGCTTTCGATCCACGTTCGCCTTAACGTTAGCGCTAAAATTTTGACTGATTCATGAGCTTCAAACACTAACACATTTATAAAGACTCGAAGTCTGAAGACACAGTCTGAAAATTTTTCTTATCTGATGCCTTTTCATTTTTATTTTGTTATGCGTAGCAGCCATAACAACGACTTCGCTTAAAAAAACGTGCATGTCGGTAGAATTAGAAAATGTATTGAATGAAAAAACAGGACCTGCTGTATTTCATGTTTTTGCTTACTTTACTGATCTTAGAATTATATTGTATTATGTAATTTTTATTATTATTATTTTTATTATTACTAGCTCTAGCAATTTATTTCTGAAATATGAAAATATTCCGCGTTTTTATTTAAGAAAAATAACTCAAAATATTTATCAATATCCAAAACTATATTCTGGAAAGAAACGATACATTTCTTAGAATTATAAATAAACAGGTTGATGTAGAAAAAGGTTGCAATTCCTCTTGCTCTCTCTCTATGATAGAGTGAATAGAGTGAAAGTGGTGAACACTTTCAGCATGTTCATTTTTACCATCTGAAAATTCATGTAAAAAAGACGCTGGCGAAAAGGTAGAAAACATTTACGGTCATTACAAGATATAATGAAAAATACACTTAACAAATTTCAAATAATGAGAACTCCTAAATGCAGGTAGATTTCAGTATACGTAGGTATAGATAGATGGTAGGTTAACGACAACGCTACCAACGAGCATATATTCGTAAAGAGATTGCATGAAACATTTGTTGCCGGCAACATCGTGATTTCATGTGTGAAGATTAGAGCCGCTGTTAATTAGCAGGACTTAGCACTGTAAAGAACAAAACATCTTTGTAAAGCAGAAAACCGAAGATAAAAACGAAGTTCTTTACAGAGTACAAAACTTCCATTGTATTCTGCGCTGGTAGCAAAGCAAAATTGGGTGATCTACTAATGAGTGAGTCGTTGGGAAGATCTTTTCTAATGAGTATGAAGGGATCGGAAAATCGACTTTGCTTCAGTTATTTTGCACTAACAATGCTAGCGAATATGATGAAGTGTGAAAGAAAGAATGGATCAATTCGTGGAGTACAGCGGGCGATGAGAAGAACGGTGCGATTCATCTTCTTTTGCTTCCCTTACAATAACAAATCATGTGAAGTTGTCCGTCCGTCTGGGTTTGTTTCAAATTTTTCATTTTATGGTTTTTGAAAGAAATCTTGCTTTTCGTAACTTTGTTCTGCTTCTTTTTCGATGCCCAAGCTTTGTAAAGCGCTGGCACGATCTACGTTCCGAGCATAGCGTGCTGTTTAAGAATTTGTGTGGGCCTGTAGTCGGCATATCAATTCACTATACACGTTATACGAGTAAGACTGAAAAGTTAATAGAAGACAAATTATGGAAATATTTATATTATACATATGTGTGTGATAATACAAAGTATGATCTTAAAGAAATCTACTAGATGAATGCATAAAGAAAAGAAATATTTCATCACCAGATTGGTTTAATATAGACGGAAGCTGTTACAAGCATAGGTATAGTATTTTACATTTGATTACGGTTTTAATTCGAAAAAATGCGAGATGGTTAAAAGAAAAATTAGCTGCCGAAGAAGCAAGAAAGAAATTCGAATTAAAAAGAACCAAAACAACGAAAAAAGCTAATGCTAAGATGAGCATCTAACAAAGGCTTGTAGATAAATAAGATTAATGATTTGTCCTAAGGGTCCATTAAAATTAGAGTTCAGTTTAATTAAAATAATAAATACTTTAACACAATTATAAATTTAAGTTAAACTAAAATTAAATTGAAATAAAATGTAAATATAATTTATTTTTAATTATTTGTTATTATTAGGTAACATGTAAATTAAATATTATGTACTGTATATGTTGTATAATAGATTTCACATTAAAATACGAAAATAAAACACAATTTAAACTTTAATAAATATTTTATTTTTATAGCTTCATATATATGTAGTTTATATAAACTTACTTAATAAGTATTGAAAAATAATATTGTTTAATAAGTGTTACTAATGAAATCAGTGATAATGGGCTAAAGTAAATTTCTTTAAAATCATACTTTGTATTACCACACACATATAATATAAATATTTCCATAATTTGTCTTCTACTAACTTTTCAGTCTTACTCGTATAACGTGTATAGTGAATTGATAGGCCGACTACATATCATCTATGCCCATACAAATTCTTAAACAGCACGCTATGCTCGCAGCATAGATCGTGCCAGCGCTTTACAAAGCTTGGACATCAATAAAGAAGCAGAACAAAGCTAAGAAAATCAAAATTTCTTTCAAAAATCATAAAATGCAAAATTTAAAGCAAACCTAGACGGACGGCCGCACATGGTTTGTTATTGTAAGAGAAGCAAAAGAAGACGAATCGCACCGTTCTTCTCATCGCCCGCTATACTCCACAAATTGATCGATTCTTTCTTTCACGTTTTACTTGGCTTCCGAGTGCTGGATCGATCTCTTCTTACGCATATTCGCTTGCATTGTTAGTGCAAAATAACAGAAGCGAAGTCGATCTTGCGATCCCTTCATACTCATTAGAAAAGATCTTCCGAACCACTCACTCATTAGTAGAGCATTCAATTTTGCTTTGCTACCAGCACAGAATACAATCGAAGTTTTGTACTCTGTAACGAAGTTCGTTTTCATCTTCGGTTTCCTGCTTTACAGAGCTGGTTTTTGATTACAGAGCTATGCCCTGCTAATTAACAGCGGCTCTAATCTTAACACATGAAATCACAGATGTTGCCGGCAACAAATGTTTCATGCAATCTCTTTACCTATTTATACTCGTTGACGTTACTCCGTACAATGGTTTCGTTGAAATAAAAGTGCTTACAAACAGACTCTCAACCTCTTGCACGTACACGAGTTTGAGAACGCTCATAACTTTTTGTAGTGTGACAGTGAGCAACTTAAAAAGTTACGGCGGCCTCAAGATGCCTAGTGTAACATAGGCCATTTTCCCTTTATATCGTTGCAACACTTACAGTATATCACTACATTACATTTTGCTTTCTTTAGGTTATATTGCTAAAAAAGAAAAGCAATCTTTACAATCAAACATGACGAACGTTGATGATTTATTTAATTGTTTTGATGATAAGGGCATTCCAAATCCTAGTCCAGTAGTTTCACAGGATATCTTGGAAAAATCGTTCGAAAATGAAAAAGACAAACAAGAAAAGTATATTCATACTATATATAAAATTATATACATATCGCACTCAGTCCACAGAAGTGACAACTTAAAATATCTCAATCTCCAGAAAACGAAATTTTGTGATTGCAGCTTGGCTTATATTCATAGGAATAGAACCTAACAGATTTTGGCATCAGTTTAGTATGGCAAGAAAATAAATTGAGCTTTGGGTGGTTGGTATACATATATATCTATCCATTGCAAAGAGTTTTAGTATATAAACTCGAAAACGAAAAATATTGAGTTGTATCATTTTTGTGGATTGAGTGCGAAATATAATTTACCCTGAACCAAAAAACGTTTAAAAATATTTTAGCAAAAATACAATTCCAAAACGACCTCATAGCGATACAAATTTCGACTATCAAAAGCGCCAAAAAGTCACCGAATCTATACTTGATGATATATGTATTGAAGCACTGCGAACGCGGATTTCAATTCATGTCATTGAATCACAAGACTCGTGTGTACACGAAGTGGCAACCTATCCCGGCCAGGAATACATTCCGTTAAATTTTGCAGGAGTGCCGGTTAAAGAGTACCCTTTCGTTTTGGATCCTTTCCAAAAGGAGGCTATTCTGTGCATTGATAACAACCAGAGCGTACTTGTCTCTGCGCATACTTCCGCAGGGAAGACTGTAGTTGCGGAATATGCTATTGCTAAATCGTTGGGTGGTAAACAACGGGTAATCTACACAACGCCCATAAAAGCATTATCCAATCAAAAATATCGGGAATTCAGTGAAGAATTTAAAGATGTTGGTTTGGTTACTGGAGACGTAACTATAAATCCGTCAGCGTCTTGCCTCATTATGACTACAGAGATTTTGCGTAATATGTTGTACAGAGGATCAGAAGTGATGCGCGAAGTTGGCTGGGTTATATTCGATGAAATCCATTATATGCGTGATAAGGAGCGTGGGGTTGTCTGGGAAGAGACTCTTATTCTGTTGCCTGATAATGTACGCTATGTATTTCTTTCGGCGACAATACCTAACGCCCGTCAGTTCGCGGAGTGGGTGTGTCATCTTCACAAACAACCCTGTCATGTAATCTATACCGACTATCGACCAACACCGCTTCAACACTATATATTTCCTGCTGGCGGTGACGGTATACATTTGATTGTTGACGAGAAGGGACAGTTCAAAGAAGAAAATTTTTCTACTGCAATGGCTGTTTTGCAGACTGTAGGTGAGTTAAATTTTTAGGTCTTTGAGGTCTAAAAGCTTGCATAATAAAGGTGACTTACGAATCATACATTTACTTAGGCCTGTGCGAAATGTGACTATAATTTAGTTATATACTAATTACTGTGGAACTGCTCTACAAGCTAACTTAAAGATGTGACGGATGGCAGAAATGAAATTTTCGATAAGACGTTATTTTTGCTTAAACTAAAATCGTATTTCTTTTTGATTTCTCCATTTCTTTTTTAAATTCAATGAGTACTTTCAAAAAAATACTAATTTTTCGCTCAAAGAATTTTCAACATTTAGTATATACTGCAACGCGAGCTTTGCCTACTTTATCTGTATAAATCTATCTAATACTAACTTTTAGTCACATTTCGCACAGACTAATATATTATGCATTTATTTTTCTTATATATTGGGTCTGGGAAAAATTTCGTGGCGTTTTTTTAGTTTTTTAGTTTGGTTTTAGAATTCAACTGGTTTTCTTATAGTTGAAAATGAATGTATTTAAACCAAATATGCTCCATTAATATCTGCAATGTTTCGCCATTTTTCGGGTAGAGCCATGATGCCATCGATGAAGAACTTGTGTGGTTTCTGGATGAAAAACTGAGGCAAGTGGTTTTCACATGCTTCTTTTGAAAGCAGCTCCATTCAGAGAGTTCTGCAGAGATCGGAACAAGTGGTAGTCTGAGGGCGCTATGTCTGGACTATATGGTGGATGCATCAAAACTTCCCAATTAAATTTTCGCAATTTTTGACGGGTCATGAAAGAAGTGTGTGGTCGAGCGTTGTCATGGTGGAAGACAACACCTTTCCTATCAGTGAATTCCGGCCATTTTCTTTCAATTACGCACAGCATCACCTTTTTTAGCGTCAATCCTGGCTTTGCGAACATTCGTGACCGCTCTCCATCCCTTCCCCACGATTTTTGACGCTTCCGATTATCATACGTGATCCATTTCTCATCACCGATTATGACACATTTTAAAAAAAAGTCGCGATTTAATTGCGTTTCAGCTAATTCTGTCTATCATGTTTTTCTCGCTCAACTCATGAGAAACCCATATATTGAGCTTTTTTAGTAGCCAGCCTTGTGTAGATGGTTTAAAGCAGTTTTGTGGTCATATCTCCATACTAATATCAACACTGCTGATATGCTTATCTTGCTGGACTTTTCATCCAGACTTTTCACGTCTTTCCTATAAGGGTTCCGTGGTATCACTGCGATCAATGTTGCCAGAGTTATTTGCAATTGACCCCACCTATCGGAAATCGCCACTTTTTCCCAGACCCAATATGTATATTTCATTCCTTATACTCCTGATATATTACGTCATTAAGTATGAAATGTCCGATTTTCATAACAGATGACTTTTAAGAGTTGATATCTCTGACACTTGACTATAACGGTTTTTATGTTTTTCATATCATGAAAGTGCATCATTACTCTTTCAAACTCATAGTGCAAATCGTAATTCCTTTTTGAATCTTCTGATATAGAGTAACTTTCATAAGACAATGGAAAGGTAAAGAATGCGGGTCATTTTCGAATATGAGTTTTGTCGCTAAAGCAATGCATCGCAGGCAGTTCGAAACATCAATGAAGTGTTTAGGGAAGGTCACTGGACCTTACGTCGTTGGCTTAATAAGTTTCGTTCTGGTGATTTTAGCCGTGCAAATGAGCCACGTGGAAGACTGGCGAGTGATTTGGATAATGATAACCTGAAAGCTGTAGTGGAAGGAGGTCCGTCTCAAACTACGCATGAACTAGCAGCAGGGCTTGTAGGGAACTTTCGGCCGGGATAATCTCAGCGGCCTCCAGGGTTCAAATTACAAGACTCGGATTGCGTTGTATTTTATTTTAATTATTTATTTATTTATTCAATTTTTTTGTTCGGTTATTAGTTGGTATACTTCCCTTGTTACAGCGAACTGTGAAGTTTTGGTTCCGGTACGCCGGTCACTGGACGTCTTGGTTTGTTGTTGCACTGCTTGATCGCTCCTTGGATCTCACTATGCCTCCTGGTTGACTGATCAGTGTGTTTCCTTGATCTTCGATGTTCACTCACTGATCGCCTAATCTAACTTGACTGTTGCGCGGATGCGATGTTTACTAGAACTTGACTGCTCGGTGACTGATCTAATGATCTTCTCGGACTGATCGATTGATCCTCACTGACTGCTGCGCGTATGCGATGTGCACTCTAACTAGACTGCTCGCTGACTCATCCCTTCTGTACTGCTGCTTGTGTATTTATATGTTCTGAGTTGCTTGTTCTTGGTTTCCAAGTTTGTTCGTAAACAAGTACCCGTTGTTCTTCATTGCTATGTTTCTTGCAAGTGTTGCACTTAGTTCGCAAACATGTTCCCGTTGTTCTGCTTGTGTTGCTTTCAGCTCGTAAACATGTTCCCGTTGATCTTCGTTGCTCTGGCTGTGTTGCGCTGCGATCCTAAACATGTTCCCGTTGTTCTGCTTGTGTTCTGTCTGTGTTGCGCTTAGTTCGCAAACATGTCCCCGTTGTTCTGTGGTCCTGTTTGTGTTGCGCTTAGTTCGCAAACATGTTCCCGTGGTTCTGCTTGTGTTGCGCTTAGTTCGCAAACATGTTCCCGTTGTTCTTCGTTGCTTTGGTTGTGTTGCGCTGAGATCGTAAACATGTTCCCGTTGTTCTGTTTGTGTTGCGCTTAGTTCGCAAACATGTTCCCGTTGTTCTTCGTTGCTCTGTTTGTGAGTTTTCCCCACAATCAGGGTTACTTCTTTGGCGAACTGGTGAAGCAATATTGTTGTGCGGTAATTTTCGACTTTCGAAAATTGTCGTCACACTCCCTTCTTACTTCAGGTGGCGCGGCCAGAAGCTGTGTGTTTTCTTTTCCTTTAGGTGTTTCTTCTTCTCCCCCCTTTCCCCGTGTGTTTGCCTTCTAAATCTCGTTCCAATTTTTCCCGTATTTTTGTTGTTGTGTTTTGTGTCCTAAATCTCGCTCCAATCTTGTTGCGTGTGTTTGTTGTTGTATTTTGTCTTCTAAATCTTGCTCCCATTTTGTTGCGTGTGTTTGTTGTTTTATAGTTGACTCCTAAATCTCGATTCAGTTTGTTGCGTGTGTTTGTTGTTTTATTGCTGTCCTCTAAATCTTGCTCCAGTCTTGTTGCGTGTGTTTGTTGTTTTATTGTTGTCCGCTAAATCTCACTTCAGTTTTGTTACGTGTGTTTGTTGCTGTAGATTTGGTGTCTAAAAGTCGCTCCCTTTTACCGGTTCGCTACACACGTGTGTTGTTGGATATTTTGGTTCCTAAATCCCGGTCCCTTTTTTTTCCCATCGTACTCGTCGCCAGTGTTGTACCCTATGTTATGTTCCCTCCCTTTCCTTCAAATTTTCCCTGACCAGTGTGCCTTTTCCCAGATTTGTTTGTCTGGCATGTTCGGGTTCAAATCGGCGTTTTTTGGTTAGATTTCTATCTGCTTGGTGTAGTGTTGTGTGTTTGTGTTTTATTTGTTCGCCTTGACTCGGCTTACCTGAGGTTAGGTTCGGTTTGTGTCCCGGGTGTTTGCGAGGGTCGCTGGTCCTGATTTTAGGTTTTACCACGTGACATCGAGATTTGACTACGTTGTATCGAAAATTTTCTTTACTCTTCATTGTGATGGAACTCCATGAGTTCGCTGACGTGGGCTCTGCGTGTGCGCGTCTCGCCATCTCTTTTGAGGTTCACGATTACCGGTGACACAAATTTGGTTACGCGGTATGGTCCGTCGTATCGTGGCGCGAGCTTCGCTGCGAAGTTGTCCACTGCCTTCGATAGGTGATGTTGTTTCACCAGCACTTGTTGTCCCAGCTTAGGGCTCCATGGACGGCGGCGTAAGTTGTAGTGACGTGCTTGGTCCTGCGCTGCTCGTTGCATGTTTTGTCCCACGATGGTGTGTACGTCGTTTAATTTCGTCAATTTTTCTTCTAGCGTGTGTGGTGTTTGACCGGTACCGGGGGTCACTTCATCGAATAATGACCTCGGGAGGCGTAATTCCCGCCTCTGAGTCACAAAGGCTGGGCTATAGCACAGAATAAACAGTATACAGAATGCGCATCTCATACAAAAAAAATTTTGTTCCGTGGTCGCAATATTACGACCACTGTTAACTTAACATTACGTCCGCTGTTAATAATATTACGACCAGCATTTAACAGCCTTTGTTTCTGTAAGTTCAACTCGTTTGGTGTTTCTAACAGAACCGAGTGAGCTGATCAACATTTCCCGACGGCAACTTCGTCATCATTCGGTATCATCGTTGCTCAGTCGATTTTTTCCTACAGCATTTCTATTGTACTATAAATATATACAAACATACCCGTACAATAAATATGTTTGTACAGATATATATGTTTACACAAGGAAGATGTAGGAATGTGTTTCGCAGGCATATCAAACTCCTAAAAAATTGTCGACTAGCACTTTTTTCGTTTTCTAAAACAAAACTACTGTGTAAAAAAAGAAGAAATCATGAGAAAAATGCATAGAATATTGATAATCTATGAATTGTTACAAAAAATGTTTATAAGCGGAATTATATTTTCTTTCTATCTCGTGTTATTTCAAATTTGTGTTTCCATTAATTTTTTAATGTTACTCGTATAACGTATTCATTGTCTTGATATGCCGACTAAAGTATTCTTCTTCTTAAATCTTCTGCCTATTCAAATTCTTCAACAGCACGCTATGCTCGCAACGTAGATCGTGCCTGCGCTTTACAAAGCTTGGGCATCAAAAAGAAGCAGAACAAAGCTAAGAAAAGCAAAATTTCTTTCAAAAATCATAAAATGCAAAATTTAAAACAAATCCAAACGGACGGACGGCTGCACATGGTTTGTTATTGTAAGAGAAGCAAAAGAAGACAAATCGCACCGTTCTTCTCATCGCCCCCTGTACACCATAAATGGATCGATTCTTTCTTTCACACTTTACTTGACATACGAGTGCTGCATCGATTATCTCTTCTTACGCATATTCGCTAGCATTGTTAGTGCAAAATAAAAGAAACAAAGTCGATCTTCCGCTCCCTTCATACTCATTCGAAAAGATCATCGACTCTCATATGATGTGTGTTTGTTGGTAGAGTGTGCACTGAACTCGCTCTTTTGATGAAACTTGCCTAACTAATAACAGCAGAGAACTTCGTCGCCCGACAAATTAACAGCGACAAAGCTCTGTTAACCAAATTTTGTTATCCCCCTATTGCTTTCGGCCCGCACCCGTAATTCAGATTGCTTCGTTGGGCGACATGCGCATTCTGTATACTGTTTATTCTGTGGCTATAGCCTGTCGTTTCTGAAACGCTGCTGTTTATTGCCAGCGTTATTTCGGGCAGCATTTCGTCTCAATTTCTATGGTGATTGTCGGCGAGCTGTGCTATCATCGTCTTCACGGTTCGGTTGGCACGTTCTGTCGGATTCTCTTGTGGGGTGTACGGTGCCGTGGACTGTTGTTTGATACCCATTTCTCGAAGAAACTTCTGAAATCCGATGCTCGCGAATTGGCTGCCGTTGTCTGTTATTACGATCTTGGGCGTTCCGAACCGTGCTAAGATCCGTTCGCGGAAGGCTCTTTTTAGGGGTTCGGTTGATGCTTTCCGAAGCGGAATCATCTCGGTCCATTTAGAAAACTTGTCAAAGAATACTAGTAGCATGCAATTTCCATGTTTTGATCGTGGCAGCGGGCCAATGAAGTCGGTACATACCGTTTCCCATGGTTCTTTCGCTGTGTGTGATAACATGTACCCTGCTGGCGTCTGCTGACTTGGTTTATACCTCTGATATGAGTTACAATTTCGCACGTAACGTTTTATATCGCGGAACATACCTGGCCAGAAATACTTGTTGGCCATCCTGATCATGGTTTTACGGATACCCCCGTGCGCGGCACATGGGCTGTCGTGGTTCTCTTGCAGGACTCGTTCTCGTAGATTGGTTGGCACACATAGTTTCCACGGTGTGGTGTCTTCGTCGTCCAGACGGGAGATGTGTCGGTACAGCTGCTCGTTCTGCATTGCATAGTCGGCGTATTTCTGGGGATTCTCTCTGACTTCCTTTATCTTCTTCTCAAGCCACGGGCAGGCATTTACCGTCGTGGTGGGCTCGATCGTAGTGATCTTTCCTGACTTTTCTGGTGGTGGTTCTTGTGGTTGCCTTGATAACGCATCGGCGATAACGTTGAGTTTTCCTTTCCGATATTGTACGTCAAACATGTATTGTTGGAGCTCTAGGGCCCATCTCGCTACACGTCCTGACGGACTCTCTATGGAATTGAGCCACTTCAACGATAGGTGATCGGTGATGACTGTGAACCGGTATCCCTCTAAGTACGGACGCATCTTCCTGATGGCCCACACGATGGCTAGGCATTCCTTCTCTGTTGATGAATAATTGTTTTCGGCCTTGTTGAGTCGTCGGCTGGTATATGCAATTACCCTTTCTTGTCCTTCGATGTCTTGCGTGAGTACTGCTCCAAGTCCGTAGTCGCTGGCGTCGGTCTGTAGGGTGAACCTTTGATTGAAGTCTGGGCAGGCCAGTACTGGTGCAGAGGTCAACTTTTGTCAGCTTGTACAATGTCGGCGAAATTTGGTACGAATCGTCGGTACCACGAGGCTATGCCTAGGCATCGCCTAAGTTCCTTTGTGTTGGTTGGTGGCTGCAATTCTCGAATTGCCGTAATCTTATCGGGATCGGTGTGGATTCCCTGTTCGCTGATGACGTGTCCGAGATACTTCACTTCTCGCTTAAAAAAATCGCACTTTTCGACGTTTAATTTGAGATTCGCTTGTCGTAATCGTCGGAATACTTCTTTTAAATTTCTCAAGTGTTCTTCTAGTGACGCTTCCGTGACGATTATGTCATCCAAGTAAGCGAATGCGTGGGGTTCCATGTCTGGTCCGATGACTTGGTCTAGTGCTCGTTGGAATGTTGCGGGTGCTGAGTGTAGGCCGAACGGCATCACGCGCCATTGGAATAGCCCTCTTCCCGGAACTGTGAACGCTGTGTATTGTTTGCTACTTTCTGCCATTGGAATCTGCCAGTATCCGTTCTTTAAGTCGAGGCTACTTATGTAACGGGCATCGCGTAGTCGATCTAGTATGTGGTGTATTCGTGGTATTGGGTAGGCGTCAGGGACAGACTTCCTGTTTAATTGCCGGTAATCAATGCATAGTCGCCATTTGCCTGTTTTCTTGCGGACTAGTACTATCGGCGCACTATATGGACTGTGGGATGGTTCAATACACCTGTTTCTTACTAGTGCATCTATTTCCTCGTTTATGACGGTTTGCACTGCCGGGTTCCGCGGGAAGTATCGCTGCTTAATCGGTTGTTCGTCGCGCATGCTAATTTTGTGCTCGGTTATGCTGCTCGTCCCTTGGATATCACCGAACTTATGCAGTTCTCCTGTAGAATTCTCTCTGCGTCTTCTATTGTGACTTCTCGGGCCTCGTTGATCGTGGTACATATTGTCTGGCGATGCGTGTCCTCCCTGGGGTTTAGCTGTATCGTTTGTGTGCCTAACTGGAGCCTAGCGTTTGCTTGGCATAGAAAATCCATACCCAATATGACATCGTCGACAACTTCTGGTAGGTTGAGACTCGGTATCAAGTAGCTCTTGCCTTCTATACCTATGCTTATTGTGACTTCGCCTAGGCTGGTTTCGTGGGACCCATCGGCTAGTGTCACCGTGGTCTTTCGTGGTGTCGTATTGCAAATCCTTGTTGTTCTGTTGACTATGTTCTGGGATATGAAACGTCGACCTCTTCTCCATTGAGGAACACCCTGGCGAAGATGCGTCCCTTGTCGACCCGAAGGCTGGCATTTATTGCTCGCGAGTGTTCCTCCTTGGGAATTCTGCCCCCACTCGCTGTGGACGGAGTCCCGATGCGTTTCCCTGTTGTGTTCGGCAGCACTCGATTGTTCGGACTCCTCTTCGTCCGCACTCCCAGCAGAAGAGAACCTGACGACATCCCTGTGCTCTGTGTCCATCTTTCCCGCAATTGCGACACGCGGTCCTCGGATCGATTCGTTGCTCAGGCCCAACTACCTTTCGTGTGTTTCGTTGTTGCTGACTAACCGGGGCGTTGGCTCTAAGGTCTGGTTCTCCTGCGGCTAGACACTCGAAGTCTTCGGCTAGTGTCATCAGCTCCTGCAGCGTGTGGAAGTCCATCCGTTTGATGTAGAACTGAAATTCGGTCCTCGCGTTCCGGTAGATCCGTTCCAGTTTCTGTGCTTCGTCGTAGTCGGCGTATCGCATGAGGTTTTGCAGGCGGATCACATAGTCCTTGAACATTTCCGGTTCCATCTGACATGAGCTCCGGATCTTGTCTTCCAGGCTTTCGAAGTAGCGAGGCGGTAGAAAGAATTTATGGAAGTCTTTTTTGAACGCTTCCCATCGCTGCCACTTCGCGTTGTTGTTCCGATACCATAGCAACGCTTTTCCCTTTAGCATCTCTGGCATGGTTCTCGGTAGTAAGTCCAGGTCGAGGCCGAATGTTTCTGCCAACTCTTCGATCCTCTCCGTAAAAAGCAGAGGATCCTTGTCTCCCTCATATCTCTCTGACCATTTTCGGACGATGTCGATGACAATGGAGTAGTGTTGAGACGGGGCCCTCGGTGTGGGCGCTACGGTGTGGTCGGATGGCACGAAGAGCGTGTTCGTGTCGATTGATCTTAGTCTGCTCGTCGTTGCTCCGGTTGGCCTGGTTTTGGTTTCGGAGTTTTCACTCTCGATTGCTGTGTCGGTGTGCTTCCCCTGCTATATTTCAGCTCGAACGCCTTCAATTGGTCGTCTACGTCCGGCTCGTGGAACTCGTCACTGATCCAGTCGCAGAATCGTTTTCGTTGGTCTTCCCATGAACCTTCGTGGTCGAGTCCATACGTCACCATGAGGCTCCTCAGTTCTTCCTTGGTGAGTTTGTACACCCATCCAATATGTACCATTTCGTCGTTGGTTTGTTTTCTCCGGTTTTGCCTCCTGTGTAATCAATGTCCCTGTTCGGGCGCCACTTGTAACGAACTTTCGGCCGGGATAATCTCAGCGGCCTCCAGGGTTCAAATTACAAGACTCGGATTGCGTTGTATTTTATTTTAATTATTTATTTATTTATTCAATTTTTTTGTTCACTTATTAGTTGGAACTGTGAAGTTTTGGTTCCGGTACGCCGGTCATTGGACGTCTTGGTTTGTTGTTGCACTGCTTGATCGCTCCTTGGATCTCACTATGCCTCCTGGTTGACTGATCCTTGTGTTTCCTTGATCTTCGATGTTCACTCACTGATCGCCTGATCTAACTTGACTGTTGCGCGGATGCGATGTTTACTAGAACTTGACTGCTCGGTGACTGATCTTCACGGACTGATCGATTGATCCTCACTGACTGCTGCGCGTATGCGATGTGCACTCTAACTAGACTGCTCGCTGACTCATCCCATCTGTACTGCTGCTTGTGTATTTATATGTTCTGAGTTGCTTGTTCTTGGTTTCCAAGTTTGTTTGTAAACAAGTACCCGTTGTTCTTCATTGCTATGTTTCTTGTAAGTGTTGCACTTAGTTCGCAAACATGTTCCCGTTGTTCTGCTTGTGTTGCTTTCAGCTCGTAAACATGTTCCCGTTGATCTTCGTTGCTCTGGCTGTGTTGCGCTGCGATCCTAAACATGTTCCCGTTGTTCTGCTTGTGTTCTGTCTGTGTTGCGCTTAGTTCGCAAACATGTTCCCGTTGTTCTGTGGTCCTGTTTGTGTTGCGCTTAGTTCGCAAACATGTTCCCGTGGTTCTGCTTGTGTTGCGCTTAGTTCGCAAACATGTTCCCGTTGTTCTTCGTTGCTTTGGTTGTGTTGCGCTGAGATCGTAAACATGTTCCCGTTGTTCTGTTTGTGTTGCGCTTAGTTCGCAAACATGTTCCCGTTGTTCTTCGTTGCTCTGTTTGTGAGTTTTCCCCACAATCAGGGTCACTTCTTTGGCGAACTGGTGAAGCAATATTGTTGTGCGGTAATTTTCGACTTTCGAAAATTGTCGTCACAGGCTTAACCAAAGACAATATAATACAAAGATGTCTCACTGCTATACAAAACAAACGAGCAGCTAAAATTCAATTGGGATTTTCGGAAAATCCCATCTGAAGCTTTGAGAGAGTAAAATTAACATTTTGTGAGAGCGAGAGATCAGGTTGTGAGAGTAAGAGCTGCAACTTGCAAGAAAGAGCGCACAAAAGAGAACGCTTGTGCTACAAATGAGTGTAAAGAATCAATGCAGTTGCCATCAGAATGTAGAACATCTTATTTTAATTATAACAACAAAGGGTGGTGGCATAACAAACTTTCAGAGGCCCATTATCAGAAAGCCCGTGGTTATGCTATCGAGCAAAACTTGGTGGGAAATTACTCTCATTTTTGTGATCGGAGTCCGTGCAAAAAGAGTGGTTACGCTTGTGCTTGACCCACGCTTGCTTTCTTCAAAAATATATATTTTTTCTCACCTTCAACAGCAACCCGTCTACTACACAAATGAAAAAACGTATTATTTGCGGTGTAGTTTTCGACGCGATGTAAGACCAAATGTTTATATTAATTGAAATCTGCTTAACATATATAAAGACGTAATATTTTGGAACGATAATCAGAGGAATATAATTGATAAATTTATCAGTTCATTCCATTTTTTCACTCCATTCCACTTTTCAATACTTTTGTGAATATTGAGACCAAGCAACACCGGTTTGCTTGGTGTCCTCGGTGTACGTTAGACCGAGTTTTCGTGCTCGGTGTGAGAGAGTGATGTTGAGAACAGAAAAATATCCCATTCTCTCTTTTACACACAAAACAACAAAAAAAAGTCCTACTTGCCAAGCAAAACTCGATAGCATAACCACGGCCAAACAAACAATAAAAAAATCAAATCTTCAAATATTAAATGACATTTATTCATTATTCAGTATTTGAAGTTTTAGTTTTTTTGGACGAAAACGATTCGTCCGAAGTCTTATTTAGAGTCCGCACACTCTATCAGAACTGGTGCGTAAAATTATGAGTAAAGCAAAAACAACATATGCTCCATATGTGTCCATAACATAATGGACACGGTTGATGACTTTTTTTTATTAGAAAATTCTTACCTAAAACGAAAATTTTTCAAAAGGAAGATTTGAGTTCGTGAGGTTTTCGCGAAAAGAAGTCATTTTGGTGAATATTTCATCACCTGCATAACTAATTGAAAAAAAAACACTTCATCCGAAATCGTGCAATTCGCAACTTTTCGCAGCAATTCTGACGACGAAACAGTGCTTCAATGTGCGCATTTACAATCAATAACATGCAATGGGATCGTTCGCATGTTTTCGTCAGAATTCGGACGAACGAAAAACGCATGCAGTGTGCGAGCAGCCTTAGGCGAGAGAGAATGTGCGTCGCATCTCAACAAAATTGAAAGCTCTTTCTCAAAAGCACAAAAGCTATCAGATCAGAACAAAATTTTTTTGATATTTTTCAACGTACCGAGTGAGACATCTTTGTATTATATTATCTTTGGTTTAACGTTGCTATTCCAACAATTTTGGATCATTTAAAATAAATTGTTAAGCTCAAAAAGGTGGATCGATGGGTTCCGTATGAGCTAAACGAGCATCAAAAAAGAAATCGTTCCAAAAACTTGTCTTTATTTACTGTCACGGTGTAAAATCGAACCTTTTCTATACCGCATTGTAACGGTTCATGAAAAATGGATCTTATTCGACAACCAAATGGCACAATGGTTGAATAAAAAAGAGGTTCCGAAATAGAGCATTGTTTAGCAAGCAAAGCAACAATGCTTTAGCGAGCAGAGTATTGTCAAAATGCACTTTAGCTTATGGAAACCTGCGTATCCGTTCAGTCGTACTTACTTACGAGGGGAATATCAAATCCATTATGATATTTTGCTAAGTTCGAACTAAGTGACAGCCAAAACGCGTGGCCAGATCGAACTTGACACTTTTTTCGAAGATGTCGTCTTTGCTTGCCGAATTTATAGTTTAATGGGATTTCAATACAATATTCTTTAACCCATTAGTGTCCATAGCTAAACTACAATAGATGCAAGTTTTAATTCTTTATTTTCATATTAGTAGGAAACAAAATAATGTAAAAAAACTTAGAAATATTCATAATTTATAAAAACAAAACTTTTAAAGGGGTGTACTCAAGGGGGTACAGTGGACACATTAGGAATGATATACACCAAATCAAGCTTTTTGAAGCAAAGAGTTTGCTCGCACTTTGTGTAGCGCCATCTAATCCTAGCGTGACAAATGACGCATCTAAGGGGATTGGATATCCTTTATGGGTTGTGTCCATTATTGAACCGACTATAACCTTCTACAGAGAAAGTTGCTTCTCTTAGAGCGTGTTCTTATAAGTAGGTAATTTCGGGCAATATTTCGGCGAAAATAAAACTGATCGATGTTTCCTCCATTAACTAATACATGTAAACGCCAAGAGCTCGATACAGCCAAATCCACGAGGTAAGTGAATATCACCCACCACCATTTCTTACCTTTTACCTGATTGATTGGTCCATAGGATCTACGCCGCCCATATGTTCGTTATAAAATAGAAAAGGATGTGGAACACTAACATCGATTTTCTGTTTCAGTTCTGATGACCACCGCTTAACCATTCCTAACGGTACCAGGTTATCGAAGTTGGTACAAATTTTACAAACGCTGTGTCTTTCAAACGTCCAAAAAAAGTTTCGTTATTAGAATCAAATTTATAGTACCAAGATCGTCGGGTTTGTGTTTTCATTTCTTTGACCGTCGTTAAGGGACATTTCTTAGTACAGTTTTCCCTTATTGTCCCTATAGCTTTAACACCATGGCTTCTTAAATCAATAAGCAAATTGTAGTTTGTAAAAAAATTGTCAAAGTAAACTGTATTCTCATTAGGGGTTAGCGATATTTTTTCAATTAATAATTTTACTACTCTTGAGCCCAAAGGTTCGTTGATTTTTCAGTGGCTTTTCCGCAATATATATCCATTGAATAGCAATAACCATCTGAACTGGTTACCGCCCAATCTCAGTAACCAAAATGAACCGGCTTACCCATTATAAAATGTTTGCTGAATGGTGGTCAAAGTACTTTATCATTGATTCATCTATAGATAGATTTTGATGGAACACACCCCACTGGCAGGATTTTTTAGATAAAATATAAACGATTTTCGGACAACACATGAAGTACCATTACATTCATGAGCATGAGCCTAAAAAGTATATTTGCAGAAAAAGGGAGACAACAAGACAGGCTGTCTTCTTCCGTTCAGTAATTCCTATTAACAGTGTGAAATTTGTTCATAATTCATTGCTGTTGCCAACCGAAATATTGAAATTCTTCGAAAAATTGCAACAGTTTTTTTTTATGCTAATTCAATGCATAGTGCATTATTTGCACACATGTGACCATTGTACCTCTTCGGGTACATCAGAATATATATTTATCTATGGTGCTCTATTTTCAATAAGTTAATGAAATATATGCATGATTTGATTTAGGAGATTGTATTGAATAAGTAGAATAAGAAAATAGCAATCATATATGCAAATTATTAAAAATATTCGCGACCAAATTCTAATGCTTCCTCAAAAAAAAATCAACAAAAGTAAACATAATTTAGTGTATCTATATAGCTAAGTAATCAAAACTTTTTTATAAACTTTTGAACTTTTTTATAAATGGGTTATATATCTAAAGATAGTAACAACAAAAAGAATTCGAATTTATTGTGTCCTTCGGAATATATAGGGTCGGCCATCTAACGTTTTTTTTTTCAACTAGTGCTTATTTCGTGAATGGTAACACTTAGCTCATGTCTGATTTGACAGATAATTAGTTTTATCCTTCCGCTGAACGAATATGGTTGTGTCCAATGCGTTTTCGCTTCGCTAAGTGATCCTGCGATCGACTCACAGAAGATGCCGATTTTGCCAAAAAAATCATCTTTTCAGATGAAGCTCATTTTGATCTTGGCGGGTATGTAAACAATCAAAATTGTCGCATTTGGGGCACAGAAAACCCGCACGCATACATTGAAAAGCCGGTGCACCCAAAACGGTGCGGATTTTGGTCCAGAAGCATAATTGGGCCATTTTTCTTCAAGGAGCAAGGAGTGGCCGTTACAGTCGATGGCGATCGTTATCGGGCCATGTTGAACGAATTTTTGTTCACAAAAATTGAAGAGGAGGATATTGGCAACATTAGGTTTCAACAAGACGGTGCTACGTGCCACACAGCCGAAGCTACACTCGATGTTTTGCGCCATTTTCAAAAAAAAAAAAAAGTTATTTGGCGGACCCTGTAGAAGCATTTAAAGAGGTGTACCCGCTTGAGTACAGCGGGCGTTAATGGGTTAAACAATTAATTTATACGAAATCACCTCTATTATAACAAAATACCATAATAATATAAATAATGTAAATATAAATACTAAAATTTTGCTGCTGATTGCAAATCGAAGACAATTGCAATCTATTTCTAATCAAGTAAAATCCCACAAAACCAAAAAACTACCCAATTTCGAACATTAACTCAACTAGTGGCTACATATTATTCTTTAAACAATTAATTTATACGAAATCACCTCTATTATAACAAAATACCATAATAATATAAATAATGTAAATATAAATACTAAAATAAACAAAAAATCACCCAATTTCGAACATTAACTCAACTAGTGGCTGCACTAGAAGTGCCGGTACCCCCTGCAACCCGTAAACAACTAAGTTCTTCGAAACTTATAAGTGCTAAGTACGACTAATCAGGCCTTAAGCGCATATTTTGATTAATCATATTGTTTCTTAATGGAGAACAAATAAACTAAACTTTCGTTTAAAATCGAACATTTCATACTTAATGGAACATTTCATACTTAATTTAAACCTAATACATATTGAAAAAATTTCCAATAAAAAATTAATACTAATTTTTTTAAAGGTGACGCAGCAAAAGGTGATCAGAAAGGTCGCAAAGGTGGTACAAAGGGCATTAACGTTGGGCAATCGAATATATTTAAAATTGTTAAAATGATCATGGAACGTAATTTTGCTCCTGTTATAATATTCTCCTTCAGCAAGAAGGATTGTGAAGTTTATGCGTTGCAGATGGCAAAACTAGATTTCAACACAACAGAGGAGAAAGTTCTGGTTGACGAAGTGTTCAGCAACGCATTGGACGTACTCTCTGAGGAGGATCGTACGCTACCACAAGTGGAAAACGTTTTACCGTTGTTACGTCGTGGAATTGGTATTCATCACGGCGGTTTATTACCAATACTTAAGGAAATCATTGAGATTCTTTTTGGAGAAGGATTGATTAAAGCTCTGTTTGCAACTGAAACATTTGCTATGGGTTTAAATATGCCAGCACGTACTGTCCTCTTTACTGCACCCAGAAAATTTGACGGCAAAGATTTTAGGTGTATATATTTCTTTATATTATTGAGACGTATTAATAATTTCTAATCTTTTTCAATCATAGATGGATTTCTTCTGGTGAATATATTCAAATGGCTGGTCGCGCTGGACGTCGTGGACTTGATGACAAGGGCATTGTTATACTAATGATTGATGAAAAGGTTTCACCTGTAGTTGGACGTGGGATAGTGCAGGGCAAAGCGGATCCAATTAATTCAGCCTTTCATCTAACTTATAATATGGTGCTTAATCTATTGCGAGTAGAGGAAATTAATCCAGAATATATGTTAGAGCGATCTTTTTTTCAATTTCAAAACCAATCATCAATTCCGGAACTTTACAAAGAAGTGCATGAGAGACAGTTACAATTGGAAAAAATTAAAATACCAGAAGAGCACAGCATAGCCTCATATCACCATATCCGCGAACAACTCGATATATTTGGCAAGCAATTTCGTCAATGGATAACTAACCCTGACTACTTGGTTCCATTTCTTCAGCCAGGTCGCTTGATAAAAGTGCGAAATGAAACAGATGAGTTCGATTGGGGCATTATAATTAACTTTAAAAAGCATGCAAATAATGTACGAAATCCGCTGAAATCCGAGACCCTTGTCATTATTGACGTTCTACTGCATGTGACGGAAGAGTCAGCTAAAGGAGATGAGCCGAAGCCTTGTTTGCAGGGTGGAAAGGGAAGCATGGAAGTAGTCCCAGTAGTTCATAAACTAATATCTCAGATTTCATCACTACGCATTTATTTTCCGAACGATCTGCGGCCTGCAGATAATCGCCGTAGTGTTCTAAAAACAATTGAAGAGGTTAAAAAACGTTTTCCGAAGGGACCTCCACAACTAAATCCAGTTACTGAAATGCATATTAAAGACCCGTCATTCAAAAACATTGTTGACTCAATTGATAAATTTGAGAAACGGCTTTTTGCTCATCCATTGCACAAGTCAATCGAATTAGACAGATTATATGCAAAATACACTCAGAAGCTAGATGTCATCAATAAACTTAGAAATGCCAAATCTAAACTTAAGGAGGCGCGTAGTTTGTTACAAATGGATGAACTCAAATACAGAAAGAGAGTTCTGCGCCGCATGCTGTACTGTACAGCAGCTGACGTAATTGAATTTAAAGGTCGGGTTGCTTGTGAATTAAGTTCAGCCGATGAGTTACTAATGACAGAAATGATCTTTAATGGTGTTTTTAATGATCTAACAACTGCACAGACTGTTTCATTACTTTCATGTTTTGTGTGCGATGAAAAATCTTCCGATACACCATTATCTACTGAAGAATTATCAGGTCCACTTCGCGCTATGCAGGATATAGCACGTCGCATAGCAAAGATATCCAACGAATGTAAACTAGAAATAGATGAGGAGTCTTATGTCGACAAATTTAAGCCACACTTAATGGACGTAGTTTTAGCTTGGTGTAAAGGTGCATCCTTCCTTAGTGTTTGCAAAATGACTGACATATTCGAAGGTTCAATTATTCGATGTATGCGCCGTTTAGAGGAACTTCTACGCCAAATGTGCCAAGCAGCAAAAACCATTGGAAACACCGATTTGGAAAACAAGTTCTCGGAAGGCGTTCGGTTGTTAAAGAGAGATATTGTATTTGCAGCTTCATTATATTTGTAAAATTACTTAAGTAAACACTTAATATTTTATATAATGACCATTAATTATTTTTTAAGTAGGGTGGCCCTTATTTTGAAACTTTTCTCCTACCTAGTTCTAGTTTTCACAAAGTCCATTCGTAGTGCACCTCTGCAGTGTAAGACCAACCACGATGCGTGATTTAAGATTCCTAGGTCTTATATAGGGTCCGCAATCTAACGTTTTTTTTTCAACTAGTGCTTATTTCGTGAATGGTAACACTTAGCTCATGTCTGATTTGACAGATAATTAGTTTTATCCTTCCGCTGAACGAATATGGTTGTGTCCAATGCGTTTTCGCTTCGCTAAGTGGTCCTGCGATCGACTTACAGAAGATGCCGATTTTGCCAAAAAAAATCATCTTTTCAGATGAAGCTCATTTTGATCTTGGCGGGTATGTAAACAAGGAAAATTGTCGCATTTGGGCACAGAAAACCCGCACGCATACATTGAAAAGCCGGTGCACCTAAAACGAGTCACTGTTTGGTGCGGATTTTGGTCCAGAGGCATAATTGGGCCATTTTTCTTCGAAAATGAGCAAGGAGTGGCCGTTACAGTTAATGGCGATCGTTATCGGGCCATGTTGAAGAGGAGGATATTGGCAACATTTGGTTTCAACAGGACGGTGCTACGTGCCACACAGCCGAAGCTACACTCGCATTTTCAGAAACAAAAAAGTTATTTGGCGGACCGTGTAGTTTCCGAATTATGGTCATTTTGAACATTGCCACGCCCATTTAAACCTCTTTGGGGCGGACTTTTCACAGGGAGTTTTCACCTCGATCATCTGCAGACCATTTCTTACCAGGTGCAAATTCCCAGATGTCTAGCATTTCTAGATTGTGAGAAGTTCGGCAACACACCGCGTAATAGTTGTCCGATTGAGCTAAAATTGTGCACAGATAATTTATTTATAGAGTCGAAGAGGATTAAGGGGAGCAACAAAGTTTTAACTTTCAGAAAATTTGCTCTAACTAAAGGCCACCATAGTACATACTTTACATTTTAAGAGTAATATTTTTTACTTACATTGATTTTTGGGTTGATTTTTGCAGAAGGCGGCCAAAAATCTAACTTTTGAACGCGTGGGAATATCTTAACGGGATTTCTTCGATTAAAGTGATAAAACCTTGAGCTTTCAATTAATTTCGATGATGAAAATCGAGTGATAACGACAAGAATTAATAAGGATTGAATATGAGTACCTCCTACGAGATGTATTTTTTCTCATTAGTGCGCCTGTATTGTTTGTACACCGATCTGTTGTACAAAAGTGTTCCTTTATTGTTTATAAACCGTACACCGCTTTCTTCAAGGAGCTTAGCAGATCATCCTTTTTGGCGGGTATTATTTTAAATTATTTTTTTCAAATACGAAATCATTTTTGAACCATGTGTGGAAACGTTGAAACGTTGAATTCGATCTTTGTTTTGACAGGCATCCTTGTAGAGATCCTTTAAGTGTCGTAGGAAAGTTTTTGTGTTTTTGGTATGTTCACTAAACTCCTCGTCATCACATTGAAGTAAATATGGCTGCTTTTTGTGAGAAATTATATTTTCGTCTCTCCGAACAAAATAAATATACGCAAGATCTTTATACGTGAGCTTGGCCATTGATCAGTAATCGGCATTGAACATATTTGAGCCCCTTTAAATATTATTCAGAGTTAACTGTTCTAATTTTTCATATAAACCTTTTTATCAATACGAAAAAAATAAAACACGATGATAAAATCTATCTCAGTATACGTATTTATGCTTCTAACTACCTATAATTTTTAAAATATCTATTTACCTATGAGTCAGTTATCTGCCATTATTACTTATGATTTTGCAAAGTTCTAAAAACTTTCAACATAAAAAGATAGCAAAAACACATATATAATCCACAATTTCAATTTATTCACAAATTTTCCAACTTTGTCTCGTAAAAGAAAACCAGAACATAATGTCTAGACATGAGTACTTAAAATATTGAAAATGTGCTAGGCAATCAACAAATTTAAACAAAGATAGGAAAGTATTTTTTCGACCACAATGTTTTAGTGAAATTATTGAAGTAGTGATTCAATCTCCTCTCTAAGTTCTCAAGTTTCTACTTTCCTATAATCAATTTTAAAATCGGTTATAGTGAAAATTAAGTCGATAGCAAGTTCCCAGGTAGACAAATCTGCATCAGACAACTGCGGATATATTATTGCTGCCATCTGTTTCGTAATCGTGTTATTGTTGTAGTGTGCTGCAATTTGTTAAATTGGCATGGTGCCTGTTGGTTGCTTAGCGGCTCCTGATGATCTTGATTAGGGGCACCGTAGTTACGGCTGCTTTAAATAAAGTTGTGGAGTTGTTGGCTACTTTTAATGCAATTGACCGAGTCTGTTTTAACGTTAGACGTAGGTTATAAGAACGTACCATGACTCATGCAATAATGGCTTTTGCACTGGTTTGGTTTCGATCTTATTTGATGGTTATCATCAGTATTTTATGATGCTGAATTTTATTTTTTCTTCTTTAGCTCTGTTCGCAAGCTGACTACATAGTGGTAATCGGAATTTCTCGCTAGTATATTGCACTTATACTTGTCATTCTATTTTTTCTATATATTGTATTTTTACGGATTACACTAAATTCCGTAATTTACATTTATAAAGGGTTTTCCAATAAGAGGTGTAATTTTGAATAGCTATGGTCCTGTAAGCGTGGTCGTGGTGTCCATTTGGCTGATGTTGTTTTTCATTATTAACGGCATACCTTCCTCTTTATTACGAAATAAACATGCGATAATTTATCTCAAAAAATGGCATTTTTCTTTGAATATCAAAATTACACCCCTTATTGGAAAACCCTTTTTTATTATTTTACTATTATTACAATTATATTAATTTGGCAATTATTAACACTATTATTAAGTTACACTACCTTTTTTTTACACTGTTCTTGTTTTTACGTTGGCTCGGTTGACACACCCGTCGACCGAACCGAAGTGGGTCAGTATGCCGTGTTTCGCAATTTCCATTATTTCACAATATTTAAATGGTGATCTTTGCAATATCAATACGCGGAAGAAAATCGTTCCCAATTTAATTCTACCGCGTGTGGATTCTGATCGTGTGTTCTTCCAAGCCAGGTGTTTTTATGGTTTGGAAGCTTGCTACTGAACGCTAGCTTCCACAATCCACTCCAATTGCAAAGCGCTATGGTTTCTAGGGTTTGGAAGCTTGCTACTAAATGCTAGCTTCCACAATCCATTCCATTCGAAGTGCTCCGGTTGCGTGCTGACTTGGCTTTGGAAGTTAATTAAACCAAAGCTTGACTAAAGCTTCTGGCTAACCAAGCAAAGTGCTGTGGCTACATTAATAATATGAACTTGGCCTTGACTCGCTCGCGGAGTAGTATTATGAAAACAATAATAATACTGGGCTTGAAAGCTTATACACGACATACACCATCCCACTCGGCCCTAACTTGCTTAGCTTGCAATAATTTCGAGTACGAACAATGAGTTTGTTGAATGAAATTTTTTTTTTCCTCTTGAGGTGAAATATGTCTTGACTATGTATTATATTTATTAGCTTCTTTTATTGTTATAGCGGTATGCAACTAGGTAGATATGGTGCGATCACTAAGAGCGACTCCCGGCTCAGGACCACAAAAGTCGTCAGCAACCCCCTCCTTAGCAAGAGAGTTCGCCTTCTCATTCTTCTCTGTGCCCTGTGGCCCAACAGAGTGCTACCCTAATAGGAGTAGGAATTAATAATGCGGATTTAGATAACAGATGGTGTAACTAGCGTTATGTGCATCAGAGCACACCGCGGCCATTTTCTTTGGTTTTGTCTGTCATTGCTAAAAATGTCAGTATGTGTCATTTCGTTGAAGTGTAAACAACAAAGTTTTTTATTGCATCAAACATAAGCTTATGCTGTGTATTTGGTGGGATCAGAAGGGTGTGGTGTATTACTAGCTGTTAAAACCAAATGAAACGGTTACAGCTGATAGCTACAGATGCCAATTGAACGAACTGGCAAAGAAACTGAACGAAAAACGACCATTGATAGCTCGAAAACACCACAAAGTTTTGTTCCACGATAACAATGCCAAACCACATCGTGCAAACATCGTTAAAGAAAAAATAAAGAGGCTCGGTTGGGATCATCTTGATCACCCCCCGTACTCTCCAGACCTTGTACCTACTGATTACCATTTGTTCCGATCAATGCAGATCAGCGTGGCAGATGTACGCCTTCGAAATGCTGAAGAAGTGCGAAAATGGGTCGATGAATGGATTGCCTCGAAAGATGAGGACTTCTTCAAACGAGGAATCGACAAACTTCCCAGATGATGGGAGGAAGTCATAGCCAACGATGGGCAATATATTGCTTAATGTACTCATTCATTTTGTTATTCAAATAAATGCCATTTTCAAGCCAAAAAATCCGCATTATTAATTCTTACTCCTAATATTATACTGGGGACACTTATGGAGCTTCAGGATATCTTCCAGTACCGATCTAGAATTAACGCTCGTCCACGCCATGCTCCTAATCATCGCCTGGTTATCCAGTGCTAACAGGATTCTGTTATTCCGCATTGATCGCCAATTAGATGATCCAGAACATGTGTCAGAGTCAGTAATTCGGCCTAATACACGGGAACCTATTTCTCTAAATGGAGTTTGCAGCCGAGGTTCAACTCCGAAGAGAAAACACCTGCACCTGAAAAAGCACAGCCTTTGCATTCCTAAAGGTCTAAAGCCCTTTATGATTATAACCCTCAGTATGTCTAACGCCGGCTGCGCAGCAAATAGTTTCCTGTAGCCAAGTCTAAGATGCGTAAGCGGATATGCACTCAACATTAATTTTTAATACATGTGGTCAAAACTGTAAGAGATAACCCAACAAGTTAAATACTTTTGGAAGGAAAGGGAAATTATATCCGTAATTGTGTGAAAAATCAAAAAATTCATATTACATAAAAGATAGTGATAGATTAAGAATAAACAGTCGAAAAGGTATATACTTACATTATGAATACACATCAGTAATGAAATTAAAAATAAACAAAAATCGAACTTCTCCCATTTTTTCTATATAAACAGCAATACTAATGTTTTTAATAGTTCTTGAGATGAATTCTAGCAAATTAGTAGTGGTCGATTTTCCAGCTCAAAATCCATGTTGAAACGGGGAAATTAAAGAATTAACATTCCGCGAGATAAGTTTTGAAATAGCCAGAACGTGGTTAATGTTAAAAGAGCGCAGTTATAGTCAACGCTAATTTATACCATCCGGCCCGGGTTCAAAATTGCACTTGATAGCCTTCAGTGCATGTAAAACCATATTAGCATTAATTTTAGGTAATTCAATGGAACCTATTTGATTGGGATTCTGAATGGGCAATTTACTACAATTTAAAAAGTATAGGTAAGGAATAAGTAGACAGTAGAAGATAAGTACCAAATAGTGTTTATCTTAAAGATTTCGCATGATCGTGCTTCATAAACGTATTAGTACCTAGCTTACAGCATAATTTGTACTTGTTATTTTTTAAATTTCTTAGGGCGAGAACTTCTTTGTTAAGCCAAGTAGGACTCAGGTTTTGCGTAATCTTAGTCATTGTACAAATGATGTGAAGCAGTATTAGTACAAAATTCCAATGCCAAATCCAGGCACGAGGAAGTATACCCAGGTAAACTACCGTCCATAAGTATTCGGACAAGCCATTTTTCCACAAAAACATATGAAATCTCCACTTCTTTTCATTTTAGAAATTAAAATAAGATTTATTTTGTTTTGTTAACAATATATTTACTCAAATATTTTATCATATTAACTTATCTTAACAATATAATTTAAAAATTAATACATTTCTTTTCAAATATGATTTCCGTCAAAAAATGCACCTTTCATTTATACTACTTTTGACGATATTTTTGTCGATTAGTTTCTGTATTGTTTGAAGTGGTATGCATCTCTAGGTCTCTTGCAGAATATTCCAAAGATTTTCTTTCAATGTGGACATGTTTTTCGGACCTCCCTGTCCAGATAAGCCCAAAGAAGCTCTATGGGGTTAAGGTCAGGTGACTGGGCAGGCCATTTCATATTCCTTAAGACTCCTTTGGGTTCTTCTTCTTCCGGATATCCCCGGCAGAGCTTGGAAGAAACTTTGGGATCATTATCTTGCATCAAGTTGACTCCAGGTCCAATTAACCGCAGGCCTGATGGGATGGTGTGCTCTTCTAAAATTTGTTTGTAGGTCTCCTTATTCATGGTTCCATCAATACGGATGAGGTCTCCAACTCCGGCGGAGCAGAAACATCCCCAGACCATTATAGAACCACCGCCATGCTTCACTGTTGGAACCACACAGCTAGGATTCGTCTTCTCCGCAGTTATCCGTCAAACGAATATTCTCCTCTTTTGTCCAATAATTTCCAATTTGGATTCATCTGTCCATAAGACGTTCGAATACTTATGGACGGTAGTGTATGTGTAGTATACGAGGGTTGCCTTTTATATTTCGGGATTAGAAAAAAAACAAATATTAATCATCGAAAATCACTTTATTGTGTTTCAAAATATTCCCCATAAAGATCTATACACTTTTGCATGCGTTTGAACCAATTGTTGACATTTCTTTCGACCAATCGACACGAGCCTTTTTTCGAGCGATTGACAAATTGTGTGGGATCCAACGCGAACAAATTTTTTTGACAGTCAAATATTTACGCAATATTGAATGTATTGAATGTGTCCCACTAATGCCTAATGTTGTCTCAATCTCACGATAGGTCACATGACGATCCTGCAATATCAGTTCGCGCACAGCATCAATGGTTTTCGGAACAGCAACTGATATTGGACGACCTTCACGAAATTCATCTTGGAGTGAACTACGACCACGATTGAATTCACCATACCATTGATAAACACTGGTCCTTGATGGAGCTGCATCGCCAAAAATTGAATTAAGTTCATGCACTGTTGCTGAGTTAATCCACGTCGAAAGTTGTAAAAAATAATCGCACGAAAATGTTCACGATTTAATTTCATTTTTGGGCCGAGATGAATCTTTTAAGTTACTGTAAACAACACAAATAGCGCTCGTATGTCAAAAGGTTCTGAATACGTATAACCTCAAAAATGTCCAACTTTACGATAAAGCTGTCAGTTGCCAGATTGCAACACTAGCGTTGCCAAATCCCGAAACAATAAAGGAAACCCTCGTATTACTCCAGTCAATAGAATTGATTTTGGACTTCAAAATCACATATTTCGTTTTTCTAAAGCAATTTTTTGCAAGCCTTTTACCTTGAACATTATCAGCAGTTCCGATTAAACTTCTCTCGTAAAATTTTAATATTTAAAATTGTAGGATGGTGGTTATCCCCTATTAAAACAAAAGATAAACAGCGGGATATCTCAAAGTTATCTTTATCATCGACAAAAATTAGATCTAAGAAACGATTACACTAGCCTACAAACTAACGATTTTTTTTTTTTAACGGGCTGTTTGATAACATATTTTAAAGGATTCTGGTCCGCTGGTTATATAAAAAATTAAACGAGACGTTTTCGAGATAATCGTTTTTGAAATTTTTGGCGACTACGTTAAGGTCCATCCACTTGAAGAGCTCCTACAGCTGACATATGTAACTGAATCGATTACAACTAAGATTAAATTAAAGAGGAAGGATGCACGCATATTTCTTGCTAACATTATTTTGAAATTCGAAAAATATTTTAAAACTTTTTGTTGAAATCGTGACTTCAAAAGAGGAATCTTTTGAGAAAAAAGACAAAAACACTGCTATATATCTGTATGTAAAAATATGTTTCCGAAACTTTTTTACCCTTTTTATTTTTTTATATCGATAGGTTGGACATTTGCGCGACAATTTTAAGCCTAATATCAAAAAAATATGCACAGAAATGGTTTCTTGGTGCGCGTTAAAGTAAATTTAGTGTTTTTCGCAAATATCTTGGCAAATTATCGTTATTCACGAAACAGTGTGAGTTTGTACTTGAGTAGATGCGTTTGTTTGCGAACAGTGTTTTTTGACTTTCCGCGATTATCATTTCCAAGAAACCCATTAAAATCGGCTTTACCTGGATCCTATTCCCGATACATGGACTTAATCCTTTTACCGCTATTAGTTCAGATGCAGGTACCACCATGTTTTTTCACTTCTTTGCGTTTTTTATATTTTGAAGTTTTACTTTGAAGAGTCGTGTTGTGTTTTTCAAAATTATATTTTTTAATCAAAATACCGAATTTCTTATGCAATCAAAATCCAAATAAGTTTTGCTATGTTTGCGGCCTATATAAACCGGAAAATAAGCAAACTAAAATTATAGATTTTTAAAAATGACATATTTATACTATTTTGGATTTCCTGTAAAGAACCAAGATAAAGTTTGGGTGCTTCATGTATTTTGTAGTTCTTGCAAAACCAACCTTCACAATTGGCTTGCTGAAGGTAAAAGTCATCTTACATTTGGAAAGCCAATGGTGTGGAGGGAGGTTATAAATTACAAAACTGATTGCTATATTTGTTTAACTAAATGTTGCAAAGGTAACGAATCCAATAGCACATTCAGCATCTCTGCCAGTTCCTATATGTCCCAGTTCAGCAGAAGAGACAGAATTACATGCATCGCGACTGTTGCAGTCGGATACTTAGCGTCTGCTGTAAAGGTTACTTACTACAGACATCGCAGCAAGTCATACGAAAAATATTTTACTGTAGATGAAGGAATATGTTATTGTCTGGATATAAAGGGACTCTCTAATGAGCTCGAAGAAGTTTAGATCCACATCAATGGCGCGTATTCGTCGACGGAAGCAAATACTTACAGTATTACTTATTGTTTAACAGTTGATTTTATGGAATGAAATGAGAAGCCAAATGCAGTTTTATCAAAATTTGTATATTGTGTACAATTTTTAACGGTATAAAATTTATCATCAGAATAAACAACATTAATATTTGTTGCTACAATATATGTAAGTGAAAAAATATATTATATTAGAAAACGAAAACAATTATTCTAACATAATTTCCTGAGTTTATTCTTTGTTTTTGCTACATTTATAAATCTGATTTCACGAAAAAAAACAATTTTGTTTGGTTTTATTTATTTGACAATTTTTACAAATATTTTTACTATTTATTTTTCCTATACACAATCCTTCTAATAAAAGTCTTGGCACTTGCGAATTGACATAAGATCGAGTTACCTTTAGAACAGCGGTGCCCAGCCAAGAGCAGCCATTCGTCTACTCAATTTTTGACTGTCATAATATGTATATATTGAGAGCGTTTGACGGAATATCGTCAGTAGCTGTCAAGCCATCGACAAGATAGGACTGCATGCTGTAATGATTTTGCTACACAAAAAAAAATTACCGTTGTTTGTATTTATGACATGAAGTTTATGCGAATTTTCCCTTTATATTATAGAATATTATTGCATTATCTACTTTATATTATAAAATATTACATATATATTACTCATTAAAAGTTAATTTCCGATCTTATGCTTCAATCACAAAGTGCTGCAATAATCCAAATATGCAGCATGCAAACGAACAAAAAGCCCAAAGAATTCATGCTTTGTGTTTCAGCGCATATATTTTTCTCAGTGCGGAGTGAAAAAAATGTCCAATACACACTCAAAATGTTATAGTGTGCGATTGGACATCACTGCTCTAGAATAAGTTGTGCTTGTGCATACGACGTCTGTTGAGTGCCTTTCACAGAACATGACGCCTAGTCACTTGGTGAACTTGTGAATAAGGCTATAAGACAGGTTAATAAAAGTAACTAAGTTATAAGTTTTTTGATTTTATATTACTTAAATTAAATATAGTAAAGTTACTAATAATAAATTTTTATTGACCAGCTGGCATATCTTCGCGCCCCAAGAAGGGAGCGTGTTGAGTGGTTGTGTGCTTAACAGCTTTGGCACAGTCTGTAGCTTTATATCTTATTCAATATACATTTAATTTACCGTTTACCACTTTAATATGCCTTAACTATGTAAAGACATACTTATACAATTATTTATTATAAAATTAATATTATTTATAATAAAATAAAGCGATATTTTCTGATTTACAAATTAGGCTTTCTGATTTATAAATGACGCTTTCTGATTTGCAAATGACTGTTCTGAATTAAAAGTGATATGAAGGACAATATTAGATTGCAAACGTTTGTTTAATCCAACAGCCAATTGTTTTTGTTATCTGTACAAAGATGTCACCTCTCAGTTCATCCGTGAGCGAAAACAGAACAGAACGTGAACAGAAAATTTGCTGTCGACAAGTACACACTGCAAACGAAACAGAATTCTTGTGTGGTGTATTAAAAGAGTATGCCTGTTTTGCAAAGAAAAAATAAGATGGCGTGAAAATAATTGCACAAAGCAACTAAATACTACGTGTTTCGACTATTTAGACTGTGTTTGACTGTTTGCTGTTCGATGTGTTTCGATTTATTATCAAAAAATGTTCGTATCAAACAAATTTGACGAGAGAGTAAAATAGTTGTTTTTTTAACCGTTTTGTTAAACAAACGTTTACAATGTAATATCGGCCTTTCTAATTTAAAAGTGGAAAAGGAGTAGATATGGCGTCAATAAAGGCCTCATTGCTGTGTTACTGGTCACAGAAACATCTTTGTCCAATATTTGACAAAATGGAAATCTATTAATGATGAAGATAAGGTGTTGGTTGAAAACGAGCGAGACAAATTTATTATTTATTTATTTTTAACTAACTTATTTATTTTCGATTTCATTACCAGTTCTAAAATTACTGATTTTTTATGTTAAATAAACCTAACATTATTCAGTTAGGTAAATAATTATTGAAGTCTTGCGTCTTTTCTATAAAAATAAAAAATTTGTTTAACGAAATTGTTATCCATACACAGGTGTAAAGCAATACTAAATAATGCTGTAAGCACATAGAAGTCGTTCGACGTGCTTCATAAACGTATTAGTACCTAGCTTACAGCATAATTTGTACTTGTTATTTTTTAAATTTCTTAGGGCGAGAACTTCTTTGTTAAGCCAAGTAGGACTCAGGTTTTGCGTAATCTTAGTCATTGTACAAATGATGTGAAGCAGTATTAGTACAAAATTCCAATGCCAAATCCAGGCACGAGGAAGTATACCCAGGTAAACTACCGTCCATAAGTATTCGGACAAGCCATTTTTCCACAAAAACATATGAAATCTCCACTTCTTTTCATTTTAGAAATTAAAATAAGATTTATTTTGTTTTGTTAACAATATATTTACTCAAATATTTTATCATATTAACTTATCTTAACAATATAATTTAAAAATTAATACATTTCTTTTCAAATATGATTTCCGTCAAAAAATGCACCTTTCATTTATACTACTTTTGACGATATTTTTGTCGATTAGTTTCTGTATTGTTTGAAGTGGTATGCATCTCTAGGTCTCTTGCAGAATATTCCAAAGATTTTCTTTCAATGTGGACATGTTTTTCGGACCTCCCTGTCCAGATAAGCCCAAAGAAGCTCTATGGGGTTAAGGTCAGGTGACTGGGCAGGCCATTTCATATTCCTTAAGACTCCTTTGGGTTCTTCTTCTTCCGGATATCCCCGGCAGAGCTTGGAAGAAACTTTGGGATCATTATCTTGCATCAAGTTGACTCCAGGTCCAATTAACCGCAGGCCTGATGGGATGGTGTGCTCTTCTAAAATTTGTTTGTAGGTCTCCTTATTCATGGTTCCATCAATACGGATGAGGTCTCCAACTCCGGCGGAGCAGAAACATCCCCAGACCATTATAGAACCACCGCCATGCTTCACTGTTGGAACCACACAGCTAGGATTCGTCTTCTCCGCAGTTATCCGTCAAACGAATATTCTCCTCTTTTGTCCAATAATTTCCAATTTGGATTCATCTGTCCATAAGACGTTCGAATACTTATGGACGGTAGTGTATGTGTAGTATACGAGGGTTGCCTTTTATATTTCGGGATTAGAAAAAAAACAAATATTAATCATCGAAAATCACTTTATTGTGTTTCAAAATATTCCCCATAAAGATCTATACACTTTTGCATGCGTTTGAACCAATTGTTGACATTTCTTTCGACCAATCGACACGAGCCTTTTTTCGAGCGATTGACAAATTGTGTGGGATCCAACGCGAACAAATTTTTTTGACAGTCAAATATTTACGCAATATTGAATGTATTGAATGTGTCCCACTAATGCCTAATGTTGTCTCAATCTCACGATAGGTCACATGACGATCCTGCAATATCAGTTCGCGCACAGCATCAATGGTTTTCGGAACAGCAACTGATATTGGACGACCTTCACGAAATTCATCTTGGAGTGAACTACGACCACGATTGAATTCACCATACCATTGATAAACACTGGTCCTTGATGGAGCTGCATCGCCAAAAATTGAATTAAGTTCATGCACTGTTGCTGAGTTAATCCACGTCGAAAGTTGTAAAAAATAATCGCACGAAAATGTTCACGATTTAATTTCATTTTTGGGCCGAGATGAATCTTTTAAGTTACTGTAAACAACACAAATAGCGCTCGTATGTCAAAAGGTTCTGAATACGTATAACCTCAAAAATGTCCAACTTTACGATAAAGCTGTCAGTTGCCAGATTGCAACACTAGCGTTGCCAAATCCCGAAACAATAAAGGAAACCCTCGTATTACTCCAGTCAATAGAATTGATTTTGGACTTCAAAATCACATATTTCGTTTTTCTAAAGCAATTTTTTGCAAGCCTTTTACCTTGAACATTATCAGCAGTTCCGATTAAACTTCTCTCGTAAAATTTTAATATTTAAAATTGTAGGATGGTGGTTATCCCCTATTAAAACAAAAGATAAACAGCGGGATATCTCAAAGTTATCTTTATCATCGACAAAAATTAGATCTAAGAAACGATTACACTAGCCTACAAACTAACGATTTTTTTTTTTTAACGGGCTGTTTGATAACATATTTTAAAGGATTCTGGTCCGCTGGTTATATAAAAAATTAAACGAGACGTTTTCGAGATAATCGTTTTTGAAATTTTTGGCGACTACGTTAAGGTCCATCCACTTGAAGAGCTCCTACAGCTGACATATGTAACTGAATCGATTACAACTAAGATTAAATTAAAGAGGAAGGATGCACGCATATTTCTTGCTAACATTATTTTGAAATTCGAAAAATATTTTAAAACTTTTTGTTGAAATCGTGACTTCAAAAGAGGAATCTTTTGAGAAAAAAGACAAAAACACTGCTATATATCTGTATGTAAAAATATGTTTCCGAAACTTTTTTACCCTTTTTATTTTTTTATATCGATAGGTTGGACATTTGCGCGACAATTTTAAGCCTAATATCAAAAAAATATGCACAGAAATGGTTTCTTGGTGCGCGTTAAAGTAAATTTAGTGTTTTTCGCAAATATCTTGGCAAATTATCGTTATTCACGAAACAGTGTGAGTTTGTACTTGAGTAGATGCGTTTGTTTGCGAACAGTGTTTTTTGACTTTCCGCGATTATCATTTCCAAGAAACCCATTAAAATCGGCTTTACCTGGATCCTATTCCCGATACATGGACTTAATCCTTTTACCGCTATTAGTTCAGATGCAGGTACCACCATGTTTTTTCACTTCTTTGCGTTTTTTATATTTTGAAGTTTTACTTTGAAGAGTCGTGTTGTGTTTTTCAAAATTATATTTTTTAATCAAAATACCGAATTTCTTATGCAATCAAAATCCAAATAAGTTTTGCTATGTTTGCGGCCTATATAAACCGGAAAATAAGCAAACTAAAATTATAGATTTTTAAAAATGACATATTTATACTATTTTGGATTTCCTGTAAAGAACCAAGATAAAGTTTGGGTGCTTCATGTATTTTGTAGTTCTTGCAAAACCAACCTTCACAATTGGCTTGCTGAAGGTAAAAGTCATCTTACATTTGGAAAGCCAATGGTGTGGAGGGAGGTTATAAATTACAAAACTGATTGCTATATTTGTTTAACTAAATGTTGCAAAGGTAACGAATCCAATAGCACATTCAGCATCTCTGCCAGTTCCTATATGTCCCAGTTCAGCAGAAGAGACAGAATTACATGCATCGCGACTGTTGCAGTCGGATACTTAGCGTCTGCTGTAAAGGTTACTTACTACAGACATCGCAGCAAGTCATACGAAAAATATTTTACTGTAGATGAAGGAATATGTTATTGTCTGGATATAAAGGGACTCTCTAATGAGCTCGAAGAAGTTTAGATCCACATCAATGGCGCGTATTCGTCGACGGAAGCAAATACTTACAGTATTACTTATTGTTTAACAGTTGATTTTATGGAATGAAATGAGAAGCCAAATGCAGTTTTATCAAAATTTGTATATTGTGTACAATTTTTAACGGTATAAAATTTATCATCAGAATAAACAACATTAATATTTGTTGCTACAATATATGTAAGTGAAAAAATATATTATATTAGAAAACGAAAACAATTATTCTAACATAATTTCCTGAGTTTATTCTTTGTTTTTGCTACATTTATAAATCTGATTTCACGAAAAAAAACAATTTTGTTTGGTTTTATTTATTTGACAATTTTTACAAATATTTTTACTATTTATTTTTCCTATACACAATCCTTCTAATAAAAGTCTTGGCACTTGCGAATTGACATAAGATCGAGTTACCTTTAGAACAGCGGTGCCCAGCCAAGAGCAGCCATTCGTCTACTCAATTTTTGACTGTCATAATATGTATATATTGAGAGCGTTTGACGGAATATCGTCAGTAGCTGTCAAGCCATCGACAAGATAGGACTGCATGCTGTAATGATTTTGCTACACAAAAAAAAATTACCGTTGTTTGTATTTATGACATGAAGTTTATGCGAATTTTCCCTTTATATTATAGAATATTATTGCATTATCTACTTTATATTATAAAATATTACATATATATTACTCATTAAAAGTTAATTTCCGATCTTATGCTTCAATCACAAAGTGCTGCAATAATCCAAATATGCAGCATGCAAACGAACAAAAAGCCCAAAGAATTCATGCTTTGTGTTTCAGCGCATATATTTTTCTCAGTGCGGAGTGAAAAAAATGTCCAATACACACTCAAAATGTTATAGTGTGCGATTGGACATCACTGCTCTAGAATAAGTTGTGCTTGTGCATACGACGTCTGTTGAGTGCCTTTCACAGAACATGACGCCTAGTCACTTGGTGAACTTGTGAATAAGGCTATAAGACAGGTTAATAAAAGTAACTAAGTTATAAGTTTTTTGATTTTATATTACTTAAATTAAATATAGTAAAGTTACTAATAATAAATTTTTATTGACCAGCTGGCATATCTTCGCGCCCCAAGAAGGGAGCGTGTTGAGTGGTTGTGTGCTTAACAGCTTTGGCACAGTCTGTAGCTTTATATCTTATTCAATATACATTTAATTTACCGTTTACCACTTTAATATGCCTTAACTATGTAAAGACATACTTATACAATTATTTATTATAAAATTAATATTATTTATAATAAAATAAAGCGATATTTTCTGATTTACAAATTAGGCTTTCTGATTTATAAATGACGCTTTCTGATTTGCAAATGACTGTTCTGAATTAAAAGTGATATGAAGGACAATATTAGATTGCAAACGTTTGTTTAATCCAACAGCCAATTGTTTTTGTTATCTGTACAAAGATGTCACCTCTCAGTTCATCCGTGAGCGAAAACAGAACAGAACGTGAACAGAAAATTTGCTGTCGACAAGTACACACTGCAAACGAAACAGAATTCTTGTGTGGTGTATTAAAAGAGTATGCCTGTTTTGCAAAGAAAAAATAAGATGGCGTGAAAATAATTGCACAAAGCAACTAAATACTACGTGTTTCGACTATTTAGACTGTGTTTGACTGTTTGCTGTTCGATGTGTTTCGATTTATTATCAAAAAATGTTCGTATCAAACAAATTTGACGAGAGAGTAAAATAGTTGTTTTTTTAACCGTTTTGTTAAACAAACGTTTACAATGTAATATCGGCCTTTCTAATTTAAAAGTGGAAAAGGAGTAGATATGGCGTCAATAAAGGCCTCATTGCTGTGTTACTGGTCACAGAAACATCTTTGTCCAATATTTGACAAAATGGAAATCTATTAATGATGAAGATAAGGTGTTGGTTGAAAACGAGCGAGACAAATTTATTATTTATTTATTTTTAACTAACTTATTTATTTTCGATTTCATTACCAGTTCTAAAATTACTGATTTTTTATGTTAAATAAACCTAACATTATTCAGTTAGGTAAATAATTATTGAAGTCTTGCGTCTTTTCTATAAAAATAAAAAATTTGTTTAACGAAATTGTTATCCATACACAGGTGTAAAGCAATACTAAATAATGCTGTAAGCACATAGAAGTCGTTCGACGTGCTTCATAAACGTATTAGTACCTAGCTTACAGCATAATTTGTACTTGTTATTTTTTAAATTTCTTAGGGCGAGAACTTCTTTGTTAAGCCAAGTAGGACTCAGGTTTTGCGTAATCTTAGTCATTGTACAAATGATGTGAAGCAGTATTAGTACAAAATTCCAATGCCAAATCCAGGCACGAGGAAGTATACCCAGGTAAACTACCGTCCATAAGTATTCGGACAAGCCATTTTTCCACAAAAACATATGAAATCTCCACTTCTTTTCATTTTAGAAATTAAAATAAGATTTATTTTGTTTTGTTAACAATATATTTACTCAAATATTTTATCATATTAACTTATCTTAACAATATAATTTAAAAATTAATACATTTCTTTTCAAATATGATTTCCGTCAAAAAATGCACCTTTCATTTATACTACTTTTGACGATATTTTTGTCGATTAGTTTCTGTATTGTTTGAAGTGGTATGCATCTCTAGGTCTCTTGCAGAATATTCCAAAGATTTTCTTTCAATGTGGACATGTTTTTCGGACCTCCCTGTCCAGATAAGCCCAAAGAAGCTCTATGGGGTTAAGGTCAGGTGACTGGGCAGGCCATTTCATATTCCTTAAGACTCCTTTGGGTTCTTCTTCTTCCGGATATCCCCGGCAGAGCTTGGAAGAAACTTTGGGATCATTATCTTGCATCAAGTTGACTCCAGGTCCAATTAACCGCAGGCCTGATGGGATGGTGTGCTCTTCTAAAATTTGTTTGTAGGTCTCCTTATTCATGGTTCCATCAATACGGATGAGGTCTCCAACTCCGGCGGAGCAGAAACATCCCCAGACCATTATAGAACCACCGCCATGCTTCACTGTTGGAACCACACAGCTAGGATTCGTCTTCTCCGCAGTTATCCGTCAAACGAATATTCTCCTCTTTTGTCCAATAATTTCCAATTTGGATTCATCTGTCCATAAGACGTTCGAATACTTATGGACGGTAGTGTATGTGTAGTATACGAGGGTTGCCTTTTATATTTCGGGATTAGAAAAAAAACAAATATTAATCATCGAAAATCACTTTATTGTGTTTCAAAATATTCCCCATAAAGATCTATACACTTTTGCATGCGTTTGAACCAATTGTTGACATTTCTTTCGACCAATCGACACGAGCCTTTTTTCGAGCGATTGACAAATTGTGTGGGATCCAACGCGAACAAATTTTTTTGACAGTCAAATATTTACGCAATATTGAATGTATTGAATGTGTCCCACTAATGCCTAATGTTGTCTCAATCTCACGATAGGTCACATGACGATCCTGCAATATCAGTTCGCGCACAGCATCAATGGTTTTCGGAACAGCAACTGATTTTGGACGACCTTCACGAAATTCATCTTGGAGTGAACTACGACCACGATTGAATTCACCATACCATTGATAAACACTGGTCCTTGATGGAGCTGCATCGCCAAAAATTGAATTAAGTTCATGCACTGTTGCTGAGTTAATCCACGTCGAAAGTTGTAAAAAATAATCGCACGAAAATGTTCACGATTTAATTTCATTTTTGGGCCGAGATGAATCTTTTAAGTTACTGTAAACAACACAAATAGCGCTCGTATGTCAAAAGGTTCTGAATACGTATAACCTCAAAAATGTCCAACTTTACGATAAAGCTGTCAGTTGCCAGATTGCAACACTAGCGTTGCCAAATCCCGAAACAATAAAGGAAACCCTCGTATTACTCCAGTCAATAGAATTGATTTTGGACTTCAAAATCACATATTTCGTTTTTCTAAAGCAATTTTTTGCAAGCCTTTTACCTTGAACATTATCAGCAGTTCCGATTAAACTTCTCTCGTAAAATTTTAATATTTAAAATTGTAGGATGGTGGTTATCCCCTATTAAAACAAAAGATAAACAGCGGGATATCTCAAAGTTATCTTTATCATCGACAAAAATTAGATCTAAGAAACGATTACACTAGCCTACAAACTAACGATTTTTTTTTTTTAACGGGCTGTTTGATAACATATTCTAAAGGATTCTGGTCCGCTGGTTATATAAAAAATTAAACGAGACGTTTTCGAGATAATCGTTTTTGAAATTTTTGGCGACTACGTTAAGGTCCACTTGAAGAGCTCCTACAGCTGACATATGTAACTGAATCGATTACAACTAAGATTAAATTAAAGAGGAAGGATGCACGCATATTTCTTGCTAACATTATTTTGAAATTCGAAAAATATTTTAAAACTTTTTGTTGAAATCGTGACTTCAAAAGAGGAATCTTTTGAGAAAAAAGACAAAAACACTGCTATATATCTGTATGTAAAAATATGTTTCCGAAACTTTTTTACCCTTTTTATTTTTTTATATCGATAGGTTGGACATTTGCGCGACAATTTTAAGCCTAATATCAAAAAAATATGCACAGAAATGGTTTCTTGGTGCGCGTTAAAGTAAATTTAGTGTTTTTCGCAAATATCTTGGCAAATTATCGTTATTCACGAAACAGTGTGAGTTTGTACTTGAGTAGATGCGTTTGTTTGCGAACAGTGTTTTTTGACTTTCCGCGATTATCATTTCCAAGAAACCCATTAAAATCGGCTTTACCTGGATCCTATTCCCGATACATGGACTTAATCCTTTTACCGCTATTAGTTCAGATGCAGGTACCACCATGTTTTTTCACTTCTTTGCGTTTTTTATATTTTGAAGTTTTACTTTGAAGAGTCGTGTTGTGTTTTTCAAAATTATATTTTTTAATCAAAATACCGAATTTCTTATGCAATCAAAATCCAAATAAGTTTTGCTATGTTTGCGGCCTATATAAACCGGAAAATAAGCAAACTAAAATTATAGATTTTTAAAAATGACATATTTATACTATTTTGGATTTCCTGTAAAGAACCAAGATAAAGTTTGGGTGCTTCATGTATTTTGTAGTTCTTGCAAAACCAACCTTCACAATTGGCTTGCTGAAGGTAAAAGTCATCTTACATTTGGAAAGCCAATGGTGTGGAGGGAGCTTATAAATTACAAAACTGATTGCTATATTTGTTTAACTAAATGTTGCAAAGGTAACGAATCCAATAGCACATTCAGCATCTCTGCCAGTTCCTATATGTCCCAGTTCAGCAGAAGAGACAGAATTACATGCATCGCGACTGTTGCAGTCGGATACTTAGCGTCTGCTGTAAAGGTTACTTACTACAGACATCGCAGCAAGTCATACGAAAAATATTTTACTGTAGATGAAGGAATATGTTATTGTCTGGATATAAAGGGACTCTCTAATGAGCTCGAAGAAGTTTAGATCCACATCAATGGCGCGTATTCGTCGACGGAAGCAAATACTTACAGTATTACTTATTGTTTAACAGTTGATTTTATGGAATGAAATGAGAAGCCAAATGCAGTTTTATCAAAATTTGTATATTGTGTACAATTTTTAACGGTATAAAATTTATCATCAGAATAAACAACATTAATATTTGTTGCTACAATATATGTAAGTGAAAAAATATATTATATTAGAAAACGAAAACAATTATTCTAACATAATTTCCTGAGTTTATTCTTTGTTTTTGCTACATTTATAAATCTGATTTCACGAAAAAAAACAATTTTGTTTGGTTTTATTTATTTGACAATTTTTACAAATATTTTTACTATTTATTTTTCCTGTACACAATCCTTCTAATAAAAGTCTTGGCACTTGCGAATTGACATAAGATCGAGTTACCTTTAGAACAGCGGTGCCCAGCCAAGAGCAGCCATTCGTCTACTCAATTTTTGACTGTCATAATATGTATATATTGAGAGCGTTTGACGGAATATCGTCAGTAGCTGTCAAGCCATCGACAAGATAGGACTGCATGCTGTAATGATTTTGCTACACAAAAAAAAATTACCGTTGTTTGTATTTATGACATGAAGTTTATGCGAATTTTCCCTTTATATTATAGAATATTATTGCATTATCTACTTTATATTATAAAATATTACATATATATTACTCATTAAAAGTTAATTTCCGATCTTATGCTTCAATCACAAAGTGCTGCAATAATCCAAATATGCAGCATGCAAACGAACAAAAAGCCCAAAGAATTCATGCTTTGTGTTTCAGCGCATATATTTTTCTCAGTGCGGAGTGAAAAAAATGTCCAATACACACTCAAAATGTTATAGTGTGCGATTGGACATCACTGCTCTAGAATAAGTTGTGCTTGTGCATACGACGTCTGTTGAGTGCCTTTCACAGAACATGACGCCTAGTCACTTGGTGAACTTGTGAATAAGGCTATAAGACAGGTTAATAAAAGTAACTAAGTTATAAGTTTTTTGATTTTATATTACTTAAATTAAATATAGTAAAGTTACTAATAATAAATTTTTATTGACCAGCTGGCATATCTTCGCGCCCCAAGAAGGGAGCGTGTTGAGTGGTTGTGTGCTTAACAGCTTTGGCACAGTCTGTAGCTTTATATCTTATTCAATATACATTTAATTTACCGTTTACCACTTTAATATGCCTTAACTATGTAAAGACATACTTATACAATTATTTATTATAAAATTAATATTATTTATAATAAAATAAAGCGATATTTTCTGATTTACAAATTAGGCTTTCTGATTTATAAATGACGCTTTCTGATTTGCAAATGACTGTTCTGAATTAAAAGTGATATGAAGGACAATATTAGATTGCAAACGTTTGTTTAATCCAACAGCCAATTGTTTTTGTTATCTGTACAAAGATGTCACCTCTCAGTTCATCCGTGAGCGAAAACAGAACAGAACGTGAACAGAAAATTTGCTGTCGACAAGTACACACTGCAAACGAAACAGAATTCTTGTGTGGTGTATTAAAAGAGTATGCCTGTTTTGCAAAGAAAAAATAAGATGGCGTGAAAATAATTGCACAAAGCAACTAAATACTACGTGTTTCGACTATTTAGACTGTGTTTGACTGTTTGCTGTTCGATGTGTTTCGATTTATTATCAAAAAATGTTCGTATCAAACAAATTTGACGAGAGAGTAAAATAGTTGTTTTTTTAACCGTTTTGTTAAACAAACGTTTACAATGTAATATCGGCCTTTCTAATTTAAAAGTGGAAAAGGAGTAGATATGGCGTCAATAAAGGCCTCATTGCTGTGTTACTGGTCACAGAAACATCTTTGTCCAATATTTGACAAAATGGAAATCTATTAATGATGAAGATAAGGTGTTGGTTGAAAACGAGCGAGACAAATTTATTATTTATTTATTTTTAACTAACTTATTTATTTTCGATTTCATTACCAGTTCTAAAATTACTGATTTTTTATGTTAAATAAACCTAACATTATTCAGTTAGGTAAATAATTATTGAAGTCTTGCGTCTTTTCTATAAAAATAAAAAATTTGTTTAACGAAATTGTTATCCATACACAGGTGTAAAGCAATACTAAATAATGCTGTAAGCACATAGAAGTCGTTCGACGATTTTTGTGGCCGCAACTTGTCAAATGGGAAACGCTCTTATGGGAAACGAGAAAAAAATAAAATGTCGCTGCCGATGCGTACGACGACAAAACTGCGAAATTTTTAATTTTGTTGTTGTCGTCGCTCTTGTTATTCCTCTTTTTTTTTGGTTTGTTTACATTCTTTTTGACATTTGAAATTAGAAATTCAACAAAATTAAATTGGAAAAACAAATTTTTTTGAGTAATTAAACATACTAAAATTAATGGTAATTTATACATTATTTCATATTTTGGACAACAAAAATATAGCAGATCGGAATAATTATTTTGTAAACAGATCTGTCCTGTGCTGCGTTTCAGCAGCAGCAGATTTCTAACAAGTCGTGGCCACGAGTCGTCGAACGTGTTTACAGAATAAAGATAAATTCAAACATTTATATATTTTAAACTGACTTATCGTTGATTCTTCTGTCTTCAAGTCCTTTAAGAATAATGTCCTTTAAGCATGTGTAATGTTCATGCAAATCTTGAAACCGTATCTGTAAAACAAAATCAATATGGTATTATTTATTATTATTTTTCATTATTATTTCACAACCGACTTGTAAATGTTGAAATGTCTGTATCGAGAGGAACAAACCGATCCTGCTTTGGGCATACATTGAGTCCCATATAAAATGCCCAATAGTGTTGTTGTTTTTGTTGTTTTATTAATAAAATACACTCCATTTATGTTATATAAGATTTTATCGCAAACCTTATAGTTTTCGAGAAAAACGCAAAGTAGGAATTTTAGTGCTATTTTTTCGAATTGATTATTTTAGAAAGAAGGGTAAGGATCGCTATTTTGTTTGTAGTGGATAATTGCATGTCTTAATCCCTCATTTTTAATCCCTAACGGTACCTAGTCCAATCCATTAAATTTTGAAGTTCAAAGGGCTATAAATCCGAAACAGGAGTGATCATTCCCTATTTAGGATGTTGTTGGAGTCAGCGTAAAAAACAACAACAACACGATTGTCTATTTTGTACGGTGCCCGATTTGTTTTCTGCTTTGAATTATTGGCGGAAGTTTAACGTTGTCCAAACGCTCCTATTTTGTTGTTGTTCCTTATAAGAAATCGGCTGCGCCAACCCCCTAGATTTATACTACCACTCTACCCATCGGGGAATCGCTTTTGTTTAGGCGTTTTGCTGAGCGTTTTAATGTCGAAAATTTCGAGTTTCAATTTGGAGGTGCGATATCTCCGAAAGTATGAGTGATACAGGTGTCACATGCATGCCGTTCGAAAGGTCTGCTTAGGGTCTATCTTTTATACAAAACCTTGGAAAGGTTTTCGAACTATCTTTCATACATGTAAAATAAAATTTTATTGAAAATCATTTACTCTTGGAGAAAACTTAAATTTTAGATTTTTAGTAACATGTGTTTGCATTCATTAATTTTTTTCTAAGCAAAATGTATAATTGAACTTTATATTTATCACGATATTAAGAAAGTAAAGTATCTGCCCTTTTTATAGAGGTATACATCATCATAATCGGCGAACCTTGGAGAACCGACGAGCTTCATCCTAGCTATAGATTTCAGTTCGTTACAGTGGCGCCCGAGCAGGGACCCTAAGGAATATTACACAAAAGGAAAACACTTTGTATCAGTATTGGAGGACACGGGAACGGTAGATGAGTTACGCAAGCGTTTAGCAGCTTTTATAACTCAAGCAACGGATAACCCAGAGCTACAAGAAATCGAAGGCAAACATGACCTATGGAAAAATCCACATCATCAACCGCCCATGACTCAGCTTCAGCTCTCCATCCCAGTCACACACGCTAGAACAGAAATATTATCGAGTGATACCGCTGGTCGTCACCAAATGCCAAAAAACCCAACCCCAGTAAATCCAACGCCAGCAAGCCTAACACGTATGAATGAAGGAGGGGCGTCAATGGGCGTCAATTCAGGGGCAACTTCAGCCTTAAGTAGCTAGATGATGGTCAACATTATGCACGCGAACTTCATCGATAAAGTCCGCAAATGGGCAGTGAGGTTCGATGGTAAGCGAGATCCGCTTGGATTTGTCGATAGAGTCGAAGAACTGGCTATGGTCTGTGATTTGTATGAAGACCACCTTCCCAGGACAATGCCCGAGTTATTGAAGCGACGTGCGCTCACTTGGCTCCGGAACACTGATTACCGAAGGAAAAGCTGGCAACAATTCAAGAGGGCTTTCTTTGTGTTTTTCTTGCCAGCCCACTACTTTGAGAGATTAGAAGACGAAGTACGTGGACGACTCCAACAAACCAAAGAAGAGTTCAGAGATTTTGTCCTCGACTTGCAAGACTTAATGCGGCATACACCATATTCCGATAGCGAAAAGCTAGAACGAATTTTCCGAAACTGTAGAAAAGAATTAAGCGGAAAGATTTTACCTCCCTTGACGAATTGCTACCACTGGCGGAAGACTATGAAGTCCTAATGAGCGATCAAGAACACTGCAAGCCGAGTGCAACACACATGCGGGAAGAGCAACATCGAGCGGTTAGTCAACCCGCAGAAGGGGAAGTAAACCCACGATCAACGTGCCGACGATGTGGCCAAGAGGGTCATAAGGAACGAGGCTGTAAAAATCCCAGAGTGCTCTTCTGTTGGGACTGTGGTCGACGTAACATCAAGACAATCGAATGCTGCAGACAGAAACCTATGGGAAACGCCGAAGGCGACCGTCACAATTGAGGGCAGACGGGACCACGCCCACTCAAGCCCCCTCAATAAATACACTCCGCTTTGATAAAACACGAATTATCGCCAAGGTGAATATCGAAGGTACAGAAGGCATCGAAGCAACAATTGATACCGGAGCAACTCGTAGTTTCTTGAGCACCTCTTTGGCTGATCGGGTGACAGACCCTGAGAACACACGCCTAATCCGCACGACGGTACAAATGGCTGATAATACACGAAGGGAAATTACGGAATCATTGCTTACAATGGCCAAACTAGGAGACCGTACTTGCCGGATCGATTTTCAAATCCTTCCCGAAGTTAACGAGGACTTACTATTCGGTATGGACCTTCTCTTTATTGCTGGAGCATCTTTCAGCTGTGGAGGACAACGATCATACTTCAAGACGAGGTCAAGCTAAACTCTATGGGTTCGTTATCATGTACGATCACTCGAAAGGAACCGGCGGTAAGCGACCAGGACACTGAACTCCTTATAAAAGAAGAATTGCAAAAATTCGAATTTTGTCGTGCACCTCCAACATAACAAAACACAAAATCGTAATGATGGACGATCGGCCATTAAACAACGGTACTTCCCAAGAAACCCTGCTATGCAGGAAATAATTAACAAAGAGATCGACGAATTACTTCAAAATGGCCTTATCGAACCATCTCACAGTGCCTACCGCGCCCCAATTGTTCTTGTTAGAAAGGCAAGGCTCACAGTGGCCGGTTTTTTAACTTAGCGGCCATAATTTTTTCAATGTCACCGATTTCAAAATGGGTTGGGTCATATGAAGGTAGAAACCTGAGAACCTAGAGAGCCAAAAAATAAAAGCTTTATCCTGATTATTTCATTTGTAACTATGCAATAAAAAACAGCACTTTTTATTTTCCACTAAAATAAACACATTTTTTAAACTTTTCCCAGATTTAGATATCTATATCTCTGTTAATATTTCAGATATTAAGTTCCGGTTTGTTTTTTAAATTCTTGGATATATCCGTTCTCAAATGTTGCTACAATTGAGTAAAACTGTTGGATAGTTATTACGTAACGAGAATTGCAGAAATGTTCCAAATTTGGTTGAATTTCGTAGTATTTTGGAGCAGGAATTTTTTGCTCCAAAAGACTCCAAAACGAATTTTACGAATTTTTTTATTTTCTTTTAAATTATATGTATATATATTTCAAAGTATGGAAAGGTACTGGGATAGTTTGCAGTAATTAGGTTTTTTTAAATGATCAGGTAATTAGCTCTTATTCCATATGTTCTGTAAATGTGAACAGATTATTGCTTTCATTGCAAGAGAATTATGTGAAAAGTCTTGGCCTTTGTAAGTGATGTGATAAAAGATGTGATAACCGAAGAAAATTACGCATTAATCAAATTAGGAGGTAAATAGATGAACTTCAGCCGCGGCTATTTGAGTATCATGGCCATATTATTCATATAGATTTCAAACTTCTCCTCACCATGATTGATGAAAAAGTCGGACAAGCCGTAACTGATACTAAGGCATCCTCCAGCTGTATTATATGCCATAAAACCGCGAGTACACTAAGTCAAGAAATTGGTGGAAAAATTCGAGCTGTTCGAACAAGTTAGTGATGTGAAGAATAAAACCCGTGCACGTCGCTCAAGAACAACTGAGAATATTGCTGCTCTAGCCCAAAGTGTTGAGGATAACCCAGGTTTGTCCATTCTTCGTCGTTCTTTGGAATTGGGCATTCCACAAACGTCATTACACCGTATTTTGCATAAAGACTTGGGTCTTAAGGCTTATAAAGTTCAGTTAACACAAGAAGTCAGGCCGGCCGATCATCAACAACTTGATGTTGATGAACTGTCCTTGAAATGCATGAAAATTATGCGGAATTCCATCGAAAAATCATCTTGACTGATGAGGCCCATTTCCACCTCGGTGGCTACGTCAACAAGCAAAATTGTCGCATCTGGGGCTCGGAAAACCCAAGAGTTATTGTTGAGAAGCCTCTCCATCCTCAACGTGTGACTGTTTGGTGCGGTTTATGGTCCGGCAGGGTCATTAGACCTTACTTTTTCGAAAATGAGGTTGGATCAACAGTTACGGTGAATGGATTGCGCTATCGAGAGATGATTAATGATTTTTTATGGCCGGAGTTAGATGGTATTGATCTTGACAACGTTTACTTTCAACAAGACGGCGCTACGTGCCACACAAGCAACGAAACCATTGATCTTTTACGGGAAAAGTTTCCTGACCGTGTTATCTCTCGAAGAGGTGATCACAATTGGCCACCGAGATCTTGTGATTTAACACCTTGCACTTCTTCCTTTGGGGCCACGTGAAAGATATGGTCTACGCCAACAGCCCAGCGTCGATTCAAGACCTCAAAGATGGAATTCGTGAGGCTATCGAGGACATAGGGCAGCCACTTTGCGATTTGGTTATGGAAAATTTCCTGAAAAGGATATGGTCCTGTAAGCGTGGTCGTGGTGGCCATTTGGCTGATTTTATTTTTCATTATTAACGGCATACCTTCCTCTTTATTACGAAATAAACATGCGATAATTTATCTCAAAAAATGGCATTTTTCTTTGAATATCAAAATTACACCACTTATTGGAAAACCCTTTATCATATTTTACATCAATTCTCTTGCGTATTGAATTTTTAAAAAATTTTTTTTATCAATATGTAATATTTAATAAATCTCTTAAAAAGGTTATGTTTTCTATCAACTTTTATTGTCTTGTGGTCTTGTATATATTTTACTATAATTAATATAAAATTTTACAAATTTTGTTTACAATTGGTATAAAATATTATAAAGTAATAACAAACTATGATTTCCTAATAATCTGAAAGTTTGCATGTATTGTACGTGGTTTTAAAAAGTGTTGTCGTATAAATATGAAAATGGGAAGATGAGATAGTTCTAGATGAGTAATAACACAGTACCGCATAAAGAATTGGATAAGCTTAGAAAAACGACATTTCATATATATGTATCTGGCAATTTGATTTGAATAGTCGTGTTTGAGCGATCGCGTGTAATAAATAATATAAAATCTTTTCAATAGCAACAGTTGCAGTGTATAGTGTTACCTAATTTGAAAACGTTTATTTAAATTCTAATTAAAGCGAATTATTTCGAAGGTAAGCTGAAAATCAATAATGTTTATACTTATGTAATTGCCGCGAAGCTGAAGATTTTCGTACTCTGTAGATTCTGGAACCTGTAAAGATGAAATATAAAAAGGCTTTGACGATCTCAGAAATAGCAGAATATCAGCAGGAAATAGAGGATGAGGACTCAAGCGATGAGAACTTGGACATAGCTGAATAGCTGTATCGAAATGAAATAGCTGTATTACCTCCTGATCTTATCGATGAAGTCAGACGAAGGTAACGATGACGAAATGGATATTGTACCAATAACAGATGTAACCGATCAGGTTGAATTTTCTGCTACAGTAAATAGCCTACAAAACAATGAAAATGAATCGCCTGGAGAGGAATCGCGTGCGCAAAGAAGTTTTCATTGGCGTAAGTGTCACCCTACATATTCCGAATGCATAAATGAATCCAATTCCTATAAACATAATTTGGAGGGAAATCCAACCAATTAGGCGGCAAATCGGCTTTAGAGATTTTTGAAGATGTTCTCTTCATTGATATTTTGGAGTTTATCATGAAGGAGAATTACCGCAGCAGGATAACTTCGATGACTGTGAGGCTTTCCTGTTGCAGTTTGCTGACAAATTCCTACGCGAGCCACGAGATTATCGAGTCGACTTACGAGAGTGCATTCTAGTAATTCGACGCATGGTCGGTGTTGAGCAGGAAAACACATTGCCCACACATAACCCCCCTACAATAGAAAGCAATCATACCTCTTTCAATCATGCCGTCCCCAAAAATAACCAAAAAACCAGCACCCAGAACACCGATCCACGTAGATACGAGACACCCACGACCTACCAGGAGTACATCGATGACGACGATCCCGACACATCATCCAGTCCAACAGTACCACATGCTATCAATAGTATAATCGAGAAGATTATATGTTCCCGGCAGTTCCACGATGATACCTTAATGTCTTCCAGCTTGGCATGCTTTAGCGACGAGACTAAGGAACAATGTTGGCCACAACTTTCACCACCTACTTGCGACGCGCAAGATAACGAACAATCCAACATTGCAATGGTGAATAAACTCACTAAAGATTGTCCCTCACTAGCAACAAGCAGTCTGGACACCGTTGGTGACCTGCACCATGATCCACATACAAAAGTGCCAGAGGCCAAAACCAAACTGGTCCCATCAGAGTACTGCCACGATGAATTAAAAGCAGAATTAGACCGACGACTCCAAGGTCGCAGATGTGGTGTCCGAATGCGGTTCTGTCAGGTAATACAAGGACTAAGTTGGAGAATCGATGTCAACAAATGCGGAAAGGTATTTGTCCCGAGAAGTAAGAGGGGAATGTGAGGATCAAATTTGATCATCAAATTGGACCTACATATTATTATTACTTATATACAAACATATTTACTACTTTATTATCGTTAGTCTTATACTATGCTCGCACTAGACCAAAATTAGGCAATTTCGCTCCTTACCACAATTTCGGCTGAAATTCAGAATAAAGTCCACAAATTCGCCATACAAAAGGACGTCGAACGAAATTGAGGTGGTGAATAAATTGATCTCAATTTCAACGAAATTGGAAGCGAAATTGACTACAAACAGAAAATCAACCCTGATTTTGTAATAGAATACAGTGGACCCTCGGTTAACGTACGCAATTGGTTCCAGCATCTTGTTCGTTATGCGAAACGTTCGTTAAGCAAACCCATTGTTCCCATATAAATCAATGTAAAATGCATTAATGCAACTCTCCCTCTGTTGTCGTGGTGGGAGGGCTTAAGTAGGATCAAAGACCCACGGGACTGACTAGTTCCCTGGTGAGACACCGAAAACTAAAATTCAACCAGGGGTTGGGTCAAGGTGTCAACCGTACCGTGCCGATGACCGACCAGACTGGGGACCCCTAAATAGCCCAGTCACTAACGGTGGACTGCGGATACCTGGCGACCTCCGGTTTTAAGTAGCCTTGTCCACGCAACGGGGGCTCTGCGTGGATCGACCTCCTTTCCCCCGTACTCGTGGGAATCATATGGAAATATTTATAGACCAAACCAAAACCAACGAAGGGGCACAGACTATACCTGTACCCCTTCCTCAGCCTGTGGCTGAAAACGTCACCACCGTGGAACGCATAGTACGTTCCTTGGGGGCTGAACCTGCAGAGCGACAGGCACGTTCTGCAGAACTATGCAGTGACGATTCATCCGTCACTTCTGCCGACTCCACCCTAACGGACGACAACGCCAGAAGCGTCATAGCTTCGGACGATGAAACCGTTAAGGGCTTGGATGTCGGCAAGCTTAGTATCAAACGGAAACGTTTGAGAACAGCTCAGCGGAAGAAGCTCCGCGCTCTTATGGCGGATGGCACGCCATATAAAGACGCGCTGGAGAAAGTCCTAGAGGGACCTTCCGTAAATGCTGAAACCATTGGGACCATCGTTTCCAAAAGGAAACGCTCTGATGGTGACAGCCCGGCGGGGCCCAGCAAAAAGAACCGGCCAAACGTTCCCTCCTATGCGGAGGTTGCTGGTGCTCTGTCGGTGGGTATTGTGCCGCTAGATTTCCCGGCTAGCCATCTCACTGGCGAGCAGCAGAAGTCTGTGGAGGAGGCCATCATTGAAGAGCTACACAAAGCTCCCGCTGATGGGCCCCAGTACAGATTTCTTGGCTGCTCCTTTAAACCAGGATGGTTGGTCGTGAGGTGCGCGGACAATACCACTAGGGACTGGCTGGTCAAGACTGCGTTGACTGTCGAACCATGGACTGGTGCCAAACTGCGTGTGATGGAGGGAGATGACCTCCCTAAACCACACGTAGCCACGGCGCACTTCCCTGGCAAGAGACCAAATGCGGAAGAGATCATGCGGGTCCTTAATACGCAAAACCGGGTGTTGCCGACAAAGGAGTGGAAAATCCTCCGTACGGCAACAAACGAGGGCGGACTGACTCTCACCATAGCTATGGATAACAGTTCAACTAAAGCTGTCCGAGAGTTGGACTGCCTCCCCTACTACAATCTGGGGAGGGTGTCGTTCAACTTTAGGAAAAAACCCTCGGAGACAGCTGTGGTCGGTAAAGGGGGGAGGTGAGGAAGGTTAATCCTTCCCCAAATCCCCCTCTGGGGACCGTCGGAGCCGAAAAGGGCAAGGAAGTGAGGAAGGTTAGTCCTTCCTCGCTTTCCTCCCTGGGGCCCACGGCGGCAAAGCGGCCAATTCTGGCAAACCCAGTGGAGGATGAGAAGGCAGGGACGTCCGCCTCCTTCAGATCCGACGGCGCTCCGCCCTCCAGGACAGGACAGACTAAACAGTCCCAAAATCTGTCCTGGAAGGGTGGACCTGGTGTCCCGAAGAAGCCCCCGACCCGAGACGTGCCTCTGAATCTCTTGATCCAGAGACGTTCGGAGCGGGGAAGGGGTGGAAATAGGGGGGCACACGTCGCCACAAATACCACCGCGATGAAGGTTGTACAAATCAACCTTCATCATGCCAAGGCAGCAACCGCTGTCTTGGCACACAACATGTCCAGCAGCCAGCTGGATGTGGCTCTGGTGCAGGAGCCATGGACCTGCACTAAGGGGAAAATCCTTGGTCTCTCGCTGCCCACAGGTAAGTGTTTATATGCGGCAACAAGCAGACCAAGAACTTGCATTATATTTAATAATAACACTAATTTCTTCCCTTTGATAGAGTTCCTGACAATGGATCTGACTGCGGCAAAGGTGAGGATCGGACCCAGGGAGGTAATCGTGGCATCAGCGTACTTCGCTGGTGACAGTCCTGATTGCCCCCCTGACGAAGTGGTGAAGCTGGTTGAGTATGGCAAGAGAACCAAGACGGACGTCGTTCTTGGCTGTGATGTCAACGCCCACCACACCATCTGGGGTAGCACCGACGTCAATAGCAGGGGTGAGTCACTTTTAGAATTTATAAACTGTTATAGTTTAAGTATTTGTAATATAGGAAACAGACCGACCTTTATAACACTAAATAGGAGAGAAGTGCTTGATTTGACACTTACCTCCAACACTCACTCTAATCTCGTATACAACTGGCTGGTCTCGGACGAGCCGTCTATGTCTGATCATAGACAAATTCGGTTTGAGCTGAGCCATGGCAGTGGAGTAAGAGTAACCCCATATCGACAGAAAAAGAATACGAACTGGGAAGCATATAGCGAACAGTTAAGTAATCTAGTCGTCGATATCATACCCTCAAGAGTACACTGTAAACAAATTGGAGCTTGCAACGAATTCCGTTGGTCGCTCCATTATTGCAGCCTATGAGGACAACTGCCCGCTCAAGACCAAGAGTGTAAACAGAAAGACACCATGGTGGAATGGGCACTTAGCTAGCCTTAGGAAGAAAGTTAGGAAGCTGTTTAATAGAGCCAAACGAAACAACGAATGGCATACTTACTCAGCAGCCCTAACTGAATACAATAAGGAAATCAGAAAAGCCAAGAAGGAATCTTTCAGACAGTACTGTGACAAGATCGCAGATGTCCAATCGGGATGTCGTCTGATAAAAATTCTGGCTAATGATAAAACCACCCCGATTGGCACATTGTCCAGGAATGGTGGTGGCTTTACTCTCGACAAGAGAGAGCCTTGAAACTCTGCTCAACACACATTTCCCGAATTCAGTGATTCTGAATCAGCCCAATCACTCTGATGGAGGGCGGGTTAGTCAACCATCCAGGGAGGATTGGAGAGTAGGGAATCGAATCTGTAGCAGACATGCAGTTAAGTGGGCCGTCTCTTCATTCAAGCCCTTTAAATCGCCTGGGGAAGATGGCATCTTCCCAGCACTGCTGCAATATGGAGCCGATTCCTTGGCACCAATATTACAAAAAATTTATAGCTGTAGTCTCGCTTATGGCCATATCCCATCAGCTTGGAGAACAGTATTAGTTAGGTACTTACCCAAACCAGGCAGAAATGACGGGCACAACCCGAATTCTTTCCGCCCAATAAGCCTAATGTCATTCGTTCTAAAAGGACTAGAAAAACTAATCGACAAGTTTATTAGAATTGATATACTACGATTAAATGCCCTATGCCAAAGGGAAATCTACTGAGACGGCGCTAAATGAAGTGGTGACGAAAATTGAAGGAGCAATATCCTCCAAGGAAATCTGTGTGATTGCTTTCCTGGATATTGAAGGGGCCTTCAATAACACGTCATTTAAATCCATAAGCACCGCTCTCTCTAACTTTGGGGTACCGCACACTGTGGTGAGATGGGTAGAAAACATGCTCCTCGGCAGGATCAATAAAGTCGGAAATCGACGATGTGACCCTATCAGCGACCACCACGGTGGGGTGCCCACAGGGTGGAGTGCTCTCCCCCCTCCTATGGTCAATGATAGTGGACAATCTCCTCAAGACGTTAAAGTCGTTGGGAATTCACGCCATTGGGTACGCAGACGATATAACAGTCATCGTCAGAGGGAAATACGAGGAAACCGTTTCGGAGATAATTCAGACGGCACTAATTGAAGTACAGAGATGGTGTAATAAAGCTCAACTCTCTGTAAATCCGAAAAAGACAGTTATTGTTCCTTTTACCTATAGACGGAAATTAGTCGGTCTAAAAGAACCTCATCTATATGGAGAAACAATACCATTCTCCAAGAGTGCGAAATACCTAGGTGTGATCCTTGACAGTAAACTATCATGGAATCCCCATATGGATCGCATAATAAACAAGGCTACTCAGGCCTTGTGGATCTGTAGGAGGATATGCGGAATGAATTGGGGGATTAAACTCAAATCAATTCTAACGCTTTACCACATGATAGTGAGACCGGTGGTGACGTATGCGGCATTAGTATGGTGGACAAAAACAAAGGAACTGTCCACAATACGAAGATTGGAAAGAGTGCAAAGACTAGTAGCTGTCTGTATGACGGGTTGCATTCGATCCACACCAACGGCCAGTTTAAACGTCATACTAGGCCTGGTCCCATTACACATACACGTACAGATGGCGGCAAAGCTGAGCATGCATCGCCTGTATCACCATGGATTGTTAATTGGGCCAAGGCATTCTAAAGGCCACTTATCAATCCTTAAAACTCTGGAGCAGACTGAAGAGTTTGGAATGCCCTTAGATGAAACTCTACCAGTATATCGATTCCAGAAAAACATAAAAGCTGTAATACCAGCCAGATCAACCTGGGAAACAGATAGTCGTCATATATCATCATATAACTATGTATGGTACACAGATGGCTCAAAGACAGACGAGGGCACAGGATCAGGTGTCTTTGACGCATCGAGCAATACGGGACACACTGTGAGTCTGTCCAAGTTAACGTCTGTCTTTCAAGCTGAAATCCTCGCTATTAATGAGTGTGCTAGGCTTATGACCCGAAAACACACACGAAACAAAAACATAGTAATTTACACAGATAGCCAGGCTGCACTAAAAGATCTGGATTCCTATGTGATAACATCAAAGCTGATACTGGAAACGGCGACTATCCTTTCCGAACTAGCCAAGAGGAACCGGGTGACCTTACATTGGATACCGGCGCACAGGGGTTTCGACGGAAATGAAGAGGCTGACAGACTGGCCAAGTCTGGGTCGGCTGAGGCCTTTGTTGGACCAGAGCCTTCATTCGGAATAAGCAAATCCCTATTTAAACAAATAATGCAAAAATGGGCACTAGCGGAGGCAAACAAATACTGGGCCCAAACCATAGGACAGAAATGCACAAAACTGTTCCTACCACAATACTCTCTACTAAGCTCTAAATCCCTCTTGAATATGGACAAGAAGTGTATAAAGACCTTGGTGGGATTTATCACGGGACACTGCAACTTGAGATATCATCTGAACAAGATGATGTTGTCGAGTGAGACTCAGTGCAGATTCTGCATGGAGTCCATTGAGTCGTCCCTACACTTAGTCTCTGAGTGGCCGGCTTTTCATAGTACCAGAAGGTTAGTCTTCGGGAAAGAGATAGTGGAGCACTCGGAGCTGGCTAAGTTAAGCCATTCAAAACTTATGACATTCATTCAACTGGGGTGGAACAACCACTCTAACAATAGAGGGATGGTACAATAGGCCAAATGAGCCGCAGTACCAGAGCTGCATAAGCTCGCCCGTCCTCATATAATATATATAATATAATATTAATGCGTTCCAGGTCGAAAAAAATACACTCTAATATGTTTCAATTTGAACTTTTATTGAAAGAATGTAACATAAAATGCATCAAAAGAACTGAAAAAATACACCAATATATTTAAAGTTCAGCTTTTATTGAAAGAAAGTTAAATGAAACATATAAAATTTTTTAAGGAAACAAAAAACTGTCTAGAGTCGTTTGTTTCTGACGTCGCTTCAAAATTTGTTGAAAATGAGACACAGCATTATCGTTGAATAATTCTGTTGCACGTATAGCCTCTGTCTAATTGGGGTGATACTTTTTAACGTATGATGCCACAGACTCCCATGCTTTGAGCATTTCTCTGATTGCACTAGACAGGCAATTTTACGAACACAGACAATTATGCACAAAAATAAAACAAAATGCACAATTATGAAACAAAAGCTAAACACAGACAGCACTATAATGTGTATTCGGGGTTTCCCCTGTTTCGTTGCTTAGCACACACAGAAATTTTACATGCAATTAAGGTTTCCCCCTGTTTCGTTGGTCGTTATGCTAAACTTCATTCGTTAAGAGAAACTTTTTTTCCCAAAAAAAGTGTTCGTTATGCGAAATGTTCGTTATGCGGGGCGTTCGTTAACCGAGGATCCACTGTATGTTATAAATTGGTATTGAACTGGCAACACTGAGTACATTTGACTAGTACAATTGTGGCATTGAAGAATTTTTCGAAAAATGAAAAGAAGCTATAAAAAGCGAAATTTGTGAGGTAAAATGGCTGTCGAGTTGCTAATAGAAAACTGATCAAACAAAATTGACCAGCTATGAGGGGCGCAACAGCCATATTTGAATCCATATATAAGTTAATTATTTGTGTAGTTCTTTATTATTTTAACAAAATATGTGGTTCTTTATTATTTTAACAAAACGGACTCAGTGTCCGTTCGTGGCAACTACTTACGCACAACTCTCAGTTTTTTAGTTAACCAATGACAACGAGAAAGGAAGAAAAGAATGACGCTTTAAAAAACGAATGAGGGAAGAGTTGCCACCCGTGACGAATGCGAATCCCACATTTGTAAAACTTGGACAATTTCCATTGTTTTCTAACAAAACTCTCGAGCAGTAAACAAACGAAACGTCAAATGAAATTGGGAATGTCTAAACCGAACACTGCCAATTTCAAATGAAATTGTATCAATTTCGAGGGCAATTTCGGCCTAGTGCGAACACGTTATTAAGTTATAAATACAACTTTGTAATTCATATTATTACATCTTTATTATATACTTATATGAATATTTACTACTTTATTATTGTTAATGATAAGTTATGAATGCAACTTTGTAATGCATTCTGTACTGTACTGAATTTCTCTATCATATTAATTAAATACATACATACATACATACATGAACATTTATAATATTTAAAGTTAAACATAAGAATTGTGTCTGTGTGAGGCGATAAGTTGACATAGAACACTGACATCGCGCCATAACACAAGGAAACTAGCGATATTTTCGGACCTCATTTCGTAACGCTTTGTTGAAATTCAATGTTTCCAAAACAAGGCAGTTCTAAACACGACGAAATGAATCGCTAATTTAATCTCGTCAGCAAGTTTCGCATCTCGTGATCAAAGAATACCCCAGAGAACTACTACATTGTACCACTAACAACATAACATATAGACCGCTCAAATCAACAAAAAAGTGGTTCGTAAAATTTTCTGAACGCTGGGTGCCAGTCAAGTTTTTCTAACTTCGTACGCCTTCGTTGGCTCCCGACATAAACTTCGTCGTTGCCTGCGTTCTCACATTTTATTTTGGCAGCCTGTGATCATTGCTCGATTTGAGCGGACGTGTGTATGTACATATGCATGCTTTCATTCATGACTCCTGCGCTCGTAGCAAAGCAGAATTGAATGATTTACTAATGAGTGAGTGGTTTGGAGATCTTTTCTAATGAGCATGAAGGGATGGGTAGATCGACTTTGTTTCTTTTATTTTACACTAACAATGCAAGCGAATATGCGGAAGAAGAATCGCTCTAGCATTCGTATGCCATATAAAGTGTGAAAGAGAGAATCGATCAATTTGTGTCGTACAGCGGGCGATGAGAAGAACGGAGCGATTCGTCTTCTTTTGCTTCTCTTACAATGCGTCTGGGTTTGTTTTCAATTTTGCATTTTATGGTTTTTGGAAGAAATTTTGCTTTTCGTAGCTTTGTTCTGCTTCTTGTTCGACGCCCAAGCTTTGAAAAGCGCTGGCACGATCTACGTTCCGAACAAAGCGTGCTGTTGAAGAATTTGTAAAGGCAGAAGATCTACTTTAACCGGCATATCAATTCACTGTACACACCATACCAGTAACACTAAAAAGTTAATGAAAAAATTAAAGCATGGAAATATTTCAGAGAAAAAGTGTTACTAATGGCATCGTGGCTAATGGGCTAAAGTAGATTTATTTCAAATTATACTTTATATTACCACAGACCTAATATAAACATTTTCTCTGAATTTGATTTTTGTTGATTTGAGCAGTCTATATGTTATGTGGTTAGTGATTGTACCTTCACATAATAAACGCTGATTCAATAAAGATAATATAAAAAACAATATACAAAGAGTCCTCAATAAATAAATTTCCTGAACGAACCTTGGAGAACCGACGAGCTTCATCCTAGCTATAGATTTCAGTTCGTTACAAGAGATTTTTCTCTGTTGACTGCGAAAAAATTCCTATCCGTTAAAAATTTATCGATTTTTGACTGATGAATTTCATTTTGGGAGCAATGAGCGTCATATGTCTTTGCCGCCCGCCACAATGCAATGTTGCAAAAGTTCCGTATTTTTAAATTGGTTTATTATAAAGTTTACTATGGATTTCAGCAAGCCATACCTCTCGCAAATGTCATTTTAAGATAAACCACTGTAAACCATTTGTAATTATTAGGTTGGCAAGAAAGTAATTTCGGTTTTCACAATAGATAGCGTTATGTTCGTTTTGTTACTCTTCTGTCAATCATATTATCTTTTTCTTTTGAGATTTGACAGCTGACACTTTCTTGTTACTACTAAACCAAATCCCGTGTATTTTTATTTACAACCGAGACTACTCTCGATTTGAATATGGAATGCAAAAATCAACATTTTCGAAAGATTTCACTTTTTTATTTTCGTAAAGGCAAGAAAGCGGCTGAGGCTCACAAAGAGACATGTGAAGATTATGGTACTAATTGCTTAATTGGCCTGCCAATTGGCTCGAGATTTTTCACTCAAAAATGACAAAGTTCCGGTCGATCTTCTAAAGCTGATGATGACAAAATTAAACCCATAATTGTATCGAATCGCCATATAACGGTGCGAGACATAGCAAAAGTGTTAAATGTATCGCACACATCGATTGAAAGTCATATAAGATGTCTTGGACTCGTGGAGGAGTTGGACATCTGGATTCCACATGAATTCAAAGAAATTCATTTAACGCAACGAATCCATGTCTGTAATATGCATTTCAAACGTAATGCAATCGACGCTTTTTTTAAAGCGGATAATTACTGGTGACGAAAAATGGATCGTCTACAACAACGTTGATCGAAAACGATCACAGTCCAAGCCACAAATCATACCAAAAGCTGATGTGCATAAAAAGACAAGTCAAGTTGGTGGGATCACAAAGGTGTTGTGTATTTTGAGCTGCTTCCATGCAACCAAACAATCAACTCAGATATTTGAACAACTGATGAAATTGGCGGAAGCAATCAAAAACAAAAGGCCAGAATTGGAAAAGCAAAGGAAACGTGTTCCACCACGATAACGCTAGGCCCCACGCATCTTTAGCAACCCGAACAAAATTATTGGAGCTTGGTTGGGAAGTTATGTCATATCCTCCATATAGTCCCGACCTTGCACCCTCAGACTATTATCTATTTCGAAGTTTACAAAATTTCTTAAATGGTAAAAACTGCGCTAATAATGATGACCTCAAATCGAAGTTGGTTGAGTTTTTTGCTGGTAAAAACCAGAAGTTATACTCGTACGAACGGGGAATAATTAAGTTCTCAGAAAGATGGAAAATATTTGATTGGTTGAAGTCAATTTTGTATATAAAAAAAAGTAATTTTATTTTATACTAGCTTAACTACCCGACATTGCTCGGGAAATAAAACATTATTTTATAATACTACATTGTATTTTTAATTTGGTATCGGTATGTGGTATTGTTTGGTATTGGTATTGTTTATGTTTTTTATGTTTTTATTTTAATTTTATAATTTTTTATTGTACAATATTAGAAATGTTTTGTTTAATCTTCTTGCTGTTTAGTTTTATTTTATGTACCTCTTTATACACTAAAGAGTTTTTGGCATCAGTTGCTAGCATGTGAAAAGCAGTGTTGCCTAAGATCAATTCCTGCTATCTTTAGTTAAGTTTGTGAGATGGTAGATCAGGTGGGTTAAGTGTATTTATGAACTCCACAGGATAGTGTATAGCGTTATCTACAGTATTGTGCATAACCCAAGCAACATTTCCTGTGACAGTGAAAAAAGACCCATAACATTATTAACCATTAAGGTATAACAAAGAAAATTACATTTATTTACTTCTTAATATGTTTTTATTATATATCCAAAACAACAACAAATTTTCTCTCCAATAATGGTAAATATGAAAAGAAAACCAAACATAACTAAAACTATCATGTGCAAAACCTAAGCAACTTAATCCAATATTTAGTATAATAGCCATTATTTTTTATACAGCTAAACAAATTCGATGTATTGACTCAATTAGCTTTGTAATGCTGCTGTTTGGGATGTTTCCCCCTTCTTCCTTTACTACAGTCACCAAATCCTTCTTATTTTTAAACGCCTAGTACCTACGCAACGTTTTAGTATTGAAAATAGATTTCCGATCGGATTTAGATCGGTTGATTGCGCCGGCCAGTAAGCACCATTACCTCTTTAGAATTACAAGAGTCCTTAACATAATTTGCGGTATGTTTTAGGTAGCTGTCGTTCAGATTGCCATTTCAGTGGCATCTCCTATTCGATATGTCTGTGAAAATCGATCCACCACGCCTTCTATTCGATAGAAAGGAAAAATCCCATAAACAAGAAAGCTTGCCCAAATCATTGCACTTCTTCGTCCATGCTTAACTTTCCGCTTACAGTACAGTGGATTCAATCGCGGATGGTTACATACCTTCAACAAAATTATTTGAAATACCTTATAACCAAACCTCTTTTGAAGATGCTTTTTTTTAATCATAGGCTCCTTTGATGCTAAATAACTTCTCAGATCAGCTTCAATAGCGTGCCTACGTATGATACTGAGGAAAAAAAATGGATTCTTTTTGATTCAAATACAGATTTCTCGATCATCTCGAACATTATTTATGGGGCAGTTCAAATAATTTTGTTGAAATTATGTAGGGTTGGGTTGAGAGGGCGTGTGGCCGCAAAACGAGTGCCCTCGTTTTGGTTCTGTGGGAACCTCACTATTCCGGACGGCTACTCAGGCCGAGCCCCCTCGAGTGGGTGGGGCAATGGCCGTGTGTAGGCCGATCTAGTGCTCTTTATTAGCTTTATGAGACTGGTCACCGGGCGCTCTGCCAACTCTGTCAGCCTCTCGAGGTACTCCGCCCCCACACTGCAGAGGCGGCGGTATGCGAGGGCTGGGCATTGGCAGAGCAGGTGGTGAATAGTCTCCTCCTCGTCCGCGTCGTCACAACATCTACAGTGATCCACTCTGGTGCCTGGTTTCCACCTGGTCACCATAGCCCCTATGGGGCAATGCCCTGTGATCACTCCTGCTATTACTCTAAGTTGGTCTCTTGGCATTGAGAGTATCGTCTTAGAGTTCTTACGGTTGAGCTCTGGCCATAGTGAACGGCTGGTAACACAATCTGACCTGGATTTCCAGGTGTTGTTGGTTATGTTTGTCACTATGGTGTCAATGGAGTTCATCTGGTTGGAGATAGGTGTCTTGACAGAGGAGTCCGCCTCCTCAGCCCCTAGTGAGGAGCCCGTTCTAGCCAGGAGATCTGCTCGCTCATTGCCTTCGATATCCGAGTGGCCTGGGACCCAGCAGATCCTGACGATGTGGGCTTTCATTAGGTCCCGCAGTTTACCTCTGCATTTCAAGACAATCTCTGACTTAACTTGCGTCGAGCCTAATGCTTTTATGGCAGCCTGGCTGTCTATGAAGAAATTTATATCTGTTTCAGATACCCTTTCTTCCAGGACATAGTTTGCTGCTCGCTCGATCGCAAAAATCTCTGCCTGAAACACGCTGCACTCATCTGGCAGTCTGTATGATCGCTGTGCTTGCAGCGTGTCAGAGTAGAAACCGGCTCCTGTCCCTTCATTGGTCTTTGAGCCGTCCGTGTAAATTGAAATACCCTTGAGCCGTACCTGCTCTGCAGCCGACCACTCCTCCCTGCTGGGAAGGAGGATCTTAGGTATTCCATCAAATTCGGTCCTCGGAAGAATGTACACCTATACCTCACTTTGCGTCGGGGTTACGTTCCAAAAAAACACGACGCAAATCGAAACGACGCAAAGTGAATTAAGATTTTCTATAGCAAACCATGTAAAGATCGAAGATAGGTTCCAGGGTTACGAAAATACTACTTTTTAAAAAGAAAATCGATCAAAGTAAACATTAAAAAAACAAAAATAATATAACTCTGCCAATAAATAAATTGGAAAAATATTTACCTTTTTTGTAATCAGAAAAAACCCGTCAAAATTTTATAAAAAGCACAAACACTAATTGAAAAGTTACAAAACGCACAATATATACACTACATAATTGAAACTGAACTCTAAAATTAGCAAAACAAAGTGAAAATAAAACTGTATTAAAATTGCGTTGATTTTCAGTTAGAAGAGGAATCCCCGAATTTGATGGCATGGCGCAATTAGAAACAAAAGTGTAGCCATCTGTTAGAAAACAAGAAAAAAATTAAAGACTCGAACCCAAAACAACGCAACATCGAAAACCTAACGACGCACAGTGAAAATTGGTACTAATTAAGCAGCGACGCAACTTCGAAAACAACGCATAACGAAACGACGCAAAGCGAGGTATAGGTGTAGTCCGTTTCCGCGGTCAGCTTCGTCCGAGTATTTGTGTTTCGTTGTTGAAGCGTATGTAGCACATTGGCGTGATCAAAATGAGCTTCTTTGCAGAGATTGAGGCCTCGTATTCTGAGGAAGCTTTTCCCTGCTGAGCTCATAATGAAGAGGTCCAAGGGAAGGAGATGCATTATCATCTCCAGCCCAGCCTGCGGTGCGCTACTTGCAGCTCCGGTGATGCTCATGGTGGCGCATCTTTGTACTCTGTTCAGAGGTTCAAGGTTGCTTTTACGTTGGATTGCCGTCCACCACACCAGGCACCCGTAGGTTAAGATTGGGCGGACTACCGCCGTGTACAGCCAGTGGGCAATGTACGGTGGCAGGCCCCAGCCCCCTCCGATGGCCTTTTTGCACGTGTATAGGGCGTTCAAACCTTTCTTCCTTCTTTCGGCTATGTTCTTATTCCAGGAGAGTTTACTGTCCAGAACTATGCCTAGGTATTTCACATCGCCAGACAGAGGAAGAGTTTGGCCGTTCAGGCTTGGTCTTCTGAAGTCTGGTATTTTATACTTCCTAGTGAAGAGCACAAGTTCGGTCTTTGAAGCATTGATGCTGAGTCCGTTCTTGTCCGCCCACTTTGAAGTTTTTTGAAATTATGTAACCATCCGCGATTGAATCCACTGTACTGTAAGCGGAAAGTTAAGCATGGACGAAGAAGTGCAATGATTTGGGCAAGCTTTCCTGTTTATGGGATTTTTCCTTTCTATCGAATAGAAGGCGTGGTGGATCGATTTTCACAGACATATCGAATAGGAGATGCCACTGAAATGGCAATCTGAACGACAGCTACCTAAAACATACCGCAAATTATGTTAAGGACTCTTGTAATTCTAAAGAGGTAATGGTGCTTACTGGCCGGCGCAATCAACCGATCTAAATCCGATCGGAAATCTATTTTCAATACTAAAACGTTGCGTAGGTACTAGGCGTTTAAAAATAAGAAGGATTTGGTGACTGTAGTAAAGGAAGAAGGGGGAAACATCCGAAACAGCAGCATTACAAAGCTAATTGAGTCAATACATCGAATTTGTTTAGCTGTATAAAAAATAATGGCTATTATACTAAATATTGGATTAAGTTGCTTAGGTTTTGCACATGATAGTTTTAGTTATGTTTGGTTTTCTTTTCTAATTTACCATTATTGGAGAGAAAATTTGTTGTTGTTTTGGATATATAATAAAAACATATTAAGAAGTAAATAAATGTAATTTTCTTTGTTATAACTTAATGGTTAATAATGTTATGGAACTTTTTTCACTGTCACAGGAAATGTTGCTTGGGTTATGCACAATACTGTATGTGCAATACTGTATCCACCGATTTGTACAGATATTCTGTTTCTTCAAATGACTTCAGCAATGTGTCACTAATGGTTGATGCCTGATCGTTCTTAGGTGTAAGAATCGCACGTTCGCCCAACCACTCTGTTGTTTTATGGTGTAGGTTTTGGATATCCGGTTATATTCGTTCTATTAGCTCGTCAACGGTCGACACAACTGAGGCAAGATTTGGTTGAATTTGAATTTTGCCATCACTTTCCAGATATTCTCCGTTCCGTCCTATTAGCAGTTGTAGCTTGGAGAATTGGTCAGCGAAAACATCTCCCTTTAAATGCACCCGCGTGTTTTTCTTAAGGTGGAGTTTTTCTATTAACGCCCAAAGATTTGATGCTTAATACATGCCTTAACTTCGTCAGCCCGAGTTCCTCTTGGCACTATGGACAGAGTCTGGCGAAAGTCTCCAGCTAATCGTACAGTGAGTCCACCCCTCATGTCATCGTTCACTGTAATATCTTTTAGAGTTCTGTTCAGTGCTTAGAAGCTGCTTTTATGTTCCATTGTACTTTCATCCCCAACTATTAATTTATAATCTCGTAGCACTTGAGAATAACACTCAGTTTATTGAATGAATTATTGTGAATAGAGTGAATATTGTAATAATATATTGTAATACATACAGCAGCGGTCAAAAAAATAGTAGTGGGAAGACACATTTTACATTTTTTGTTATATGTCATGTATATGTTTATTATTTTTGGCCATGACTGTAAAAAACCGTTACACAGCTTATCTCCCCGCAATATTTATATGATTCGTAAAGAAGTGTTTTTTGTTTCTTCTTGAAATCAGTGCTTTCTGAGAAAAACTATAATTTTTAGCGGTCAAAATAATAGTAGTGTATCAGTTGTTTGTTTCATCAGTGTGATTTTAAAAAAGAATTAAGAATATTTCCTTAAAATTGAAGACACAGAAGTGGGTAATTATATAATTTTTATGTTATTGAAACAAAATATAGCAATGATTTTGAGTTTTCTCTCCAAGAATGCGTCGCGGAAAGCATTGCACTGCAGAAAAGAGAACAATTACAAAAAAATTGGTTTCAGAAGGTAAGACCTATAAAGACATCCAAAATTTGTTAGGCTGCTCTCCGACAATGGTACGGAATGCCATTACATACAAATCTGTAAAGGAGATTCTCGGTCCTAGGAAGTTATGACAGAGAACGTGGTCCGAAGAGTAGTCCGTCTCTCTAAGTACGACCCTTTCATGGCGGCTACAGAACTCAAAACAGAATTAAATGTCGGAGCAAGTATGGAGACTCTTCGCCGACGATTGCGAGATAACAATCTGACTGCACACACTCCTCGAAAGGTTCCATTTTTGACAAAGCACTGATTTCAAGATGAAACAAAAAACACTTCTTTACCAATCATATAAATATTGTGGGGAGATAAGCTGTGTAACGGTTTTTTACAGTCATGGCCAAAAATAATAAACATATACATGACATATAACAAAAAATGTAAAATGTGTCTTCCCACTACTATTTTTTTGACCGCTGCTGTATATTCACCATAAAAAGTAGGCGTGGTAATGGTCCGATTTTGACCATTTTCAATAGCGATGAGTTTCTAATGATAGACAATATTCGTGCCCAGTTTGAAGAAGATATCTCTATTCGTTCTCATGTAATCGTGATTTCCACAGACGGACAGACAGATGGACGGACATGGCTAACTCGACTCAGGAGGTCACGCTGATCAAGAATATATATACTTTTCTATACCTGTCACACCTCCTTTAATGCGTTACAAACGCAAGCAGTAAGTGAATATACCCTCTCACTTCGTGCGCAGGGTATAAAAAGGGAAAAGAGGCAAAAAAAGTTCCGCAAGTTATTTGCTTGATCTGTGAATTGTTGTTAGTTACATTATGTCTTTCACTCGCTCCAAGTCGGCGTTGTCAAAACCGGTTTCTGCACCACCAACAACTATACCTGGTTCTCCAAGAATTGGCGTTACTGACTCTGCATCAGTTCTCTTGTTGTCTTTGTTGGATGAGAGGTTATTGAAACAAAGCGAACAAATAATAAACCTAAGTAAAGTGGATATGCTAAATCTGTGAGAGGAACTCTGCTCAAAACTAGGTGAGCTTGAAAGAGTCTGGACTGATAAATTCACTCGTCTGAATTCTGAACTGAGCAATATTGTCAGTCAATTAGCAGAGTTAAAAGAATCGAGTGTTTCTCTCAATGATAAGTTAAATGTGCTGAGAGGCAATAAAGTAGTTTTGGATAGTTAGGTATCCAAACCTTGCTTCACTTTCGACGACTTCAAGGGCTCTTCTATTAGTGCAAAATATGTAGCAGACTTGTGTAAAAGGATTGAATACCTCGAACGTTTACAGGTGTGTTTCAGTATTGGTTTAAGATCGGCTCCGATAGTTAATATAAGTCGATTAAAAGGATTTAATTCATTTAAAAGCAATGGATCTCAGCCCATCATTATTAAGTTCAGCTCCTCCTTCGACAGGGACTGCCTGCTACGTGCGGATGCAATCTATAGGAGAACGTCGAATCGAGATCTAACTCTGCGTGACGTCGGTGTGGAGGTAGTGGCTATGACGTCGGTGTGGGGGGGGGGGCTATGTTGCCATTTATTGCGGGCACCATAGCCCCCCCCCCCCCCCCTGTATGTGAAAGTTTTATCTAGGTCATTTGATTCAGATGTCGAATTTTGAAATGTTTGTATTGCTTATATGTCCACAAGTCTATTTTTGTCTTGCGTTCATAATGCCAACAGGCACCATCAACTTGAACCTTTTATATCTGCTCTATATGAAAATGTAGTTGCCTTCGATTACATGGCAATTTGTGGTGATTTCAACATAAATCTCTTATCTGATGATCAAATTAAAATGAAATTCTGTGATAATATTAATTCACTGGGATTATTCATAGTAAATGACACGCCAACTAGATTCTCAAATAATGCTTGTCCCTCTCTTCTATATTATTTTATAGCTTCTGACTTAACTAAAGTCCTCCTATTTGATCAACTATACTTCCTCTCAGATTATGATCTAATATTTTGCACTTTAGGCCTTACTTTCTCAAGCGTAGGTGTATCTAGTTTTAATTTTTACTATAATGCTATTGACTATCCTTCGTTATATCGAGAAATTGCGGCTCATTCGTTTGATGACGATGCTACTAAATTCTCTAGATGATAACATAAATTCCCTTTCTGATCGTATTATGCATCTCTTTAACACGTACATACGTCCCTCTAAAAATTGTTAAAAATGTAAGTGCAATTAGACCTTGGATTAATTCCGTTGTCCTTAATACCATTAAATTGGCGTAGAAGCCCTACATCTCTAAATTGGGACAACTTTAAAAGGGCTCGAAATAAAGCTGTTCAAGTATGCAGGTCATCTAAAGCACATTATTTTTCCTCAAAGCTTAACACTACTATTCCAACTTTGTGGGCCAATATACAAAAACTTGGAGTTCACAGTAAAGGCGACATGGAATGCCGTTTAGACCCTGAACAATTAGGTTCTCATTTCTTTGGCATTACTCCAACAAATCCATACTTCAATATCTGCGTTGTGTGATGAGCATACTTTTAGATTTCTTCCAGTCACTGAGCTTGATGTTGGTAATAGTGTCAGAGATATCACGTCTAAGGCCTTTGGCGAAGATGGTCTTTCTATTAGATTTATAAAGATTTTATTGTCGCATATCATTACACCGTGCCAATGCTTTCTTTCTTCAACATTTCCCAGTCTGTGGAAAACTGCTCTTGCAAAGTCTGTGAGCAATTGACGGCTCAACAAATATCAAACCATCTTATGGTGGCTAAGTGTTTGTCTCCACTCCAATCTGGATTTCGTTCTGGACATAGCTGTACTACTGCAATGGTCAAAGTATTAGATGTTGTTACAATAATGGTCTGTTGACTTTGATTTGCTTGCTAGATTTTTCTAAGCATTCGATAGAGTAGTACATGAATGTCATTATGTCAATTTGGTTTTTTGTATAAACTCTACCCTCTCATGCATTGATCACATAAATAGTGTAGTTAGAAAAATATACAGTTTATTACGTAATCTGAAGAAAACTACCCCTAGAATTCGTCGTCTGATTGCATTACAACTCTTCATGCCATAATAGACTATTCAAACATTGTGTATGCTGTGCTAGACTCCTCTTCGCAGTTAAAACTATGCGTTGCTTTTAATTATATTACTAGATATGTTTTCGGGCTGCATAAGTTTGACCACTTATCACATCGCTTTCCTTGGCTGTGATTTGATTAGCTACCACAAAGCCAGAGTCTGCACACATGTACCTCTTCAGACTATTGTCTAATAGGGCTCCGCGGTATTTATTTGATAAGTTACACTTTTGTAGATACACAAGATGTCGGGTACTTACACTTCCTTGTTGCGGATCCTAAATTTCTTCAGGTCTATTTTTAATTGCTGCGATTAGGCCATGGAATGCGTTGTCACGATGTGTAAGGGAGACACTTGCGGAAGATAGGTTTAGGCAATTGGTAGTCCGCTTCCTTACGATGCAGTAACTCAAATCCCTTCTCCTTTGCTGCCTCTTCTTTTACTCCATTGTTTTACTTCTACTCATTTCTATCTTCTCATCCACAGTCCTTTTTTTAATTTAATTATGTAAGTTATCAATTTAATTATTTAATTTTTGTAATTACTATTGCCTTCTTATTACTTGTTACTTAAAATTGTTAATGTTACTATAAAAGATTTATTATCTTAGTGTATTATTACTTTTTAAAACAAATAAATAAATAAACATGTTTGCCCTTTTCCCTCATTTAAATTGAAATAAATAAGTTTCTTTTTTTCATCTCATCTGTTCACTATTACAGCAACTAACATCACTACTATAATACTCAGGAAAGTATTTGTGTACTCTTGCAAACTGTCGTCATGAGGACGTTTTATATAAATGATTTTTAGGTAAAAGGTTTTATATAAATGTACCTTTCCAACACTGTAAAGGAGTATCTAGTTTAGTTTTTGATATATCCCCTGAAATTTTTAAATTTCAAAGGGCTATGACTCCGAAATAGCCGAGCGTCGTGAATTTTTCGGTTGTTGTAGTTCCCACAAGAAACAACAAAATCAAATTGTTTGGGCCAAGGTTAACCTGTTGCGTATTATTTATCTCATATGTATATGTATAGTATAGACCAGAGAAGTTCAACGAATACAGAAAATCGAAGTTTCGAATCAAAATAATCTAGAAAATACTCTGTTTTCGAGCTTTAATCCTTCAACACGAGCTTTAATGGTTTAATAGGCGCTATTCATTCAAGGAATCAGAATTGCTGTTGTTTGTCTTGTTGTTTGCGCATATTTTTTTTCTTTAATCTAATACCCGACAGGATTCTGTGCTTTTTGTTTGTGCATATTTTGTTTTGCTTTGATTATATTTGTTGCAGTTCTCTGGTACAGACTGTATCGACGTATTACTATCGACCTTATACCAGTGACATACATGTGGTAAGGTTATTATAATAACTTTACCATGGTGTTTGAAATACTAGGTAGGTGACACAAGTCAAATAGCAAATTATATTATGTTTGTTTTGACAGGTGACTTATGTGATTTGTAAAGATGTATATTGGAAGTATTTTGGTTGAGAATAAAGCCAAAATAATTAGATTTAATCACAAAAGAAACAAATAGTTACGACTAGCCTTAATAGCTCATCAAGGGAAGACATGTCGAGCTCTTGCTTTAAGTATGACTAGAAAACAAAGACGCTTTTGGTCACTTTTAAGTAAAAGGAAACTTCCTTACCAGCTAAATACTAGATTGCTCTAGAATACTACAATAGTACCATGGTATTTGGTGACACACATTTGGATTTCAAATATTATAATAACTTTACCACATGTGTTTCATAGGTATTAGTTTTTTCGAACTATAAAATTTAACATTTATTATAAATACATACATTTATTACTTCGTGTCCCAAAGCTTCAAGTAAGGTCTGCTTTAGTCTCAACAAAGCAACAGGCTTTTGGCTGAATTTGAGCAAATGCTCTTCCTCAAGTACTTCCAAAAATATTTTTTGATCGTTTTCTAGGAACTTAACTCGTATATTTGGTATATTAATACCTCTTATAGGATAAACTATCTCCGCTGATGCAATGCCTTGTTCAGAATTTAACTGCTGAGTATATTGCTTCAAATTTACGCATGTTTTTAGCAGGTGTGTAGGTGTGACACAATCTTCATCAAATCCCTTGACGCTTGGTAGCCATAACGGATATTCAATTGCTACAGCTGATTGAAGAATTATGAACCGATTGTCAATCTTTGAATGAACTTGCCGGTGTTTCGCAAAAGAAAAATATTTGCCTTTTATTTTTATAACTTCTTGCACTATAGCTCGTGATTTCACGCCAAGAATCCAAAGGTTAAGGCCACAATCAACTAATTGGTCTGAAAAATTTCTAAACTCTCCATTTCCGACTTTATTTAGTATTATAGCCTCTAAGGAATTCCTTTCTAATATAGATAATCGGATATTCAGTTGCGAGCAGCACCATAAAAACATGCAAATATCCTTTGCTCTAATATTAACTTCATTAGATTTAAATTTATTTATATTAAGGCGTTCCATAAACTCGGTGACTATTTTCTTGGTTATTAAGTCATCCCATCTGTTTTCTGCAAAATAAGCAAAAATATGCGTTAATCCAGTAATTTTGAGAAGTTGCAACGCAGGTGATTCACAGAAATTCTTTAAACGTTCACATACTTTTTCCGATGTTACACGCTGAAGTCTTAAATTCTTCACAAAAGTAACGAGTAGGGCATCATCTAGAGGTAACAGAAGTAACTCCTTTTGTATGCGATTCATATATATTGGGCTTTCAATACAAATTGATGTTTTATATATTGCACTAGATACAATTGCCAAATCCAGTATGGACAGATGCACAGTATAGGAGTCCAGATACTTGTGCACAAAATTTAAGAATAAATTTTTTAATTCGGATGGAACATTATTTTTCATCAAACCAACATAAAAACACACCTGTACAAACTTCTCTTTGGAAAAACTGCTTTCTAAACTTTGGATTAACCGAGGTATTGCGCTTTTATAAAATTGTGTTTTTGTAATATTTCTAGGAATTAGAAATAATAATGAGTACATGATACGCAGGAGAATAGCGTTGTCCATTTTGGGAAGACGTTTCATACACATTACATCAATATCATTTAGCACTTGTACAAACTTCATCGGATCGCCGTTGCAACGATAAGTGAAGGTGAATATAATCAGCGCAGGCAATTGATCCGTGTTTATCTTCTGAATTTCGTTTCGGAAAATACATATATCATGTACTGGAAAATAATCTGAATAGTTTATGGTTCTTGGTACCAATGGATCAAACTTGTAGCTTTCTACAGCAATGTGCTTTGCAAAACGTGTGATTAAGGCTCCAGTTTCTTCTGTTGTCTCATGCGAAAAATCCTGAAAAGTGAAGGAACTCAAGTACCTCAGACGTTGATTGGAGCAAGACGTTATTACAGTGCGAAAGCATAACCTCCATTTAAAACGTATAAGCGCAATCATTTTGAGAAATTCGGAATTAGCGTTGTCTTTACTTATACAAAATGAATGATAAAAGGGAATAACGAGACTGTAAATACATACATATAACCAAGGTTTATAGAATAGAAGGTTACGCCAGTAAACAAAGAAAAGTGGTCTCGTTCTGCGCATCTACGTCAATAAGTATTTCTAAAATCACTAGGGTCACAACACACGGTACAAATGCCAAACTTGAAAAGTCGTATGAAGAAAAGTTGGAACAGGTTTAATGTTACTCGAACGCTCCAATTTTGTTGTTGCTTTTTTGTTGTCGTAGTTTTATGCGGTAACTCCAGCAAAAGCAACACTTTTTGTCGTTCTCGTATATTTTCAGTGTTACATGCCTTTGAAATTTGGAAATTACGAGAGTGTATCTCTTCAACTATACAAAATACTTACATGTTCTTCGTATCGTTGGAAAGGCATTTAAAAGACCTTTCATTTGTGTAAAAATAATTGTATAATTACTGTAATAATTACTTTATGCAAAAATGTAAACTGTATAATTAACCAACAAAAACTTAAGCCTTTACGCTTAAGCTTTAGTTCTTTACGTTTAGCATAACCTAACTTTGTGCACGTTATATAAATTAAAAGGTAAAAAAAATAATAAATTTACGTACCCATATTAATTTGCAACTCATTTTTAAAGCAATTTACATTAAAATGATCCTGCAGATGTCTGCATGTTTGGTTTTGAATTATTTTTTTCGCTGGCAAAACTCCCACCAAATTTTTGATAAGCGAACAACTGATGGAAATTTGAAAACCCTGACCACTAACATTATTGCAAAAATTCACAGAGCACTTCATTATTGGTATTATTCAATCACCAAAATTTTACATTAAAAATTATTGTTATAACCGGTGTGCAGGCGCCTCGAAACAAAATTTCAATACAAATACTTATTGACGTCATTTGACGTCCCTGTCAAACGAAAAAAACTAACGGACCTGCGCGTGGCGTAACCTTCTTTTTATAAAACTTGCATATAACAAGGTTTATGGACCTTTTTATTCTTCTCTCTCTCCTCTCTTTTTATTAACCTTGTACATATAAACGAAATGAATTATTATAGCCTAGTTTACACGTGAATCGATTTTTATCCGGAGACATGGGAAGTTTAACAAACTTGCGTAGGTCATGGTTGGGAAATGAATGTTCGTACTTTTTTCAATACGAATGTCATACTATAGTATCAATCAAAATATACTAAGTTTCCATGTAGAGTTAACCCAGGGTAACTCATTATTAACTTCTCATTGAAACGGGAGTTAGGTAGAGTTTAGTTAACCGATATCTTGCCAGGACTTTTTTTTGTTTTATTTTTTGATGAAATTCATTATTTTATAGTAAATCGTGGTCGAAAAACACAAATCTGAAGTTAAAAAATTTTCTGATTTTTTTTCTTTAAACTGCTGTTCGATTTATCGAACACTGGCATTTAAGTAGCTATTTGGCATTTTGGCTTAAATTCCTGTCTTCCCGAAAAGGCCCAGCGAATTGTTGTTTTTGTTGTTGTTGTTGTTTGTGATGGAGACACCAAAAACAAGAAAAACATCTGTCGCTCTCCCCTACTTTCAAAGTTATAACCCTTTGAAATTTGAAATTAGAGTCCCTATATCTTCTAAACTATAGAAGATATCCGGTATAGATATATACCGTTAGAAACGTAAGTTAAATACCTTTCATTTATGTAAAGTAAAATTTTACCGAGAAATCCATATTTTTGGAGACATCAGCATTTTAGGAGAAAGCTAGGAAAATGAAATATTGTTATGAAAAACACTATTCTGTTGCGTAGCCGGTGTTTGACATACTGAGGGTTATAATCAAAAAGCGCGGCCGTAGGCCGAAGGCCGGAGGATGCATACACGCCCTAAAATAAACCTACTGACCTCTACTTCGTTATTTTCCGAACAATTATGTGGGTTAATGACTTGTTTTACTTTATTAATGGGCCGGAAATAGTACAAATATTAAAATCGCGTTTTCTCCAAAAATATGCATTTGTTTGTAAAATCTTACTTTACATAAATGAAAGGTATTTAACTTACGTTTCTGACGGTATATATCCATACCGGATATCTTCTATAGTTTAAAAGATATAGGGATACTAATTTCAAATTTCAAAGGGCTATAACTTTGAAAGTAGGGGAGAGCGACGGATGTTTTTGTTGTTTTTGGTGTCTCCATCACAAACAACAACAACAACAAAAATAACAATTCGATGGGCCTTTTCGGGAAGACAGTAATCTGTTCCTTGGAAGCAGTATTAAAGTGTCCCAGGCGGTAGCTACGAATGTCAATTGCTACAAGGAAATTAAGCTTTTTAACATGCTGAAAAGCTTAGTGTTACAGAAACCAAAATGTAAATTTTGACAACTAGAACATGAAATAGCAAAGGAAAATACGAACGGACTACGGCAGAGCAGCTGGCGTACTATATGCAGTTCATGTCCACCATGTGTGGAATGTGCTGAATATAGAAGAATCTACAATATATATTATTATTTATTTAAATTTTATTATTTAAATTGTTTATTTATTTATTTAAATTGTTATATAATTTATATATTATTTGTTTAAAACCAGATCCTAAAACATCTTTCAATGTAAGTAGCACCAAAGAATATGTAATAATATATTTATATTATATACTTATATTATAAAATATTTTCATTGAAAGACCTGGTTTTAAACAAATAATATATAAATTAAATAACAATTTAAATAAATAACAATAAATAAATTAAAAATAACAAGAAAATTTGCTGTTCCTCTTCTGTTCATTTGCTGTTTTGTACTGAAAATGTAGTTGCCAACAGCTATTTGGCTCTTGACAAAATTGTAAAGAAAAGAGCTTTTAGGTGACAGCCAGAACACGAATATTGACAATTTGCTAAAAATCTGCGCTGTCAACTAAAAGTTGACAACGAGAATTGCCCTGTTAAAGTGTATTCAGAAAAAATTTCAAAAAACCTCAAATTTGCTGTTCGAATAATTGAACGCTGGTAGGAAATGGGTTAAATCACAGAATAAACAGTATACAGAATGCGCATGTCGCCCAACGAAGCAATCTGAATTATGGGTGCGGGCCGAAAGCAATAGGGGGATAACAAAATTTGGTTAACAGAGCTTTGTCGCTGTTAATTTGTCGGGCGACGAAGTTCTCTGCTGTTATTAGTTAGGCAAGTTTCATCAAAAGAGCGAGTTCAATGCACACTCTACCAACAAACACACATGATATGAGAGTCGAAGATCTTTTCGAATGAGTATGAAGGGAGCGGAAGATCGACTTTGTTTCTTTTATTTTGCACTAACAATGCTAGCGAATATGCGTAAGAAGAGATAATCGATGCAGCACTCGTATGTCAAGTAAAGTGTGAAAGAAAGAATCGATCCATTTATCGTGTACAGCGGGCGATGAGAAGAACGGTGCGATTTGTCTTCTTTTGCTTCTCTTACAATAACAAACCATGTGCAGCCGTCCGTCCGTCTGGATTTGTTTTAAATTTTGCATTTTATGATTTTTGAAAGAAATTTTGCTTTTCTTAGCTTTGTTCTGCTTCCTTTTGATGCCCAAGCTTTGTAAAGCGCAGGCACGATCTACGTTGCGAGCATAGCGTGCTGTTGAAGAATTTGAATAGACAGATGATCTACTTTAGTCGGCATATCAGCACATTGAATACGTTATACGAGTAACATTAAAAAGTTAATGGAAACCCTGTTATAGGGTTAAACGAATGTTTTTTAAGAATTTGAAATAACACGAGATAGAAAGAAAATATAACTCCGTTTATAAACATTTTTTTTAACAATTCATAGATTATCAATATTCTATGCATTTTTCTCATGATTTCTTCTTTTTTTACACAGTAGTTTTGTTTTAGAAAACGAAAAAAGTGCTAGTCGACAATTTTTTAGGAGTTTGATATGCCTGCGAAACACATTCCTACATCTTCCTTGTGTAAACATATACATATATTTGTACAAACATATGTATTGTACGGGTATATGTGTACATATTTATAGTACAATAGAAATGCTGTAGGATAAAGTCGACTGAGCAACGATGATACCGAATGATGACGAAGTTGCCGTCGGGAAATGTTGATCAGCTCACTCGGTTCTGTTAGAAACACCAAACGAGTTGAACTTTACAGAAACAAAGGCTGTTAAATGCTGGTCGTAATATTATTAACAGTGGACGTAATGTAAGTTAACAGTGGTCGTAATATTGCGACCACGGAACAAAATTTTTTTTGTATGAGATGCGCATTCTGTATACTGTTTGTTCTGTGGTTAAATCTAATGCGGATATTACACTATAAACATTGTTTGTTGTCGATGAACCATTTTTGCTCTCTCTCAAAATTTTGTTCAGAATTGTGATTACACATAGAGCAAACAAATATCAATATTTACAAATACAAAGCAAAGTTACGGAGTTGCTTTGTGATTATTTTTCTTACATGAAATACCTTTCATCAATAAAAGTGCACTTATTTCAATCCTAAACGCGAGTACTATTTTGTTTCAGCACACTAGAACACCGTTTTAATCGAAGTTTGTTGTCGACGACCACAAACATTTTGTTTTGCTTCGCAAAAGTTCATCCTCTCTGGATGAACTCAACTCTGAAATCTGAGAGCGTAAGGTTGACAGTTTTGTACAGAAAGCAAAAACAATTTTACAGTTATTTCGAACAATGTTCGTAGTGCAATATCCGCATAACTAAACTCTACGAAACTGGCTGGTTTAGCTAATGCCGTGTTTACACGTGCGACATGGTGTCCCCACACCATTTGTTGTTGTTTTCACAGCCAAACGGCAAGATGAACTATGTATTGTGTGCAAATGAACGTGTCCCCTGGGGAAATTAGATGTCGCTCGAAATTTCTGGGGACACCAGAAAACAGAGTTGCGTTTTAGTGAAAAAATATTTATAGACTCAAATCAGGTATGTATTGTCATAAAATTTAAATGTAAATGTATACAAATTTAGTAAGAAGGAATAGCAATTGCTCTAAACTCACATTTTATTGTTTTTTCTGTTGTTGTTGTTGTTTCTAATGCTAACTCTTACAACAACAACACCTTTTGTCGCTCTCGTCTGATTTTCGAGTTACAGCACCTTGAAGTTCAAAGATTTACGAGCTTTATCTGCTAAACTATACGAGGTACCGACATGATATTCATGTCATCAGTAAGGTATTTCAATTGTCTTTCATTTATGTAAAACAATATTTTGTTAAAAATCGCTCAGGAGATTTAGCTCGTAAATCTTTAAACTTCAAAGCGCTATAACTCAGAAACCAGACGAGAGCGACAAAAGGTGTTGGAGTTAGCATTATAACCAACAATAACGACAGAAAAAACAATAAAATTTGAGTTTAGAGCAATTGCAATTCCTTCTTGCTAAATTTGTATACATTTACTTTTAAATTTGATGACTATACATACCTGATTTCAGACTATGAATAATTTTTCACTAAAACGCAACTCTGTTTTCTGGTGTCCCCAGAAATTTCGAGCAACATCTAATTTCCTCAGGGGACACGTTGACTTGCATACAATCCATTGTTCATCTTGCCGTTTGGCTGTGAAAACAACAACAAATGGTGTCCCCCGGGGACACGTGTCGCACGTGTAAATACGGCATAAGCAAGGTTTATAAAAAGAAGGTTACGCCACGCGCAGGTCCGTTAGTTTTTTTCGTTTGACAGGGACGTCAAATGACGTCAATAAGTATTTGTATAGAAATTTTGTTTCGAGGCGCCTGCACACCGGTTATAACAATAATTTTTAATGTAAAATTTTGGTGATTGAATAATACCAATAATGAAGTGCTCTGTGAATTTTTGCAATAATGTTAGTGGTCAGGGTTTTCAAATTTCCATCAGTTGTTCGCTTATCAAAAATTTGGTGGGAGTTTTGCCAGCGAAAAAAATAATTCAAAACCAAACATGCAGACATCTGCAGGATCATTTTAATGTAAATTGCTTTAAAAATGAGTTGCAAATTAATATGGGTACGTAAATTTATTATTTTTTTTACCTTTTAATTTATATAACGTGCACAAAGTTAGGTTATGCTAAACGTAAAGAACTAAAGCTTAAGCGTAAAGGCTTAAGTTTTTGTTGGTTAATTATACAGTTTACATTTTTGCATAAAGTAATTATTACAGTAATTATACAATTATTTTTACACAAATGAAAGGTCTTTTAAATGCCTTTCCAACGATACGAAGAACATGTAAGTATTTTGTATAGTTGAAGAGATACACTCTCGTAATTTCCAAATTTCAAAGGCATGTAACACTGAAAATATACGAGAACGACAAAAAGTGTTGCTTTTGCTGGAGTTACCGCATAAAACTACGACAACAAAAAAGCAACAACAAAATTGGAGCGTTCGAGTAACATTAAACCTGTTCCAACTTTTCTTCATACGACTTTTCAAGTTTGGCATTTGTACCGTGTGTTGTGACCCTAGTGATTTTAGAAATACTTATTGACGTAGATGCGCAGAACGAGACCACTTTTCTTTGTTTACTGGCGTAACCTTCTATTCTATAAACCTTGCGGCATAAGAGAACAAATTTAAAAATATAAATTCGACAATTCTCGAGTTATTAATACACCTATACCTCGCTTTGCGTCGTTTCGTTTTGCGTTTTTTCGAAGTTGTTATGAGCTTAGGTTAGGGTGGCGGTGGCACGGTGGCATGCGGCTAAGCTCGCCGGCAATTTGGGGTGGTTTCTTGCCACCCTGGCCCACACAGAAAAAGAAAATCGTGCCATTATTAATTTAATTATAAAGAAAGAAAAAGAAAATAGGCGAAATGTGAAGGGACGTTTACACAGGGTCACTTCCTCATACAACACGTAATTCCTAGTGGGTCTGTTCACTCATACCCTTTCACACACACTTGCACCTAACCATAACAATCGCTCCTCCCACTCATCAGATTCACCCCCATTCATCCTTCCCGATCCACACCTTCATGCTTATTTGACCTCACCGGAATCACCATTCACCCATACACTATGTCCAACCTACGTCGCCGTACGTCATGAGCCGCCCACCCCTTCTGTAACTCAATCGCGTTACAGCCATGAACCGCGCTTGGCTCTCAGCGTCTTGCGGTTCCCTTTTCTGATGTCTGTCCCAGTCTCCGTTAGTCCGTTCGTCTACTTCATGACGTCCGTTATGTCTGTCCGTCTGCCACGCCTACCAGTGCTGGTGCCTCCCCTTAGGCTCACCAGCACACCAGCCTAAATGCTTGGTTTTAGCAATCCATTTTTGTTGTTACGAGCCAATTAAGTGACATTTAGGGTTCAATGCATTCTTTATTTATTCCTTTTTTTTTTTTTTCTTTAACCTCAATTTCAAATTTTGTCTCCTTATAGCTAATTACAATCTTTGTATAATTATTAAATATACTATAAATATATTATCCTGTATTCACATACGGTTTTCAGTACACTGAGTCATAATTTTCTTTAACTGTATTTATGGTAAGTATGTATATGTATTTTTCTTTTAATTTCAAACAGTATGGTAAGTAGAAGTAATGCAAAAAGGTAAGTAATTATATAATAATTTTCTCTGAATGTATTTGTCGTAAGTATGTATTTTTCTTTTAATTTCAAGACAATAATGTAAGTAGAATTAATGCAAAAAGGTAAGTAATAATATAATAATTTTCTCTCAATGTATTTATCGTAAGTATGTATTTTTCTTTTAATTTCAAGACAATATGGTAAGTAGGATTAATGCAAAAAGGTAAGTAATAATATAAACACAAAAAAAAATTAAGTTAACAGTAAGGTCAGAAATCAAGCACCCGATTATATATATATTTTTTTTTTTTTTCTTCAACGGAGACTTACCAGTTTTCAGATCATCGATGATGGCGCCACCATGAATCCCCTTTCACCTGTAAGTACACTTATGCACCTGCTTATATACATACATATGTGTGTACCTATGTTTGATTTCCTTTACTCACTTTGCTAATATTATCTGTACCATATTTAAATATATATTGAATGTGACTACTTAATTTAATTAATATTTAATTTTCAATTTCTATTTATATTCAGTTTAATGTTTTGTTAAAACTTCAATTTCATTTTTTTTTTTTTTTTCAATATATCTTTCTTAAAACTAACTATATAATAACAAAAAAAATAATAATGTTTGTTTGTGTGGGGGATGTGTGCACAGGTGAGCGCAACACACCGATATACAATATATAAAATAATATGAATTTAGAGTGCCTGGGGAATTGAAAAACTTACCGATGGTTCGATGTAATGTGTGTTTTTGGTGGATGGTGATGAAACACTCGAGAGTCGATCACAAGGAAAGAATTAACACAACGTAAGCCGGTCGAGATCACTAAACGCAAGCTTTATCACGCGAAATTAAAGGTAAAAGTTAAGGTTGTACACGCGCTAGTCAAAGTCACAGTAAGAAGTGAAAGTGAAAGTTGGGGGCGAAAGTCAGCAAAACTCATTGACCTGTCAAGAGTTGACAGGTCGCAGTCGTGGAGGTTGGCTGTGCTGACCGACGTGCAATGCATGTGCATCTACAGGGGAGTAGATGGCGCTGCTCTCTCTGGGAGGGCGAAAGAGTAGCGCTGGGCTATGCGGTCGCGTCAGAATGAGTATTTGGCGTAAACATACTGCCCGCCTTGCAGTACTGCAACTTTGCTCAGGTTAGAGACACATGAAACGGGGAGTTTCGCCTTAGTCACGAATACCAGTGACCAGCAGATTGGGCTGCATTCGTGAACCTAAGGAGCGCTACTCAGGGACGGCATCGCTTATGTCTCCACCTTACATGCAGATAGTTCCAGTTACTAACATGAATATGTAAGGGGGGAGCACTGGAGTGCGTGGCGCTCGCTGGGGATGGAGCATGATGGGAACAATGGAATGACATTGGCGGGGAGAGTTCGCTGGGGTGCGAACATCCTTAAGATGCGATCTTAAGAGGGGAGTACCGTTACTTTACTGAGGGGACGAGTAATGGTTCCCTTCTCCGTTCGGATGTCGACGACGCGTGTTCTGTGGTCGTCACCGGGATGAAGGTGGGTCACGCGACCGAGTCTCCATTGCGTTGGAGGGAGGTTGTCATCGCGTAACACCACAAGATCTGCAACTTTAAGGTCTGGTTGGGGCACCTTCCATTTGCTGCGTTTGTGGAGTTCGGTGAGGTACTCGTGTTTCCACCGAGTACAGAATTGCTGATAGATGGCTTTCACTTTTAGCCATCTATTAACAATCGTGAGGGGGGAGCTTAGTACCGCCGTTTCAGCGGGAGCCAGCAAAGGGCCACCGATGAGGACATGTCCGGGCGTTAGAGGCTGTAGATCCGATGGATCGTCGGACATGCTGCTAAGCGGTCTCGAGTTGAGGCAGGCTTCGATCCGGGAGAGTATGGTAGCGAACTCTTCAAAGGTGAAACGCATATTGCCGACAAACTTTCGGAAATGAAGTTTGAAGCTTTTAACGCCAGCTTCCCAGAGACCGCCCATATGAGGCGCGGCAGCAGGTATAAAATGCCATTTGAGCTGCTGATAGGCACACTGTGAGGTGACGGCTTCGTGTGATTGTTGAAGGAAGATCTTCCAATCGTTCCTGACTGTTTTGGAGGCTCCCACGAAGTTCTTTCCATTGTCCGAGTAAACATCCTTGGGGCATCCGCGACGGGCGCTGAAGCGGTTGAAGGCGGCGAGAAATGTCGGAGTCGACAGATCACTGACCGCTTCAAGATGTATGGCCTTCGTTGCGAAACAGACGAAGACACAGACATAGCCTTTGGTGATGAGGCATGCCCTCCCAGTGTAGTTTTTGATATCAAACGGTCCAGCGAAATCTAGACCGGTGGCAGCAAAAGGGCGAGAAATGGTTGTTCGCTCAGGGGGTAGAGCGGCCATGATTTGGGTGCGGACTTGTTTCCTCTGAAGGACACAAGGCTTGCAGGTGTGAATCGTGGCCTTGACGAGGTTCTTGGCCTTGGGTATCCAATGTTGCGTACGTAGCAAGCGCAACATCAGTTGGTTCCCTCCATGCAGACTGATGTCATGGATGAAGCGAACCAATAATCGGGTGAACTTGCAGCTGTAAGGAAGAAGAATGGGGTGGCGTTCGTCATAGGAGAGTGACGGACACGCGGATAGACGGCCACCTACGCGCACCAATCCATCTTGGGATAAGAATGGATTGAGCGATAGAATGGGGCTCTTGGGTGGTAGATTTTGTTTCATATCGAGAGAACGATATTCATTGGCAAAATGTACCTTTTGCGCGAGAATAGCCAGCCTCGTTTTGACATGCTGGATCTCATCGGAGTCAATAGTGGTATCGTATTGACGAGAGGACACACGATACTTGGGGTGGGTTTGATGTAGAAACCTAAACACGTAAGACAACACTCGAAGAGCTCGTGGCAAAGAAGAGAATCTTTCCAACACGTCTTCAAAGTGAGGGAAGTAAGCGAAATTAGCTTTCACTGGTTTTGCTTCCAGTTCGGTTTCCAAAGTATCGAAGGGAATAGAGTGTGGCCAGTGTTTCTTTTCGTGCCGCCTTTGGGTGGTGTTCGCATCAAGATCTTCGCAGACTGGCTCGGCTGGAGTGCAAAGACGTTGCTTGGGAGCTTCTTCCAAGTCCCAGCGACGGTCAAGCTGACGGTCAAGAGAGACCTCAATGAAAAACGAAAATCGGGTAGAAATGGTTGGAGCCGGGGGGGCCTGAGAAAGCGGACCGGTGAGGAACCACCCGAAAACGGTCTCCTGGGCGATGAGAGAGCCCAAGATATTCCGTCGGATACCGTCCAGCAGGATGAGGGGGTAGATGTCCGCTCCAATCAAGACATCTATCTGGTCGCTTTGATAGAAGCGCTCATCCGCTAGGGGTAGGTCCGGAAGAGAATCGAACAGGGTCCGGTCAAGGGAGCAGACCGGTAGGTTGCCTGTTAGTTTTTGAAGCACGAGACCCGCGGCTTCAATGCACAGTCCGGGCGATCGGGGGGAGCCGATGCTAAACTTGCAAAGGTTGTTCACCACGGCTGTAACGGTTTCATTAACACTGGCGACTTGAGCTTGGACCGTAGTCGTCGGAAGTCGCAAGCGTTTTTGTACGCGCTCTGACAGAAAGGTGGCTTCGAACCAGGGTCGATGAGAGCACGAGCGAGGTAGGACTCGCTATGATGGCAGATGTGAACCATCGCGGTAGCGAGTAGCACTTGCTTGCTTCGGGAGGTGAAGCAAGTAAGCACATTTGAACTTGAGGGGGCTTCAGTGGACTGTATAGTAGGGGTAGAGGGATTCGCTCGAGATTGCGAAGGGGGGTTTGACGGCAAGCTGTGCTGAGCAGCACTTGGACCGCGATGAGACGGGGAGTTGGGGCGCGAGGTTGTATGGGTAGAGTTCGAACGAGAGTTCGATTGGGGGGCCAAAGCCAACTCGCGATGTAATAGTGTATGATGTCGTTGATTGCACGACCTGCATGTGAACACACTTTTACAGTTTTTCACTTGATGTGAGTGTGCCAAACAGTTCGTACAGAATTGGATTCTTTGAACTGTCGCCCAACGTGTGTCTACATTCATAGCCAGAAAATGTGGGCATTGGCGAAGTGGGTGTGGCCGATCAGTGCATAGTTTGCAGCTGGTCGAAACCATAGTAGCCTGGAACGTATTCAGAGGTTTCGGGGCGGAGGAGAGGCGTGCGGGGGGATTCGACGATTTCTTAGGGGGTTGGACCGACTTTCGAATGTCGTCTACGGTTTCCAAGGTTTGGAAATGTGAAGTGAGGAACGCGTCCATTTCACACCATTTTGGAATTTCGCGTTTATGGGTGAGGGATTGTTCCCACAGAGAGAGGGTAGTTTCGGGGAGGCGAGTAGAGCAGAGATGCACAACAATTGCGTCCCAGCTGCCCACGTCGACATCGTACAATGTGAGAGCCGAGAGGCAGTTGTTGATCTCTCGTTGGAGGCGTTTGATCGCAACTCCAGACTCCTTGTGGATTGGGGTAAGGGAGAATAACGTTCGGAGTTGAACGTTAACAAGTATACGTTTATTCTCGAACCGATCGGTAAGATTCCTCCATGCCTGATCGAATCCGCTATCTATGAGGGGGGACTTCTGAACTATTTCCTTTGCTTCACCTCGGGTCTTTTGGTTGAGGTGAAACAACTTTTCGACCGGAGACAGTCGATTGTTCCGGATATAGAGCGCGGAGAACATATCACGAAAGGTCGGCCATGACTCGTAGTCACCATTGAATACATCAGTGTCACACGGTGGCAAGCTGATGTTGTGACCTGAGAAGTTCGTCGGAGTCATGGGAGAAGAACCCGACATCAACAACGGAGAGGAACTGGGGGCAACGATATGCTGCTGTTCACTCACTTTCGCGGAGACACGCACGTAAGCCTGGTAACACCGCCGGTACTTGGTCTTAACCACGGTGATATCGGCTCTTCGCGTATCTGGCTCCACATCGGCCGTGCTGTTAAGGTATTCCAAGCATAAGGCATATGCTACTTTCAGGTCTGACCAGACGGCTTTGAATTCCTCCTGGTGAATGGCCAGTGAGAAGCCCGAGTGGTCGCGTTCCGGAATGTGGTTATACTCGTCTTCGAATTCTTCCAAAGCGTCGGAAGCATTTATGAATTTAGTTAGGGGATCCATTGGAGTACTTTACCGAAACGAGGAATGGAGGATTTGTGGATACTGAGTTAAACTCACGAGTTGGGGGTGAAACGAGTTTACGAAACTTGAATTCGCCGTGAGACGTACAGCGAAGACCTATTAATTGATTTCGAGTCAAATCCAACGTGATACCAATACTTCAATTCGCGGTCAGAAGTATGATGAGAAAATTAATTTAATTTGAGTTCAATTCAGTTTTGGAAAACCACTTCAAATCGTGGTTGAAGTAACTCGGAAAAATTATTAATTTAATTCGCGTGAATTAAAGTTTGGGAAAACACTTTCAATCGCGGCTAAATTAAATCGAAAAAATATAAATTTAATTCGCGTGAATTAAGGTTTGGAAAAAACACTTTAAATCGCGGCGATGATAAATCGGAAAAATATTAATTTAATTTGCGTTAGTTGAAGTTTGGAGAAAACACTTTAAATCACGGCGGAAATAAATCGGAAAAATATTAATTTAATTTGCGTTAGTTAAAGTTTGGAAAAAACACTTTAAATCACGGCGGAAATAAATCGGAAAAATATTAATTTAATTTGCGTTAGTTAAAGTTTGGAAAAAACACTTTCACGGCGGAAATAAATCGGAAAAATATTAATTTAATTTGCGTGAATTAAAGTTTGGAAAAAACACTTTCAATCACGGCTGAAATAAATCGGAGAAATATTAATTTAATTCGCGAATGAAAGTATGACGGAAAATTATTAGTTTAATTCGCGTTGAATTAAACTTGGGAAAAAACTTGAAATAAAACTCAAACAATTGTGAAAATTACGTATTGATATTTTATTTTTGTCACACAGTGTAAATTACCATGTGTATTTACACGACAAAGTAAATTGCTTGATGAGTTGCAATTGCTACTCATCAAGGGGAAACGCTACTGGGGGGGGGGGGGGGGAAGAGAAGAAGCTTCACTTGCGCTAGGAGAGCGACTTATTGTGTGTAGTCGTGACGTCACGGAACGTGTTTTGTACTTCACTGAACGTGTTTCTGCTTGGTGTCCAGAAACACACGAAATGGAGGAGACGGGGGAAATATTCACTATGTGTAATATTTAAACACGCACTAAGCCGAACCGATCGACAATTTTTCACCAATATTACGTGAACGTAATTTGGTGCTTGAAAAACGGGGGGGGGTATCACTTCACTTTTTGTATATTATATATTATATATAGGGGATCGAGAGGTCGGAAGGGAATCCGGCTCGAAGGACCAAATGTTTGTGTGGGGGATGTGTGCACAGGTGAGCGCAACACACCGATATACAATATATAAAATAATATGAATTTACAGTGACTGGGGAATTGAAAAACTTACCGATGGTTCGATGTAATGTGTGTTTTTGGTGGATGGTGATGAAGCACTCGCGACTCGATCACAAGGAAAGAATTAACACAACGTAAGCCGGTCGAGATCACTAAACGCAAGCTTTATCACGCGAAATTAAAGGTAAAAGTTAAGGTTGTACACGCGCTAGTCAAAGTCACAGTAAGAAGTGAAAGTGAAAGTTGGGGGCGGAAGTCAGCAAAACTCATTGACCTGTCAAGAGTTGACAGGTCGCAGTCGTGGAGGTTGGCTGCGCTGACCGACGTGCAATGCATGTGCATCTACAGGGGAGTAGATGGCGCTGCTCTCTCTGGGAGGGCGAAAGAGTAGCGCTGGGGTATGCCGTCGCGTCAGAATGAGTATTTGGCGTAAACAATGTTAATTAAAACAAACTAAATGCCACAACTCCTGATGACGCAAATCCTCATGCCGGCCCTGTGCACCTTAATTTTGTAGTGTCTTTACTGTACACTATATACTGTGGAGTTATGAGGTTATTTATTTAACGATTTCACCACATAATCTACTAACTAAATACATTAACATAAAATACATTTAATATCTTAAATAAATAGATTCAGAAGCAAACACGTGAAAAAGGCAGGATGGAAATCTAAGAACTATATGTATCTACTTTTAGTTTTTACAGAGTTGCATTTTGTTCTTTTTGTGCTGCAGCGTTGCCACAATACTCCCCCGCATACCTTGAAGTGAATTTTACTTTGCGTCCAGCACGGCTGCGATATGTTGGAGCTGACGATGCATCTGACCGTACTAGCGTTTCTGGTGTTGAGAGTTGTTGTGTTGCCTTTGTTATGGATTGTGATGTCGGTTTATGTACGGGTTGGTCAATATCAGGGACAATGTAAACTGCCTTCAAACGATCGATGCTCACGTTCGACTGCCTGCCATGAATATTTACGATGAAATACTTTTCGAAACGTTTGAGTACTGGATAGGGTCCGTCGTATGGGGTTTCCAGTGGACGTTGCACTTTGTCGTTTCGTACAAAAACTGCTGGAGTTGTTGCGAGACGAGTCTCTATGAAGATTGATGGTTTGGCATGATTTGAAGTCGGCGAAGGTCTTAATTCGCGCATACGAGTGCGTAAATTTGCAACGAATTCTGCTTCGTTAATGTCGTTGCACGATTGTGTTTCAAAAAATTCGCCCGGTATTCGTACTGTTGTTCCGTAAAGCATTTCTGCTGGGGTGCAGCTGATTTCCTCTTTATACGATGCTCTAAACCCTAGGAGAATTAAGGGTAAGACTTCGAGCCATTTCTCCGTATTGTAAGACTTTATTGCGGCTTTTAGTGTCCTGTGGAATCGTTCAATTAAACCGTTCGCCGCAGGATGGTATGCAGTTGTACGCAAATGTGTAATGCCGAGCAATTTATTTAGCTTATGAAAAAAGGAAGACTCAAATTGCCGCCCCTGATCCGTAGTTATTCTCGATGGGACACCGTACCTTGATATCCAATTGCTATACAGGGCAAATATGACCTCCTCTGTGGTTATATTTTGTAATGGATATGCCTCGACCCAACGTGTGTACCGGTCTATGCAGGTTAATATATAACTATAACCTCGGTTCGGTGGCAATGGACCGACTATGTCCATGTTGATGTGTTCGAAACGATGGTCAGGAAGCCTGTATGTTGATATCGGTGATTTGTTGTGTCGTTGCACTTTCGCTCTTTGGCAGCTCAAACACGCACGCGTCCATTTGCGACAATGCTTTTTCATGTTTGGCCAGACAAACTTTTCTGCTACGAGAGTTGTTGTTTTTGCTGCACCGGTATGCGCGAGATTGTGTATAGAGTTGAATGCTATTTTTCGAAAAGGCTCGGTAAGAAATGGCCTTGCGTTTCTTGTGCTTAGATCGCAAAATATATCACATGATGAATTTGGTATATTGATCTTTTTTATTTTTAGTGAATTGCTGTCCAGATATTTTTTAAGCTCAATGTCTTCGTTCTGACTTTCGGCTAGTTTCCTAAAATCAATTATTTGATTGCAGTGAATAGCTTCGATACGCGACATGGTGTCTGCTACTACATTCTCCTTTCCGGGTAAGTAGCGTATGTCATCTGTGAATTGGCTCAAAAAATCAAGGTGTCTTGCCTGACGAGGTGATGCTTTTTCAGTTTTTAAACGGAAAGTAAACTGCAGTGGCTTATGGTCGGTTAATATAAAAAATTCTCGACCTTCGAGCAGATGGCGAAAATGTTTGACGCTTTTGTAAGCTGCCAAGAGTTCGCGATCATATGCACTGTATGTCTTTTGTGCCTCTGTCAGCACAAATTCTTATTCTATTCTTTCGGAATAAAAACCGAGTGGTTGCCATTTGTTATCACATTGCTGTTGTAAAACGGCTCCAACTGAGGTACCGGAGGCGTCGACAGAAAGCGAAAGTTCTGCCCCTGCCTTTGGGTAACAGAGAAGTGTTGCAGTACATAACTCGTCTTTGCACTGTTGAAACGCATGTCTTGTTTCGTCATTCCACTCGATTATTGTTTTGTCTTTTTTGACATTACCTCTGATGTAAGCGGATAAACGTTGTTGATGTGTTGCGGCAAAAATCTTCGGAAAAAATTAATCATGCCTAGAAAACGTCGCAGCTCGTATACTCGCTCAGGCAGTTTGTAGTGTTTTATGGCATTCACGCGTTCTTCTGGTGGTTTTATACCTTCAGGAGTAACAAGGTAACCCAGAAATGTTACTTCTGTCTTGCCGAAAACGCATTTTGATGTGTTTATAGTTATGCCATATTTGCGTAATTTTTGAAATACGGCACGTAACTGTTGCCGATGTTCTTCCTTGTTTTTGGCAGCGATGAGGATATCATCTAGGTATGGCCATGCGAATGGCAGGTCGCGCAAAATGTCGTGCATAAATCTCTGAAAGGTTTGGCCAGCATTTCTAAGCCCAAAACACATATAAACGTATTCATACATACCGAATGGTGTTGTTACTGCTGTCTTCGGTATGTCAGCGGGATTAATGGGGATTTGATAATAAGCCCGTCTCAGGTCTATTGTTGAAAAAATGTTACATCCGTGCAGCCAAGAAGTAAAATCGTGCAAATGTGGAATTGGGTAACGATCTGGTTCTGTAATGCTGTTGAGGCGCCTATAGTCTCCACATAAACGCCACTCTTGATTCTTTTTCTTTACCATGTGTAAAGGGCTAGCCCAAGGACTGCTTGACGGTCGACAAATTCCTGCATCCAGTAGCATATTGATTTCATTCTTAGCTGCTTCAAGTTTCTCGGCATCGAGACGTCTAGGTTTGCAGAAAGTTGGTGGTCCTGTAGTGATGATGTGGTGTACTACATTGTGCTTAGCATTTTTTGGCGTCATGTTGTTTGGAGTTGACAAGATATCTTTGAATTCCACAAGCATCTCTTGGAAGGGATCACTTGTGTCAATTGTCGAAATACCCAAAATATTTTCTGCTACCTTTGCTATTATGCCACTTTTTGACAACTGTGTTTTACCATCGAAAAGTTTCCGATGTCGCAAATTCACGGATAAGTCGTAAGTTATCAAAAAATCAGCGCCTAATATTGGCTGCGAAACATCAGCTATCACAAATTTCCATTTGAAATTCCGTCTTAGGCCAAGATTTAGGCTTAACAACTTATCACCGTATGTTTTTATTTTTATCTTGTTTGCTGCAAAAAGATAATGTTCACTCTGTTGCGCCTTGTTTCGCATTGAGGCTGGAATGACGCTAACTTCGGCTCCTGTGTCTACTAAAAATTTTATATTGTTCGCAGTGTCTGTAACAATAAGTCGGCGGTTGGTTGCATTTCGCCTGTCATCGACCGCCTCCTGTGACAGGGAATTTAGTTTAACTTTGCTTTTGTACATGGTTGTTGGCATTTTTTTGCTTTTTCACCAAATTTGAAATGGTACCAGCAAAGTTTATCTTGCCGTGGCGTTTTTGAACGTCTTCTTGAGAATGATGTTCTACGTTCCTCACTCCTGGAACGTTGACTTATTTGGGTTCGTAAGGCTGCGACCTCTTGCGCTAGTATCTGTATTTGTTTTTCCATTTCTGGCCTGGACGTAATTTTGTCGCTTTGTATAGCATTTATACCTGGAGAGTCTCTTACCTCGACTATTTTGTCTGCCATCTGTGCCATTTTTTCTAAAGGCTCGTTACTTATGGCTATGATGGAGCGTACGTCGATGGGTAGCCTGTTGATCCACATGGATTTTAATAACGAATCATTTATTTCTTTTCCAGCTAGATTTCGCATTTCATACAATAATTGTGAAGGTGGCTTGTCGCCTAATTCCAACTCTTGCAACAATTTTTTGAGTCGTTTTTGTTCCGAGTCGGCAAATCTTTCTAATATGCGATTTTTTAGTGCCGGGAACATGTTGTTTGCTGGTGGGTTCAAAATTATATCGGCAATGTGCGTTAGGACTGTGCCGTCCATGGCGGCTACCACGGTGTGGAACTTTGTTGCGTCTTGAGTGATGTTTGCTGTTATAAACTGTGATTCCACGTGCGCTAACCATAATGCTGGATTGCTGTGCCAGAAGGGCGGAATCTTTACTGCGATTCGGGCAATCTCAGCCGAAGGTGCTTGCATTTGCGCCGTTTGCCTTTGTGATACGTCTGCTTCCCCTTGATTGTTTTCCATGTTTGTTGTCGGGGTCACCAATTGTGGAGTTATGAGGTTATTTATTTAACGATTTCACCACATAAACTACTAACTAAATACATTAACATAAAATACATTTAATATCTTAAATAAATAAATTCAGAAGCAAACACGTGAAAAAGGCAGGATGGAAATCTAAGAACTATATGTATCTACTTTTAGTTTTTACAGAGTTGCATTTTGTTCTTTTTGTGCTGCAGCGTTGCCACAATACATATGTGTACATACAGTACAGTACTCTTTATGTTGTTTTTGTGCTTTTGTTTCTCTCTTTATATGATTTATATCCGTATACTAACTTAACTTGGCGGGATTTGTAAAAATGTATGTACCAATCTACTGTTGGAAATTTGTATGTACTTAAAACATGAAAGCCGTTAGCGATAATTTTGTACTATTAATTTTAAACTTCTGCAACAATTTCAATCATTTATTTCGTTCAAATTCCATGAACGCTATTCAATTTACTTAAGCTTTGGATTAGTTTATAATTATTTCCATATTTAAAAGTTTTAGGAATAAATAAGTTTTTTTTACGTGTAGCCTTTTCCTTTTGTAAAATTACTTTTATGTTTAAATTTTCATTTGTTTTTTGACCTTTTAAACCTTTTAGATTTTTACCAAATCAATTCTAGTTTCACTTTTCAGTTTAAACCTTTTTATTTGTTTAAGTATTATTTTATTAATTTTTAACTCGTCTAACTTTCACGCATTTTCTTTTGACGCATTAGTTTTTTTTCCATTTCACAGTATTGCAGCGTTAATAATATTAATGTTGTATAGGTATATGTACTATGTGCATAGAATAATATTCCAAGTTTTATTTTTATCCTTTAATTTCTTCAGTCAACTTTCGGCACTTTGGAAATCAACCTTCTCTTAATCACAGCCAAATCTCAACTCCCCTCTACTCGATCACCCTTTTCTATTCCTACCTTTCAGAATCTCACTCTTCTCTTTTTCTCCTTTCTTCTCCTTTTCTATTTCCACCTTCCCCACTCATTCACCACACACCATTCGGCTCGTTTACACACCAGTTTCTCTTACATCCACATTCAACCCTAGGAGAACTTGCGTGACAGCTGTGAGGTAAAAACTTGAAAAACTTGGAAATAAGCAGGTAGGGTCACATGAACAAATTAATTATACACACTTTCAAACAAATAACATATATATTTATTTTAGCACTAGTACTGCATATAACACGGAGGTAGGTAATGTCTACACTAACACATAAACTAAAATCCCTCTTTTATTTTCAGGTGCTGAACGGGCAGACACTACAAAGTTGCGTCGCTGATTAATTAGTACTAATTTTCAGTGTGCGTCATTAGGTCTTCGAGGTTGCGTTGTTTTGGGTTCGAGTCTTTAATTTTTTTCTTGTTTTCTAACAGTTGGCTCCACTTTTGTTTCTAATTGCGCCATGCCATTAAATTCGGGAATTCCTCTTCTAACTGAAAATCAACGCAATTTTAATACAGTTTTATTTTCACTATGTTTTGCTAATTTTTTGTAGAGTTCAGTAATTTTCTTTGTCAATAGGCGAAAAACTATGCATACAGCTCGTAAATCTTTAAACTTCAAGGTGCTATAACTCGAAAACCAGACGAGAGCGACAAAAAGTGTTGTTGGAGTTAGCATATGAAGCAACAATAACAGCAGTAAAATTTGAGCTCTTCCGCCACTCGTATATTTTTTTGCTAAATTGACTTGAAATATAACATCAACGCCAACTACTGCCAAACTATTCATGGTTTCAGCGAATCAATTAATATCTATTATAAAGTGTATTTTAAATTATTATTGCTTAAATAACATAAATAGGAGTGGATAAGGTTGGGTTAAATTTTATTTTGTAACAATTATGTATAGTAGTTCATAGTTTTCACGGCGATGCCACGAAGTAAAGTGTAGTAAAACGGTTTGTAATATTTTATAGTCAAAAACTATTATAAATTCTTAAATAGTATCTAAAGCTAAACAAATGGTAGTAAAAAGTATTAAAAAATCATGCAATAAAATCATCCATGTCACGACGGTCCACAATCCAATCTGTCTCCCGTGTAAACGCTGTCGGGGACACGGCCGATGAATAGTTCCAAACGTGCGACACGTGTCCCCCGTGTAAGCACGGCATAAGGTTATTTATTAAAAATTCGTGGAGCTACACATGAATAGAAATTTAAATAGTGAGTTGAATTATGTTTTGGAACTGCAGATAGGTTTATATGATTGCTTCTTAGATCATGACTAGTAACGCTAATGGTGATACCAAGTCTCCTAAAAAAGTCTGTTAAGAAGTGCATCAACGATGTATAACAATACTTAATTTGCAAACATATAAGAGAACAAATTTAAAAATATAAATGCGACAATTCTGGAGTTATTAATCGTAATTTTCATTGTCAATAGGCGAAAAACTATGCATTTGCAACAAAAAATTAGCAAAGACTTTATACCAAATAAATATGAGAAATAAACAAGAAATACTGTATAAAATATGGAAGTATAAATTTATTATCGTTATTATTTATTTATTTTTATTTTATTTATTTATTTATTTATTGTGAAGCTTCATTCTGTTGTTTAAAATAAAACAAGTGCCGAAGTAGCTATCATACATATAAACTTACAACTAAAATACAAGTACTTTAAATTGTGAGGGGTCGGTTATAAGAATACATAGAAAAAGTTTACATAAATTTAGCTTTTAATAGCATGCAATTAAGTTATAGTTAAAAATCCATGATTTTATTTCTTGGAGGAATTTTTTTAAAGTACGAATAATGCGTATATTGTAAGGTAGCATATTAAAAATTCGTGGAGCTACACATGAATAGAAATTTAAATAGTGAGTTGAATTATGTTTAGCAACTGCAGATAGGTTTATATGATTGCTTCTTAGATGACTAGTAACGCTACCAGGTCTCCTAAAAAAGTCTCTTAAAACTTTATAATAATATAGGTCTTTAAGTGGGAGAATGTTCAAACTTTTGAAAAGCGGAAAGCCACTAACCCTACGTCGTTTATTACAAATTGTACAAATCGCACTTTTTTGCGCTATAAGCAGCGGATTTATCTTGCAAGGATGCGTACCACCTCAACAAGTTATGCCATTTGTAATAACTCGGAAACCAGACAAGAGCGACAAAAAGTGTTGTGGTTTTTGGAGTTAGCATAATAAGGTGTTTACATAAAATGGTTTTTCCAGGTTTTTGGAATAAACTGTTTTAAGTCCCAAAACCACTCGTAAACTGTTTTAACTCCCGTGAAATTGTTGTTGCTATTCCAGCGCTAAACCAAAATGCGTTTGGTTTTTAGCCTCAGTTTTTAGTTTGCAAGTCTGTTTCGAAGTTCGGAATTGCAGACACACTATCTTTCTCCTTTTCTAGTGCCAATAAGTTAGAAAGAGATAATTTATGTCACCAAACTATACTGCCAAATGCCAAAAAAAACTCGACATACTGAGAGGAATGTGTTATTTATGATGTACGATTTTTCGCTTTCCAAATTCTGTAAACTTGCGAATTTCATTACCATACCAAAATACATTTCAACAATTTTGAATATTATTGTTATTTTATTCACTGCATTATAAATTAAAGCGATGCACAATTTTAAAATAGCTACGTAAATATACAAGCAAAACAACAGCTGTTTATTTCTTCTTTTCGGTTTGACAGCCCGGACCGGATTATGTATGTAAACACTAGATCAGCTGATCGATTTTCGAACACCTTAACCGGATTAAATATTTTTATGTAAACAGGCTATAAGAAACAACAACAAAAACAACAATAAAATTTCATTTTACATCAGCTGCTTTTCCTTGTTGCTAAATTTGTATACATTTACTTTTAAATATGGGGACAATGCATACCTGATTTCAGACTATGAATATTTTTTCACTAAAACGCAACTCTGTTTTCTGGTGTCCCCAGAAATTTCGAGCGACATCTAATTTCCCTACCCCGTGGTTATGCTATCGAGCAAAACTTGGTGGGAAATTACTCTCATTTTTGTGATCGGAGTCCGTGCAAAAAGAGTGGTTACGCTTGTGCTTGACCCACGCTTGCTTTCTTCAAAAATATATATTTTTTTCTCACCTTCAACAGCAACCCGTCTACTACACAAATGAAAAACGTATTATTTGCGGTGTAGTTTTCGACGCGATGGAAGACCAAATGTTTATATTAATTGAAATCTGCTTAACATATATAAAGGCGTAATATTTGGGAACGATAATCAGAGGAATATAATTGATAAATTTATCAGTTCATTCCATTTTTTCACTCCATTCCACTCTTCAGTACTTTTGTGAATATTGAGACTAAGGGCCAGATTTTCAATGAACGATCGACGTGATTCTCCGTGACTTTGCTTTGTTATTATTACGAAAATAACAACAAACACATAGCAGAGATATCGACAACGAGAAAATAACAAAGCAGAGTCACTGAGAATCACGTCGATCGTTCATTGAAAATCTGGCCCTAAGCAACACCGGTTTACTCGGTGTCCTCGGTGTACGCTAGACCGAGTTTTCGTGCTCGGTGTGAGAGAGTGATGTTGAGAACAGAAAAATATCCCGTTCTCTCTTTTACACACAAAACAACAAAAAAAAGTCCTACTTGCCAAGCAAAACTCGATAGCATAACCACGGCCCTAGGGGACACGTTCATTTGCACCAGAGATAATGAGATAGGACACTTCGAATTCGCCGCTTAAAAAAACGGTTTGACGTCTATTTTTTATAATCTGTTGAATTCATGTACACTATACGTCAGAGCTACCATATTATTGTTATTGTTTTCTGTCTTTCAGTATGTTGAAAAAAACAGCTGTTTCATGTTTCACCACGGATTCATTTAGTTTATACATTTATTTATTTAAACATTATTGTTTGCAAAAGTTTGGAGCTTATATTAAAGCAATATAAGCTGATAAAGCAATATAAGATATCTGGAATGGATATTATTTGAGGCCTGTAATGCACAAACCTAAGGTATGGTAAGACTGAGTGTAATTTTGATAAAAACACAGATAAGTTAACTCATTTCATGCAGATTTACTAGGAGAAACAGAAATGGTAAAACTACTGCAGATGATTCATAATTATTGCTGCAGGATCAGCACAAAGTAATGCAAGACAATGTGGAACGTTTCCAATCACGTGTCAGCTTTTGGAATAATGTTTTTGGGTTAGATAGGTTGAAAAATGAGGTTGGTGTCTATAAATTACATACAGTGAAATAAGATGAGTTTTTATACTTTTTTAATCGCAGGTCCACCTTGCTACAGCTACTGATTATGTAGTTTTGTGCTTGAATTAGGCACGCACAATGGAAAGTTGTTGCAACAAAATCAAAATACTTGCAAAGTGCAATTCTTGAATGTATCTCACATTAATGACTTAGAGAAGCAAGTCAATTAGTGGAACATAAGAAGCATCATAGTCAGAATGTACCGGCGACGCTGAACTCGGAAATTTCTTCACTTCGCGTGTCATTGTATATGGATGAACTGCGGGCACAATTAAAAGAGAAGGAATCGGAAATAGCTGCAATTGCTAATTCCTGCTGAGCTTGACTTTACCTACTTTTTTAACAGGCTCTTACAGCTGCAATCAGTGATTCATTCCAAGGATAAGATTATCAAAGAGGAACGTGATGAACGGATCAGACAAATGGAGAAAAAGCAACAGGATGTTGCTAAAGTGCCATCCGAGTTGCTTGCTAGCGATTTAAGTAAATTTGAGAATATGCATACAAATCTGTAATTTCAATTTTCTTGTAATGTATTAGGAATTAATAATGCGGATTTTTTGGCTTGAAAATGGCATTTATTTGATTCCTCGTGCTCTGATGCACATAACGCTAGTTACACCATCTGTTATCTAAATCCGCATTATTAATTCCTACACCTATTATAAAAATGGTATTTTTTCTTATTCTTTTTGTAATGCCTATATATGTACATATTCAAATATATTGGTAATATGTTGTAACGAAAAGAAAATTAAAATAAACTAGCGGACCCGGCGAACTTCGCCTCGCCCCAAGTTTAAGCCTTCAGACAAACTTTAGAGTAATAATACAACACAAATATTTAAATTTTCAATGTAATTTATTTGAATGGAATCAGTAGAGAGCGATTTGATGAACAATGTTTTTCGATTTGTTTTCCGGCGCAAAAACAAATAACGAAGACGGTTTCCCAACACGTGAACATGCAACGTACAGCTGACCGTGCGAAAAACAGGGAAATTCGAGATTAATCCCACAGACTTCTAGTGTTTTGATAAATATTGCACTGAATTTCAATTGATTGTAATGCTTTTACCGTATATGGATATAATGCGTGATTTACAACAATCCGGAATCAGTTTAAAAATATTCGTATCAATTGCAGCAAGAAAAATAGCACATTTACTGTAGAAAATTACAATGCCAAAATGACACCGTCAGTTTGCGCAAAGTCTAAGTCAACGTATAACGCCATCTATCGGATTTTGGCTGAGAACTTTCTATTTTTCCATTTAAAAAGCCATTAAGGAATAATTTCACACAAAATTTCATACAAAAACTCGATTTTCGATTTTTCAAATTTTCCGACTTTTCCGGAGGGATTTTCCAAAATTTTCTTCCGTAAAAACCTTCTCCTCGAAAATACGAACAACTGACAACAAATTTTACAGAAATCGGCCCAGCCGTTCTCATTTTATGAATTACTATACATTTTTCACACCATTTTTATATATATAGATTATGTAAATTTACACAATGCAATTTCTATATACAGTCAGGGACATAAGTATTCGTACAACCCATTTATATCGAATATCTTCAAAATTTTGTAAAATATTTAAAAATGTTAAATGCAGTTTCATTTTATATATACTTTTATTTGATTAATTTGTAAAAAAAATAATATTGTAGAACACATTTTTTAAAAAAGTACGAAATAAGCAAAATTCATTGGGACAAAAGTATTCGTACAGCTCCTAATATCAGTACTACGTACAATTCATTGTGCGTTGCTATTTTGCTTGTTTACAGTTTTATGTAAAATACCGTTATATTTTCGTCGTAAAGCTATTTTTGCGACAAAATACTTAATTGTTTTTAAAGTTTCGAGCAATAAGTAAGCTTACAATGGGCAAGCGTAAGGAAGTAAGTTTGGATATCAAATATTTAATAATTGAAGAACATAAAAAAGGAAAATCGCTCCGATGTATTAGTGCATTTGAACATTTCACGATTCAATATATTGTTAACAAATATCAAAACAATGTTTCCGTTGAAAATGTGCCTAGGACAGGACGACCAAAAAATTTTCTAGACGGGATGTGCGTATGGTTTTGAAAGAAGTCCAAAAAAATCCAAGAGTTATACGGGCGGAACTAGCAGAACACCTCGGTAATACAAGAGGAACAACTGTTCATCCAAAAACCAATGGGGAGTATTCTATATTTCTGCGGATATGCGAGGAGGGTACCTCGAAAGAAACCTCTTATCAGACAAAAAACCGACAATTTCGTTTAGAATCGCCAAGCGTTACATAAATAAGGATGAGGAATTTTGGGAAAAGGTATTATTTACGGATGAAACTAAAATAAATCTTTTTGGAAATGATAGCAGCGGAAAAGTGGCCCAAAAAAATACACAAAAACAGATGCACAACATTTGATACCAAGAGTCAAACACGACGGTGAAAGTGTCATGGTATGGGGTGCAATGGCAGCAAGTGGAGTAGGATGATTGGTCTTTATTTATTTATTTATTTATTTATTTAAAAATTAAAACTAAGCCATAGGCTTTATAGTTTACATAACATTTTGGTAAATAATAAATAAATGATTAAATACATAGAAAAGTAAAATATATTACTGTTGATTTTTTAGGAATTGAAGAATTTTGATTCTTGTTAAATGAATTGAATCAGAGAAGGTGATGTTGCAATTAACATAGTTGAAGTCAGCACAAGCATTCCTAAGTGGTTCGTGCTGGAGATAGTTTGATCGACAGAAACTCAGTTGTAGAAATTGAGGTCTTCTGGCTACACGGCGAGCTACATTAATATTGATGTTAGACAGAAGATAAGGATTGTCAATATGGCCATAAAGTAGCTTCAGCACAAAAATTGCATTCAACATAATTCTCCGATGAGCTAAAGACGGAAGATTAATGAGTTCCAAACGATAATTATAAGATGGTAAGTTCTGCAAATCGTTCCGGTAGATATTTCGTAAGCAAAAGAGTAGAAATTGCTTTTGAACTGACTCGATTTGAGAAATATAACAGTTGTAGTTAGGACACCACACAGGTGAGGCGTATTCCAATATAGGACGAACCAAAGAGGTATATAGAATCCGCGTTACTTGTGGCTCCATAAATTCTTTGGCCCACCGTTTAATGAATCCCAAAATGCTATAAGCCTTATTAGTTATGCGGTTGATGTGTATATGAAATCTGAGTTTTTGGTCCATAGTAATACCAAGATCATCCATATGCTCAAGAGAATCCAAATGGTGGCCTCCAATAGAATAGTTGACATTAATGTGGGCCGCACGATAGAAAGTCATTTGCTTGCATTTGGAAAGATTCAGCTTCATACAGTTAAAATTACACCACATGACTAAGTTGTCCAGGTCATTTTGAAGCAATAACGTATCCGTTTTATTTTTGAATGAAAGAAAAATTTTTAGATCATCAGCGAACATCAGCGTGTTACTGTTATGTATAACCGTGGGTAGGTCGTCAATGAAAATTAAGAATAATAAAGGTCCTAAGTGGCTACCTTGAGGGACACCGGAAGTAACAGGAATTGCTCTTGATTTTCTATTGTTTAGGAACACCATCTGCGTGCGACCTTGAAGGTAGGAGGCAATCCATTTTAACAAATTTTGTGGAAATCCGAACAATTTCAGCTTTAACAGTAGTAGCTTATGATTCACAACATCAAAGGCCTTAGCAAAATCCGTGTAGATAACATCCGTTTGATTGCCATATTTGAAATTATTAATTGTACGGAAGACGAAGTTCAATAGATTTGTAGTAGTTGACATACCCGGGCGAAAACCATGTTGAACAGGAGATAAAGCTGCATTCACTTGACGCGCAATTTGGTGAGTTATTATCTTTTCGAATAGTTTGGGCAGAGCACTTAACTTGGCAATACCTCGATAATGGGTTATATTTGATCTATTACCAGATTTATGCAAAGGAATGATGTATGAGGTCTTCCATGCGGCTGGGAAGTAACCGGTGCGTATAGATTGATCAAATATTGCTGTAATTGGAATTACCAATTCGCTCGCACAGTGTTTTAGGATGCAAGAAGGTAGATTATCTGGACCAGGGTTATAGGTACTCTTAAGATCCATCAGAAATTCGAGAACGACATTTTCATCAATAATTGGATGATCAATGTTCCCACAACTTATGGAATATGGATAGAATCCAGAATCAAACTCCAATTGGGAATAAGTTGAGCTAAAGAATTTCGCAAACAATTCGCATATTGAATCTGCATCGCTAGCTTGGTTATCTTCAAATTTCATCACGGTTGGAAGTATATCGCTCCTCCGCTTAGAATTTATAAAGCTCCAAAAGTAGTTAGGATCAGATTTTAGTTTAAGTTTCATTCTTAATAGATAATTATTGTACGACTGCTTGCAAGCTATCTGATATCTATTTCGTATTGACGCATATTTAACAAAGCTGTCTGTTGTATGAAGATTACAGTGAATTTTATAAAATTTTGATTTTAGATTCCTTAGGGTGCGAACCTCCTTGGAAAACCATGTTGGATATAAGATGCTAGATACCTTTCGTTTCTCTACCGATAGTTTGAAACCGTCGTGAAGAATTTGGTTGAACTGAGCAACAGCATAATCCAGGCACGATTTGGTAGATGTCACGCTAAGTGATGATGCAAAGCTCCAGCTTACACCCCTTAAATAATTTTTCAGGTATACATAATTAGTCTTTTTGAAATAAAAGACAGTTTGTTGCACCATCAAGTTTCCAGGAGGTGGTAGATGCTTATTACAATTTTTAACACATAAATTCAATTCCAAGGCTGGATGATGAAAATCTTCAGGTAACAGGAGAGGGGTCGAACGATGTACTTCAACAATGTCCTTATCGTCAGTAAATATTAAGTCCAGCATACGGTTATTTGGGTTTCGAATATTATTTATCTGATATAAACCAGTAGAGGATAAGTTGTTCAAGAAATCAAAATTCGCGAAACCATATGTTGACGGTAATAAGACAGCCGGGTCATCAGTACTTTCCCAAAAGACACGAGGTATATTAAAGTCTCCCAATACAAGTAAACGATCATCAGGTAACATTCTGTTTACTAGTGAAGATATGCAATACGAGTGCAAGTTATAAGTCGTTTCACTAGAATTCGGTGGGATATAGGAGCAGGTGATGTAGAAGGATAATAGCTCAGATTTAACATACACACAACAGAACTCGATCTCCGAGTCTATATCAAAGTGCACTTCCTCTGAGAAATACGACGATTTAACAGCAATTAAAACACCTCCACCTCTTGACAATTGTGTTGAACAAGAATTTCTGTCCTTCCGAAATACAACAAATTGGTTAGAGAATATTTCCAGATTTTGTACATCAGTTTTAAGCCATGTTTCAGTAAATGCAACAATTTCATAATCCAGACCAAAACTCATAGTATGAATATCTTTTAATTTAGTATTAATGCCACGTACGTTTTGATAAAAAATATTCAAATTATCGGTTAGAAACGAGTGGCTTAGTTTTTTGATGAAATGTTTTTATGTAGGTTACCATTATATCGTGGCAATGAGGTATTTCTTCTAGGTTCGAATAAATGAACAACGGCATTATCTGGCCAGAAGTTAGATTTAAGTACTTGACTTGTTAAGTGATCCGGTAAGTAAATTCTAAATGAAGATATAGTTCTCGGGTTATTAAATTTGTATTTAACAACAGATATACTCGTATCATTGAAGCCTAGCTTTGAAGTGATGTAGTTACGAATATCATCGATTGTAGTATCAGCAGCAAATCGGGAGGCAAAGATAGATTTTCTCGGCTGAATCACCACAAGCTTCTTAACCGGTTCAATACCCTGAGCAGAGGTCCCAGCCTGAACGTTTAGTAGGCCATTATCTATTGGCCCCGATGGAGAACTACTAGATCCGCCAACAGAATTGAGTAGCGTTTCCGTGGTTATTGTCCTGGAAGCATTCGCACTGTCAGCCGGGCCATGCACAGCAATAGCATCTCGCGATTGTGTCTCAGAAGAGATCGAGGGAGTCAATAAATTAGGGGGTGTATCACCAGGTATGACAGGGCTCAGAAGATTAATCAACTGAGTAGGTTGAGTTAATAATGGTGGCAACGGCTTAGCCAAAGCGGGAGGAATTGGCAAGGGATTGTTATCTGCGCACTCTCGAGCATTGCATAGAGCCACCTGTGAGCGGGTTCGTTTCCGTTTAGGCGAAGCATCATCAATAAGTTTAAAGTTTTTAAAAAGATTTCTTTATAGATGGTATAATGGATCAGCATCAATATAAACGAATATTGGAAGGCAATTTGAAGGCTTCCGTAGATGGTTTGGGTCTTGGCCAACGTTGGATATTCCAACAGGACAACGACCCGAAACATACTGCGCGTTCAGTCAAAGAGAGGTTGCTTTATTATGCACCAAGTCCAATTAAATTCACCTCCTCACTCCTCCATCGACTGACCTGAAACCCATCGATCACTATTGGAAACTTTTGAAGCGTAAAGTTGGTACAAATCGGAGCAAGGATGATCTTAAAACTGCTTTGGAGGAAGCCTGGAAGGAAATATCTTCAGATAGTACAAAAAATTCAGTCCGATCGATGCCCAGAATACTGCAGGCTGTGATTGATGCGAACGGAGGACCCACAAAGTAGTGATTATCAGAAAAATATAAAAAGTTATATGTATATACAAGTTGTACGAACACTTTTGTCCCAATGAATTTTGCTTCTTTTGTACTTTTTAAACAATGTTTTGAATATTATTATATTTTTTTATTAATTACTTAAATTAAAGTATATTTAAAATGAAACTGCATTTAACATTTTTAAATATATTACAAAGTTTTGAAGATATTCGATATAAATGGGTTGTACGAATACTTATGTCCCTGACTGTACATACTTAATATGGAAAAATCAGGATGAGTGAAATAGAAAAACGCAGTGCTTTACGCATCTGCGCTTTCCACCCATTAGAGAAGAACATGCTATAAGATTATTTTCTTCTTGATTTTCATTAATCAAAAACAAAAATAAATCATTTATCTTAAAGAATTATATTATATAAAATAAAATGAAATTACATTTCACAACGATCAACTTCTGATTGGTTTTATGAAATTAATTTTTCACCATATGTAAACAAAGGTGGTGAAGTTTCTCAAATATACAAGCAGTAGGTGTTAAAAGGGAATTTAAGTCCCCCAGATGGATCAACAATAGATAATTTTCAAATATATTGGAATAAATATATAAATATATAAATGCGACCATTCTGGACTTACTCTTCGAACAACTTTGCACTGGCAGCCAAATATTCGCACAACGACAACTTTATACCAATTAAATATAAACAAATAAATCAACAAATACTATGTAAAATCTGAAAGTATACATTTATTATAATTATAAGGAACTGGTAGATATCTTATGTATATAATGTGAGCATAAATAAAAGTTTAATTTCTTAAATATGTTTTTGACGTTTCTAAACAGACACCCCGTAAAATCAATATTGCATGCGTGCATGTGATACTGCGGCGAAGTACACTTCGTGCGGCGAAGTACACATGAGAGGACAAAGCAACGAGTATGTATCATGAAGAGATTACAAAGGCGAATTCAACGCTGAGAAATTTTCAACATTAGCGACATCGATCAGGGACATACCGATTGGTTGGACTCGAACTACGTTTGATAATGTTTGATGCTTATAAGGTTGTTGAATTCTGTATGACTTCGTATGTGAATATGCGTAAGAAGAGTTGATTCATCGAGCACCCGGTTGCCAGATAAAGTGTGAAAGAAAGAATCGATCAATTTTTTGCGTACAGCGGGTGATGAGAAGAACGGTGCAAGAGAAGAACGATTCGTCTTCGTTTTGTTTTTTCACAATAACAAAACATGTACAGCCGTCCGTCCGCCGAACAAACAGATTTGCTTTCAATTTTACATTTTATGGCTTTTGAATGAAATTTTGCTTTTTCTAGCTTCGTTCTGCTACTGTTTCAGTGTCTAAGCTTTGTAAAGCGCTGGCACGATCTACATTCCGAGCATAGCGTGCTGTTAAAGTATTTGCATAGGCATTGTACATATATTTCAGTCGGCATATGATGTTATGGCTTGTAGCTACAGATATATATTTATGCATACCATATAAGTCATCAAAGAAAACAATTAAACAAGATAGATAGAAATCATACATAATAAATTATTATTTTATATCGAATACTTGTGATAATACAATATAGTACATGTATTAACTACTATGGTTTTACTAATATTTCCGATATTAATTTCAAATAGTAAAGCATGTTCAATAGTTTTAGACACACTCTGTTTTTTATGTTCTGGTTTCATAAAATCAAATTAAATTTAATGGCATGCCATAATTATACATTGACACAAATATTTACAAATACATATATATGTATATATACAGTGTTCCACTAATGTCTTCGTACAGCACATCGTCACAACTTCATTGATTAAAAAAGGTAATGCGTGGCAAGAATTTAAAAAAAAAATTAATGCAGCTTTGTTTATTAAACCATTTCCTTCAATATAACAAAAAAATAAACCAATTTCATCAATTAATCCAAAAGTTATTAACTAAAATCGCAAAAAAGTCACTGAATCAGTTCCAATAAAGTCTTCGTACACTCACAAACAAAGTAACTAAAAATCCTTATAAACTGTGAACTTTTTTTAATATTTTGTGGGATAGCCTATATTTTTAATAAGGGCTTTAAGAAGGTCCGGCATCGATTCCACAACTTTCTGTACAAAGCGAGGTTCGATTTTCAATATCGATGTATGTGTGGTGGTCCATAGCTTCTTCAATTATCCCCAAGTTTCCAACGCCACTAGCAGCCATACACCCCCATATTAGCACCCCGCCACCGCCATATTTTACTGTTATTGCATTTTTTGGATTGTAAGATTTTCCCGGTTTTTTT